>JAOTOL010001654.1:890000-1020000 GCA_034440575.1 Imbricaverruca yamaguchii | reverse complement strand
CAAGCTCTGCTTAGCAATAGAACCCTGGTTCCTCAAGCTACCCCAGCAACAACTCGGATTAAATTTATTATTTAAATACAAATTTTAAGAATAGAGGGCTTGCTTTTCGGTATTACAGCTAGAGCTGACCGACGAATTTGGTGGGCAACTGGTTGAGTGTCCAGAGTGAAACCAAGAAGGGCCCTTGTGGCTCATGTTGCACTGATTTTTGTAGGTCTGTTATGCCTTTATGGTGGTGGCTTTATGACGCTCCCAGTAGCTGAGCCTGTATGGTGTTGCCTGCCCTCACCGCCCTGCCTATGTTGCCTGCCCCCACCGTCCTGCTTGTGTTGCCTGCCCTCACCGTCCTGCCTATGTTGCTTGCCCCCACCGTCCTGCCTGTGTTGCCTGCCCTCACCGTCCTGCCTGTGTTGCCTGCCCCCACCGTCATGCCTGTGTTGCCTGCCCTCACCGTCCTGCCTGTGTTGCCTGCCCTCACCGTCCTGCCTGTGTTGCCTGCCCCCACCGTCCTGCCTGTGTTGCCTGCCCTCACCGTCCTGCCTGTGTTGCCTGCCCTCACCGTCCTGCCTGTGTTGCCTGCCCCCACCGTCCTGCCTGTGTTGCCTGCCCTCACCGTCCTGCCTGCCCACCGTCCTGCCTGTTGCCTGCCCTCACCGTCCTGCCTGTGTTGCCTGCCCTCACCGTCCTGCCTGTGTTGCCTGCCCTCACCGTCCTGCCTGTGTTGCCTGCCCTCACCGTCCTGCCTGTGTTGCCTGCCCTCACCGTCCTGCCTGTGTTGCCTGCCCTCACCCTGTCCTGCCTGTGTTGCCTGCCCTCACCGTCCTGCCTGTGTTGCCTGCCCCCACCGTCCTGCCTGTGTTGCCTGCCCTCACCGTCCTGCCTGTGTTGCCTGCCCCCACCGTCCTGCCTGTGTTGCCTGCCCCCACCGTCCTGCCTGTGTTGCCTGCCCCCACCGTCCTGCCTGTGTTGCCTGCCCCCACCGTCCTGCCTGTGTTGCCTGCCCTCACCGTCCTGCCTGTGTTGCCTGCCCTCACCGTCCTGCCTGTGTTGCCTGCCCCCACCGTCCTGCCTGTGTTGCCTGCCCTCACCGTCCTGCCTGTGTTGCCTGCCCCCTCACCGTCCTGCCTGTGTTGCCTGCCCCCACCGTCCTGCCTGTGTTGCCTGCCCTCACCGTCCTGCCTGTGTTGCCTAGCCCCCACCGTCCTGCCTGTGTTGCCTGCCCTCACCGTCCTGCCTGTGTTGCCTGCCCTCACCGTCCTGCCTGCCTCCTCACCGTCCTGCCTGTGTTCCCTCACCGTCCTGCCTGTGTTGCCCCCACCGTCCTGCCTGTGTTGCCTGTCCCCTCACCGTCCTGCCTGTGTTGCCTGCCCCCACCGTCCTGCCTGTGTTGCCTCCTCACCGTCCTGCCTGTGTTGCCTGCCCTCACCGTCCTGCCTGTGTTGCCTGCCCTCACCGTCCTGCCTGTGTTGCCTGCCCCCACCGTCCTGCCTGTGTTGCCTGGCAGGACGGGCAGATACAGAACAGCTGATGACAATGGTCATGTACTCCCTGAGGCATCGGAGATCGGGAAGCGATACCATGAAAATCCTACCATCATTAAAGAGTTAGATAACGCTAATGTGAATGACGCTCTGCCATTTAGAATAACGCATACGGGTCATCAATTCAGGTTAGACATGTCCAAGCGTGGACCAGTTAATCGCCAATACGTTTCCAGTCAAAGGGTGGTTGATCAATGTAACAGGCTGCCTGGTTGTGTCGTTTGGAGTCCCTCACTTATTATATGTATTAGTATGGTGGATACCTTCTTCGGGTCAAATAATCGTAGGTCGAATAAAAGGGTGTACAGGAGGAAAATGTGAAATAGGGTGGACTGAGTGCCACTGATGATAGTTGGTCTTAGAGAATACTTGCAAATGGAAAGTGATGCCAGCAACAGGTGTACATGACAATGGATTCACTACCTTCATCTATGTATGTGATCCTGATGAGACAGGACATGGTAACACAACAGGGTAGATAGTTTCGTTTGAATTCAGGATATATCATCGATTAGAGTGTTTCAGTATCTCTTTCTCGTATCGTGCAGCATCGCCCCTATATGGCGTCAACCCACATGTGCCCCTGTGGCTGTTATTAAGCCCGAGCACGCTATGACCGTGATTTTAATGAACCCTCCATGCAACCGCGCAGATGTCAGTGTCGCTTTCAAATGCATTACTTCCACACTGCTAGCAGCTACATAACGCTCAACACAAAGAGGTGTGGTGGACTCCCGACCAATTGGAGCGTTGAGCGCAACTGTTCCCAGAGTCCAGCCACGTACCACTGTACTCCCTGGCTCAGCCATGCCGAGTGGGACGACACGAATATCACTGTACTCCCCGGCTCAGCCATGCTGAGTGGGACGACACGAATATCACTGTACTCTCCGGCTCAGCCATGCTGAGTGGGACGACACGAATATCACTGTACTCCCCAGCTCAGCCATGCTGAGTGGGACGACACGAATATCACTGTACTCCCCGGCTCAGCCATGCTGAGTGGGACGACACGAATATCACTGTACTCCCCGGCTCAGCCATGCTGAGTGGGACGACACGAATATCACGTACTCCCGGCTCAGCCATGCTGAGTGGGCACGAAATCACTGTACTCCCCGGCTCAGCCATGCTGAGTGGGACGACACGAATATCACTGTACTCCCCGGCTCAGCCATGCTGAGTGGGACGACACGAATATCACTGTACTCCCGGCTCAGCCATGCTGAGTGGGACGACACGAATATCACTGTACTCCCCGGCTCAGCCATGCTGAGTGAGACGACACGAATGCACCTCCTCCGCCCATTATTGATGCCTTGGAACGCCATTTAATCATTGCTACTACGTTACTACAATATTGCATGCTGAGGACCTACACCACGTGTGTTTCCCTCAGCCTTTGAACACGCCGGTCAGTTGTGTATTCCCGCACTGGTACGGTGGCTGCACGCGTGCTCTGGCGTCGCCACGATTAGGCAATGCTACTCTACTCTACGGCTGACCAGACCGACGGCAGAGTTGGAGAGAGGGGAAAAACACCGTGCCGGTAAACTGCGTCGATTGTGGTGCACATTCTGGTGCATGCCAAAACCCCCTGGGAAGTGTGGCAATTTTAACAGTGATCTGAATGTTCAGGCTTGGATCATCAGGGCTTTAGGGCGCATCGGCTACATTGGTCATGTAGAGGCTTGGATCATTGCCTTGTTTACCTATCAGCCTGTGCTTGCTCCCAGTTAGTTATTGGAGTTTAAGGGCGCATCGACTGCATCGGTCATGCAGCGCCCATCTGTGCTTGCGTCCATGGCTGCGACAGTCCGCCGGTGCCCATCACCAAGCCAGTGTGTTGAGCAGCCTGTATGGACGTGTGAGAGCAGTGAGCAGCCTGTATGGATGTGTGAGAGCAGTGAGCAGCCTGTATGGATGTGTGAGAGCAGTGAGCAGCCTGTATGGATGTGTGAGAGCAGTGAGCAGCCTGTATGGATGTGTGAGAGCAGTGAGCAGCTTGCGTGGTTCAACAGTTGCACACGCTGGTGAATGGTGAGACACAAATGACCGGAAGTCAGAGTGTCGAGCATTTAGAGACGAAAACACGCTTGTTTGGACCATTTTACCATCCATTCGGGTGACAATCCATCCGTAAGGATTTGGCGTGAGGATTGATCCGTTAGCGATTAGTATACAACAGCCTGACAGTGTCTCATATTTGTAGGTGACAACCTGGACACTTGTTCAAATCTGAAAACGAAGAAGATTAATATGTGCATGCATACTCCATTCTTATATTTGTTAATTGATTGGATATAAATTGATTAATGGTTGATTGATTGATTGGATCATGGGATGATTCACCGACTGTGTGCTCCAAATTAAGCTTCTTCGATTCACATGCCTGCAATCTGAAATAATTTATGTAACTCCACCCGGTCCATTCCACCCCGTTCACCGATTCGGTGCGTTCGATCACTATCGCTGCATTTAGGGGAATTGGAAACTTGGGCGCGCCAACGTGTTTAATTTCCTCAGTAGTCAGAACGCCAGCGCCATGTCTGGCGCCTACACACGAAGAAATTCGGGTGGCGCAGTGCGTGCTCCACATCTACACACAAGCACGTGCGCCACATGTTTGCAAAGTGCGCGTTCGTCACATGTAAACAAAATGTACGTTCGCCACTTGCACACAATACGCACGTGCTCTGTTTGACGGGATGAAAATACTGTTGATTTAGTCTAAGTGTGGTTGACATAGAGATGAGTAATTGTGTACCTGTTGCTTACTTTGTACGTCATTTATTGCGACAATTTTCCATGTATTAAATAAACAAGAATGTGGAGCTAATAATTAGAAACGGGCTGGATTCTCCATATGACACGTAATCCCAGCAACAACAGTCAGAATTAAACATCTGCATTACCGGGTATTTTACTTCACTATTGACATATTCATGATTTGCAAACATCAATGTGAACAACGGAAACCAGGCACGTGCGCGTAGTATGACGTTTTGACGATATCCTCGCAACGTTCTGGCAACGTTCTGACGACGTCCTGACGACGTCCTGATGACGTCCTGACGACGTGCTGACGACGTCCTGATGACGTCCTGACGACGTCCTGACGACGTCCTGACGACGTCCCGACGACGTCCTGACGACGTCCTGACGACGTCCTGACGACGTCCTGACGACGTCCTGACGACGTCCTGACGACGTCCTGACGACGTCCTGACGACGTCCTGACGACGTCCTGACGACGTCCTGACGACGTCCTGACGACGTCCTGACGACGTCCTGACGACGTCCTGACGACGTCCTGACGACGTCCTGACGACGTCCTGACGACGTCCTGACGACGTCCTGACGACGTCCTGACGACGTCCTGACGACGTCCTGACGACGTCCTGACGACGTCCTGATGACGTCCTGACGACGTCCTGACGACGTCCTGATGACGTCCTGACACGTTTGACGACGTCCTGACGACGTCCTGACGACGTCCTGATGACGTCCTGACGACGTCCTGATGACGTCCTGATGACGTCCTGATGACGTCCTGACGACGTCCTGATGACGTCCTGACGACGTCCTGACGACGAAGACGGGTATGTGAATCGCTGTCCTGTCGGAATGCGAAAATGATTCAATATCGGCTTAGTGCACGACACACAGCGGCGGATTCAAAGGAGACATAGCAGACAGGCGACATCCTCCTCCCCCCCCCCCAGCACACACATCATGGAGATGCGGCACCACTCGGACTGAAAAGGCGTACCTCCAGGACGCTCCAGTGCACCCCTTTGACTCTTTTGGTGTTACCGTAAACGTTCTCCTGAGTCCATAAAATGTCCCTCCCGTAACACACAGTGCGTCCCTTTAAATTTTGGCTTTCAATACCCCCTCCCCATCGGCTTGAGGACCCCTTATGAATGCCCCCAGCTGAGTGCCCCATCACCAAAGTTCCTTAATGACAGGTACGTGACAAGCTATTTTCGGGAAATTTTATCTGTGTTTACCGTTTCCTCCGTTATTTTCCCAGGGTCATGGTTCATTGTGCTGGTTTTATCTTTCCCGGCTGAATTACCGTGCACTTGCCAGCGTAGAAAGGCATGTTGGTTGGTTATTGGTTTTACGACACATCGACCGTTGAGTCATATAGCGTCGCCAATCTCCCACGCCGACTGGTCGCGGGCGAAGAGTAGCGACGGGTGAGACTCTAACCCACAACCTTTCGATTGTGAGACGAGCAACTTACCCCTAGGCTACTCGTCCCCCGCGTTTAGAGGTAAGGACCACCCATGCGCTCGAGAAAACTCACACGAGCATTGTCAAGTGACAATGGACAGGGTAGGAGCTTTCAATACTTTCGCGTAGACACCTTCCTATCCCCAACGTTGTTGAGGCTACCCTGGGATGGATGGGTGTCGATTGGAAAGAGTGACATGAAAAGGCTCGCCTCCCTCCCCCTCCCAGTTTCCTCAAATCATTTTCGAAACGTCCCGCCCTTGGGCCATGGGCAAAATCGGGACTCCTGCAGAGGGGGAAGCGAGAACCGGAGGTGATTGATTACACTGGTCTGCGTGATTTATAAGGTCAAGGGTGTCTCAGTTGTTTTCAGGTCAGTTTTTTTCATGCTGATTCCGAAAATGGCATCCGTTTTGCTCGATTAGCTCGATTTTTAAAAATCTGTTATTTCGCTCATGTGAACCAAATCATCGCTCTGACTAGTTTACAAGTGAATCCGACAGAAGAATAAATAAAGGTTTAAACTCCAAACAGATGGATCATAAGTGTATTCAGAGCGCATCCCAACAGTACACACTACTGCGGAATAAATGGCCTTTTCACGGACTTCCGACTGTGTTGAGCAGATGGGACATCCCTCTTCAGGCACCAACAACAGTCCGCCAGAAAGTTCACATCCCACAAACCTTGGTAGCGTTCTTCCATCACCCGTATATCTTTATGGAAGCATTCTCCCTGCTCTTCACTGTAAGCTCCACAGTTATCTGGGAAATAATCTGGATCGGACCTATGGAAGTGCATTTGTACCGGCATTCGAGCTCCAAGTTGCTAAAAACTGTCCATCAACTCATCGACGACCTTCACGTATTCCGCACTTCTGTAATTACCCAGGAAGTTGGTGATGATTGACTTCAAGGTCAGCCATGCAGAGCTCAGACTGTTCCAGACATTCTTTGAATCGAGCATCCTTCATGTGCTCCCTTATCTGAGGACAGTCGAATACACCAGCCTTCAGCTTCTCTCTGTTCACATGAGGAAATGTCTGTCCCAAAAGTGCAAATCCTCGTCCTTCTTTATCCAGTGCTTTTACAAAATTGTTCATCAAACCGAGTTTGATATGGAGTGGTGGAAGTAGGATTTTCTGTGGTTCAACCAGGGGGCGTGACTGCACGTTGTGGGAGCCAGGTTCAAGTGCATGCTTGGATGGCCAGTCGCGTTGAACATAGTGTTGTTTTTCAGCCCGACTGTCCCAGAGGCATAGAAAGCATGGATATTTCGTGTAGCCGCTCTGCAGCCCAAGGACGAGACCTACTACCTTGAGGTCACTGCAGATCAGCCAACCATGCTCTTTGTAGTTCAAAGCAGACAACAAAAGTTCCATGCTGTTATGCGTTTCCCTCAGTTGCACGGAGTGTCCAACAGGAATCGACGCGAACTTATTGCCATTGTTCAGAGGAACTGCCTTCAGATTCCTACTCGAGGAGTCTATGAACAGCCTCCATTCTGCCGGGTTTTACTCTGTACCCATTGCTTCTACTAGGCCCGCGATGTTGTTGCAGTAGACTAGAGAATGTTCTTCGTCGAAGGTAAAGTATTCTCTGAATTCTTTTTCGCGATTCCGATACCAAAAGAATGTCGCTTCAGGCGCCAGCAAACGTTTCTCGCGGGGCCGTGAACCCAATAGCTGAGCGAGCAGATTCCTTGGACAAGTTCAGGTCCCTCGTTAGGTCATTCAGCTCAGCTTGGTTCAACGGTACCGGTCGATCGTTCTCGGTCGGTTCATATGCACCAGACGCGTCTGTGTCCATTTCATCCCCACTAGAGTCGGAAGATGACTCGATGTCGACATCGGGTTCAGGGATGGCGACATTTGTACCATGAAGGACTGGCTTGATAGCTGATGGCACAGCCGGATATTTTACATGCTTCTGTTTCTTTCGATTTACTCCTTTCAGATCTGTCATACTACTGATATATCATACTGCAGTACTCTCACGCTACTGATATATCATACTGCAGTATGCATACTGATACATCAGTGTGTGAGTTGTTATCTTTGACGTAGTGTGAAAACTAGAGCTATTCGAGAAAAATGGATAGTATTTTCGGATTCAGCACACGAAACTGGTATTAGAACAGCTGCAAAAACTTCCGACCCTTCGAAAACAGTTTTGAAACGCAGGCCAGTGTTATTGGTTTTTGCGACACGTCGACCGTTGAGTAATGTAACGTCGCCAACCTCTCACGCCGATTGGTCGCCGGCGAACAGTAGCGACAGGTGAGACTCGAACCCACAATCTTTCGACTGCGAGACGGGCAACTTACCTCTAGACTATTCGTCTCCCAAGAGCCGGAGCTGCTGCTGTCTCCGAATGGATGTTGGTTCCTTCCCAAATGTGTTAGTTATTTTGGCTTTAGGGCGCATCGACATCCCAAATGTGTGAAGGGCGCATACCGCTGCCGGTAATTTGTCTCGTCGGTCAGCGGTTCAGATCCGGCCATATGCCGAAAATTGTACATAGCACGATCAGGATTGTCAAGCTTAGCTGTTGCTTCAATTCACACAGTCAACTCCACCTCACTTTTTGTTGGTTGTTTTTTTGGCGTGCGTTTTTAAACAGCACGTGCTGACAATGTCTTCGGAGCCCCACCGTTCCCGGCGATCCGACCACCCCCCGGCAGAGCAGCAGGCCCGCACCCTCCCGGCCGGCCGCGCTCCTCTGCACCCAGACACGTGGGACGAACCGTGCAGCTAGTTAGTTATTCGGGTTTTAGGGCGCATCAACTGCAGTGGTTATACAGCGCTCAGACGAACCGTGCAGCTAGTTAGTTATTCGGGTTTTAGGGCGCATCAACTGCAGTGGTTATACAGCGCCCAGACGAACCGTGCAGCTAGTTAGTTATTCGGGTTTTAGGGCGCATCAACTGCAGTGGTTATACAGCGCTCAGACGAACCGTGCAGCTAGTTAGTTATTCGGGTTTTAGGGCGCATCAACTGCAGTGGTTATACAGCGCCCAGACGAACCGTGCAGCTAGTTAGTTATTTGGGTTTTAGGGCGCATCAACTGCAGTGGTTATACAGCGCTCAGACGAACCGTGCAGCTAGTTAGTTATTTGGGTTTTAGGGCGCATCAACTGCAGTGGTTATACAGCGCCCAGACTAACCGTGCAGCTAGTTAGTTATTTGGGTTTTAGGGCGCATCAACTGCAGTGGTTATAAGCGCTAGACGAACCGTGCAGCTAGTTGGTTATTTGGGTTTTAGGGCGCATCAACTGCAGTGGTTATACAGCGCTCAGACGAACCGTGCAGCTAGTTAGTTATTTGGGCTTTAGGGCGCATCAACTGCAGTGGTTATACAGCGCTCAGACGAACCGTGCAGCTAGTTAGTTATTTGGGTTTTAGGGCGCATCAACTGCAGTGGTTATACAGCGCTCAGACGAACCGTGCAGCTAGACGAGCGCTCGTTACGACCGCGCGAGCACCGGCGACGACGACTAGCACTCCCGGCTGAGCTGTGTCTGTACGGGTGACGACGACTAGCACTCCCGGCTGAGCTGTGTCTGTACGGGTGACGACGACTAGCACTCCCGGCTGAGCTGTGTCTGTACGGGTGACGACGACTAGCACTCCCGGCTGAGCTGTGTCTGTACGGGTGACGACGACTAGCACTCCCGGCTGAGCTGTGTCTGTACAGGTGACGACCACTCACGTGCCCGGCCGAGCTGTCGCCGCCGACACCTCAGCTCGCGTGCCGACCGTCGGGCCGGATTGCTCGGCGGATTGTCAGCGCGGCGGCCGCGCTGCCACAGCGGCATTGATTTCCTGTGTGTGCACGCGACGCGTGGGTGCCGGTGACCGGTCACTGTGAACTGACCGCTCGCCGGGCGGCAGTCGACAAAGCGCGCCAACTGTAGCGCGCCAACTATAACTCCACAACTATAACTCCACAACTATAGTGCCCCCAACTTTAACTCCACAACTATAGCGCGCCAACTATAACTCCCCAACTATAGTGCCCCGACTATAACTCCCCAACTATAGTGCCCAACTATAACTCCCCAACTATAGTGCCCCAACTATAAATCCCAAACTATAGTGCCCCAACTATAACTCCCCAACTATAGTGCCCCAACTATAAATCACCAACTATAGTGCCCCAACTATAAATCCGAAACTATAGTGCCCCAACTATAACTCCCCTAGTATAGTGCCCCAACTATAAATCCCCAACTATAGTGCCCCAACTATAACTCCACAACTACAGTGCCCCAACTATAACTCCCCAAGTATAGCGCCCCAACTATAAATCCCAAACTATAGTGCTCCAACTATAACTCCACAACTATAACTCCCAAACTATAACTCCCAAACTATAACTCCCCAACTATAACTCCCCAACTATAACTCCCCAACTACAGCGCGCCAACTATAACTCCCCAACTATAGTGCCCCAACTATAACTCCCCAACTATAGTGCCCCAACTATAACTCCCAAACTATAGTGCCCCAACTATAACTCCACAACTATAGTGCCCCAACTATAACTCCCCAAGTATAGTGTCCCAACTATAACGCGCCGCCAACTGCAGCGTGCCAGCTATAGCGCGCCAACTCGTTAGGCGTCATGGGCGGACATAATACCGGTGGCGCCTCTGGTGGTGGGTTTGTGAAAGAACACCACCAGAGTGGGTTGGGTCTGATTAATGGTATATTCTAGTTTCTAGAGAAGGTGCAGGTGATTTCCAATGGTCAAATTTGAACAACATTGAAACAATCATCTTGAATAACTTCCATGAAAGTTTAACCCTGTCACTTTTGCACTCAATTCCAGAATTTGTGTTCCAAATTATCACATCGTACTACATTAAATTGTATATCAGATGTTCTACATTGCCGAATTAATGGCCAATTGTCTTAAATAAACCGGCATAAAATCAGCTGTCTTTTGGTGTCATGTCCAACTACTTTTATAGATAGCTAACCCTGTCATTTTTGCACTCAATTCAAAGATTTGCGTCTGAAATTATCACATTCTACTCCTTCAAATTGAATATCGGATGTTCTACATGCGCGAATTAATTTCCAATGGTCTCAAATAAACTGGCATAAAATCAGCTACCTTCTGATGTCATACTCGACTACTTTTATATAAAATGAACCCTGTCATTTTTGCACTCAACTCCACCATTTCTGTCTCAAATTATCACATTGTATTCCTTTTTTTGTATATCAAATGTTCTACATTAGCGAATTAATTTCCAATGGTCTCAAATAAACCGCCATAGAATAAGCTGCCTTCTGATGTCATACTCGACTACTTTTATAGATATCTAACCCTGCCATTTCTTACCTTTTGACATGAAGCTGTCCGGAATTATTGAGGTTCTGGCATGGCTCGATGCACGTCAAGCGCCGACAGTTGCTGCCCAGAGGACCCAGAGGGCCGCCGAGGGGTGGCATGCCAAAAAGTAACGCAAAGTCCCACCCTTCAACAATACTAAGCAGCATCGGCTCTGCTACACCAAAATGGTGTACGAGACATTCACGGTTGTAGATGCATTCTTTCCATTCAACGCCCATAAGCGCAATATTCTTAGACAACATCGAGAAAACCTGTCGACCTCCACTGTACTAGTGGCAGAACTCATGCCAAGTACATCACCTAGTGTTTCGAATCTGAAAATCTACCTGTTACTTTGGCGTTGGGGCCCATTAACATTTGGTTTCCGCCCCACCATTTATGAATGGCGGCGGGCGGTCGGGGCCGGGCCGGGGCCGCCAGCATCGCGCCAGCGTCGCCGCCAGCGTCCGGCTGTCTATGGTGGAATGTTCCAAAATGCAATGCACAAAGTAACAATATGCGCAATATATCACTGCAAATGGCAATGGAATTGACGTCCGAAGGCAAACTATCTTTCATACATGCAATTCACATCATATTTTATGGAGACAGAGTCTCATAAATTGTAGCTGTATGTTTCGCGCACACACTAATAAACATCCGGGCGCGCTTGTCGCGTGCGCATGCTTCAGAGTTCTTGAATGGCATCAGGAACCTACCTGTTTTCTTTCTTTACTGGGCGCCAACTATAGCGCGCCAACTATAGCGCACGAACTATAGCGCGCCAACTATATCGCGCCAACTACAGCGCGCTAACTATAGCGCGCCAACTATAGCGCGCCAACTATAGCGCGCCAACTATAGCGCGCCAACTATAGCGCGCCAACTATAGCGCGCCAACTATAGCGCGCCAACTATATCTCACCAACTATAGCGCGCCAACTATAGCGCGCCAACTATATCGCGCCAACTATAGCGCGCCAACTATAGCGCGCCAACTATAGCGCGCCAACTATATCTCACCAACTATAGCGCGCCAACTATAGCGCGCCAACTATAGCGCGCCAACTATAGCGCGCCAACTATAGCGCGCCAACTATAGCGCGCCAACTATAGCGCGCCAACTATAGCGCGACATAACTGTCGCCAGACACCTGGCGGCGCTGTTCGACTTGGTGACGAAATGTGGCGCGAGTCGCCGTGACGTGACGTGACGTGACGTGACGTGACGTGACGTGATGACAGCCGGCCGGGCGACATGTTGTCACTCGGGGTGACGTCGTCGCGTCAGCCGTGGTGACGTCGTCGCGTCAGCCGGATCTGGTGATCGGCCCATCTGAAGCTGACGAGGCGGCTTTGTGCCGCGGGCTCGGGGTGACCGTGGTGGGCTTCCCGACGGAGCAAAGCCCGGCCGGTCCACACTTAATTTGAACCGGTGCTCCGTCGTGGGCATACGCCGTCAACCTGCGTCAGTAACGCATGAATTGCGCCAATCAGTGACGTCGCAAGCTGACGTCATCTCAAATTGGTGCCGTGTTTCACTCAGCTGTTGATTATTGCTCGTTGTTCGTTCGTCCTGAATGAGTGCGGCCGATTTAGCTTCATTACCACGGGCTGGCAGCACGTGCATTCGGATGTTTTCCCAGACGCCTCGCTGTGCCGGGGACGGGAGATGAAGTTAGCTTAATGGCCGTTTGGCCCCGGCGGCCGCTTCGTATCCTCTTGGGCACCTACACTGTGAAAAAGGTCGGGTACCATCGATCCAGGCTCCGGACGGGTCTCCAGCACGTGTCTGCCTCGGACAGCAGCACTTCGCGTGGGCGTACAGCACAGATTGGTGGTGGATTGGAGTTTAGGGGCGCGTCGACATCTAGGGTCATTTTGCGCCCATAACTGAAATGAAATCAATCTACGGTGATGCTATCATAGCTCACTATCCATCTTCACGGGTGGGGGTATATCACGTCAAGACGAGCTTGTCGAATGAACATAAAAATATTCCCAGACGCAACGGCCTCAGAGTCGTTCCCTATAAGCATACGTAAAGAAGAGTCGGTATTCAACCGTCCTAAAATCTGGCGTCGTAGAGGATCCAGCAGTGTACAGTTAACTAAAACATGGTACACGGTAAGGGGGTTAGAACAGCGCGGACGTAGAGGTAGGTCATCACCGGTCAACATATGACTATGTGTTGCAAAGGTGTGGCCGTACAGCACAGATTCGTGTGGATTTGACGACATGTGGGACGGCTCATTGCATGGTAATTCATTACATGATCAACTGTAGGGATCGTGATCCCCATTGATCCACTTTATCCCCATTAGATTCCCTTTAGTGATCATTTGCTATTCACCACATGAACTCCATTGGGGATTATGTGCTATTAACCACATGCTACCATTCATGGATCATGTGCTACTTACCACATGGTCCCCTTTAGGCATAATGTGGTTTTCACTGCATGATCCCTTTAAATGCAGAATGGTATTTTAGCTGGTTAGTTATCACTGGAATTAAACGGAAGTAAACAAAAGAAGAGAAAGAAACGCAGGAGCGATTCCCTCATCCCGTCTGGATTATTGCATGAGGCGTCAACCTCACACTCTTAATTCCCCATCAAAAAGGCTTGTAGGAACACAAATGACACTCGGTCACATGAACTCGAGCGCAAATAGCACCACACTCAAACCTAAATAACCTTCAAAATAGCTGTAAAATGCCATAGGTGTGCTCCAGAGGAAGGGAATGGAACAAAACGTACTGTGGAGAGAGTGGCCCAGCGTACTGTGGACGGTATGGCATGCAGGGCACGAAAGTAAACCGGGTGAAAGCGGTGGGTTCACCGTATTCCAATCACCAGTGCACCACACCAGAGCACAGAGTGCATCCAAGAAGGGCCCTTGTGGCTCATAGTTGCACTAATCTTTTATGTCTGTATGTCTTGATCTTGATGTCTACCACTACTACGAAAGGTGGATGATTATTTAAATTGGATGTTTTGTTATCTTTCCCTTCGCCAAACGTCGGTGCACGAGGCCTGTACCGAGGACGACGCCCACCATCATTCTCAATAAGTATTCAGCGCAGTTCCGTTCAGAAATGAACGCATTTAATAACATCTGTCAGGATAGTGACGTCACCGTGCTCGGTGTCCGGAAACAGAAAAAGCTGAAATGACGTGAGCTCACCGCGTGGAACTGAATCAAATCTGACGTGCTTCAGGTCTCAGTCGAACGCTGGCAGAATAAGTGGACTTCTTGTCTGTTCTTCGTGAAATCCACTTGTGTAGACTCGATAATGTGGATAATGGTATCAAATATGGAGTAGTAAATGTGATTGTGCATCTCGCCGTTTCCACATGAACATAGCGCAACGATTGCCACTGAAATATGATCGGTCAATCAGATATACCGACCCAGCCAAACGCGCGTCGAGCTTCTCGTACAATTCTCGCCGACGTTCAGGACTTTTTAAAATTAAGCCTCTGCCATCAGTCCGACGCAGTGGCCCCCAAACGTGGGATGCCTGCTGGTATTTCGCAGTGACTGATGACCGCTGCAAGCAGTGCTGATTACTTCGGCACGTGCTGGAATAATACAGTGGCCATTCTTGTTGGCCGCATTAGCACGGCGACTACACGACGAAGACTACAAAAGTATTTAAAAGGCTGCCGCGCTGATATAACAGGGCCGTGCGTGTACCCTGGAGATGGGAGGAGCTGCCTGGGCCGAAACCAGCAGCCTAAAACCCAAATACTAACTAAGGGACCCGTCACCGCCTACCACACAACCACTCTCCGGAGGTCGAGAGAGGGAGAAAGGGATATATAGAAAGAGAGAGGAAAGAGGGAGGAAGGGAGAGAGTGTGTGGTGGAGAGGAGAGGGAGAGAGAGTGAGAGAGTGATAATTCAAAACATTTGCACGCCAGAGCTATTCCGGGTATATCCAGGGACTGGCGGACGACTTCGGAACCGATCCAAAACGACTCTGGTCGTGTTGAGGCGTGTGATCAGAACGTCACCCACTCGACACCACCGACGTCACCGACAGCAACGGGAGCACCGACACGGCGCGAGGCCAACGGCGTCTCTCTGTTGCCGACGGCGTCCAGCGCCCCGCCGTTTTTAACGACACACGCGCGTTCGCCGAACCCGCCGATGACAGTCAGTTGCCGCCGGCGCCGGTGTGCTCGGCCCGTGTTTTATCTGACCTTGTGACCTCCGAACCCGCCGGTGACAGTCAGTTGCCGCCGGCGCCGGTGCGCTCGGCCCATGTTTTATCTGACCTTGTGACCTCCGAACCCGCCGATGACAGTCAGTTGCCGTCGGCGCCGGTGTGCGCGGCCCGTGTTTTATCTGACCTTGCGACCTCCGCCGCCGCTGCTGCGACGTGAGCGTTGAGGGCGGCTTAGCCGAGGGAGGCCTGCGGGCCTGGCAATGTCAGCGCCCGTGTCGTTAAGGAGTGCCGCGGCCAGCTGGTTACCCCGTTAAGCTCCTTAATGCCTTAGTGTAGCAAGGTGTGTTGAAAACCGTCGGAAGAATGCCAACATAATTAATGCGTAAAACAATGAGACATGAAAATCGCATCGAGCCGTCCCTCTTGCCACTGTTCGGATATCCATTCTCCACGAAGCCTGCCTTTTCTGTCATGCTGAGAGGCGAGCGAAGCCATATGGCATCAGCTGCTGAGTGCGTCGTAAAGCCACAACCAACCAAGCAACCAATTCTTCGGAAAGCACTGAAATGATGCGTTCATGAGCAACATTTGTCACGTGTCCTCAGTGCGTCACGTGTCCTCAGTGCGTCAAGCGTCCTCAGTGCGTCACGTGTCCTCAGTGCGTCAAGCGTCCTCAGTGCGTCACGTGTCCTCAGAGCGCCACGTGTCCTCAGTGCGTCACGTGTCCTCAGTGCGTCAAGCGTCCTCAGTGCGTCACGTGTCCTCAGTGCGTCACATGTCCTCAGTGCGTCACGTGTCCTCAGTGCGTCACATGTCCTCAGTGCGTCACGTGTCCTCAGTGCGTCACGTGTCCTCAGTGCGTCACGTGTCCTCAGTGCGTCACGTGTCCTCAGTGCGTCACGTGTCCTCAGTGCGTCACGTGTCCTCAGTGCGTCACATGTCCTCAGTGCGTCACGTGTCCTCAGTGCGTCACGTGTCCTCTGTGCGTCACATGTCCTCAGTGCGTCACATGTCCTCAGTGCGTCACATGTCCTCAGTGCGTCACGTGTCCTCAGTGTGTCACGTGCCCAGTGCGTCACATGTCCTCAGTGCAACACATGTCCTCAGTGCGTCACGTGTCCTCAGTGCATCACATGTCCTCAGTGCGTCACGTGTCCTCAGTGCGTCACGTGTCCTCAGTGCGTCAACGTCCTCAGTGCGCCACGTGTCCTCAGTGCGTCACGTGTCCTCAGTGCGTCACATGCCCTCAGTGCTCAAGCGTCCTCAGTCTCACGTGTCCTCAGTGCGTCACGTGTCCTCAGTGCGTCACGTGTCCTCAGTGCGTCAAGTCCCAGTCGTCACGTCTCAGTGCGTCACGTGTCCTCAGTGCGTCAAGCGTCCTCAGTGCGTCACGTGTCCTCAGTGCGTCACGTGTCCCAGTGCGTCAAGCGTCCTCAGTGCGTCACGTGTCCTCAGTGCGTCACGTGTCCTCAGTGCGTCACATGTCCTCAGTGCGTCACATGTCCTCAGTGCGTCACGTGTCCTCAGTGCGTCACGTGTCCTCAGTGCGTCACGTGTCCTCAGTGCGTCACGCGTCCTCAGTGCGTCACGTGTCCTCAGTGCGTCACGTGTCCTCAGTGCGTCACGTGTCCTCAGTGCGTCACGTGTCCTCAGCGCGTCACGTGTCCTCAGTGCGTCACGTGTCCTCAGAGCGTCACGTGTCCTCAGAGCGTCACGTGTCCTCAGTGCGTCACGTGTCCTCAGAGCAACACGACTTTATTCCCCGGTGGTTTCACGTGACGTATGTGGCGGTGTATATGATGCAGGCGTGGGTGACAATTTTCTGCGGGTGTCAGACGAATGCAATCTACACAGATTATCCGGACGCATTCCAAAGCTTTAGTAGCCATCGACTCATTATTCACAAGCTGAGCAACCTGTTGTAGATTCACGATCCGTTCCTACTGTGGTTTATCGTATGCATCTGGTGGACGCCAGGGGTCATCGTGGATGACCAAACATCAGATTGCAAGCCCGCTACTTCCGGCGTCTCTGGAGGACTACATTTGCCATTGATTTGGTTCGAGGTTCGTGTTTCCCATATGCGATCACGTCCGTCTGCATTATGCATTATGTACGCTGACAACGTCAAACTTTCTGCAAAATCCGAGGTCCCCTGGCGGTGCCAAGTCTCCGGGTGGCTCGGATCGTCTCAGAGCCCGCTCCGTCAACTTGGTCCCCAACGTAAGCCCTTATCAATGCATAGCGCGCACGATTACCATCAGACCCGCTACCGCACTACTGACGAGGAACTTGAAGCGATCGACGTAAAAATCCGCTACCGCATAGGTGATGAGGACCTTGCAGCTGTCGACGAGATGAGGATTTCGCAGTGATGCTCGGAAGGAAGTTCGCTTCTGGTAGGCATGTGGCCGGCAATCAGTCGCGCCGGCAGAGGATCAGGGATCAGGGATCAGGGATCCACGCTGTTCAGACAGGTGGTGGCAGGAGTCCAGGTTCCAGACCAGCTGTGGCAGGAGTCCAGGTTCCAGACCAGCTGTGGCAGGAGCCCAGGTTCCAGACCAGCTGTGGCAGGAGCCCAGGTTCCAGACCAGCTGTGGCAGGAGTCCAGGTTCCAGACCAGCTGTGGCAGGAGTCCAGGTTCCAGACCAGCTGTGGCAGGAGCCCAGGGTCAGCCACGGCGCCCTGCCGGCGGCCTGCTACGCTCACGTGGGCCCGATCCTCGAGTGCTGCAGCATCACTTGGACGGATGCCGCCAAAACGCACCCGACGCGGGTCGATCGCGTCGGTCGTACGTTTCCGATCTGGATGCAAGATCACACTTCCTACTCTCCGAATTATAATTCAAATCGGTGCTATTACCAGCACCTCCAGCCCCATCCCACCCTCAGCAGGGTGGGCACACCACCACCCCATCCCACCCTCAGCAGGGTGGACACAGCACCACCTCATCCCACCCTCAGCAGGGTGGGTGCACCACCACCCCATCCCACCCTCAGCAGGTTGGGGTGCAACACCACCCCACCCAACTCTCGGCACAGTGGGTACAGCACCACCCCACCGAACTCTCAGCATGGTGGGTGCAACACCACCCCACCCCACTCTCGGCACAGTGGGTACAGCACCACCCCACCGAACTCTCAGCAGGGTGGGTGCAACACCACCCCATCCCACCCTCAGTATGGTGGGCAGCACCACCCCATCCCACCCTCAGCAGGGTGGGCAAGCACCACCTCATCCCACCCTCAGCAGGGTGGGTGAGCACCACCCACAATCAGACAGAGGGACAGCACCACCCCAAACTCAGTGGGCACCCCCCCCCCTCCTCGGCAGGTGGGCAGCACCACCCCATCCCACCCTCGGCACGGAGAGCACAACACCACCTAGTGTTTATCATAAGCGTGTTTTCGGCCAGAGCAAACTCTCGCCAGCCCCGCTCAGTTGTCTTGACGGCGCGGAGATAGAGAGAGTGAGAGTGAGAGAGTGAGAAAGTGAAAGAGAAGAAGGGAGAGAGAGATGAGGATGAGAGGGTGCCTCCCCAATCCCGACCCACTCCCACTCGAGTTTTTTTAAAAAGAATTCCCAGCAAAACCTCAACCGGCCTCATTCATGAATGAACAACTGTTTGGGTCCCGCCCGAACAGTTCCTGTTTCCGCGCCAAATGTTAGCGCGGCTAACATTGGGCTATTTGTTCTCGTCACGGTTGGCCAATAGCGGGCCTCCAGCCACTGCATACGTCACAGTCGGAAACAAATCAGAATCCCGGTTCTCGTAATTTAGCTGTCGAAATCTAGCGCGAAAACTGCCGGGGCATGCAGCTGCGCCGAACTTCAGAGCCGGCGCCACTGCCCGCATGACGAGCTGCCGGCGGTCAGTGGCAAGTTACCAGCCAGCAACTGTCACATACAGCATCGGGCGCCTCGCCATCCGACACCTCACCACCGTCAGACACCTCACCCGTCCCCATCACCACCGTCAGACACCCTGCCATGCACCATCACCGCCATCAGATGCCTGATCACCATCACCACCGTCCGACGCCTCACCCCTCCCCATCACCACCGTCAGACACCTCGGCATCGCCACCACCAGACACCTCTGCCATCCACCATCGCCACCATCAGACACCTCCCCTCCCCATCGCCACCATCAGACATCTTCCCTCCTCATCACCACCACCAGACACCTCGCTATCTACCATCGCCACCATCAGACACCACCACCACAGTGGCAAGTTGCCGCGTGACATACCAGCCAAAAACTGTCACATACAGCATCGGACGCCTCGCCATCCGACACCTCCCCACCACCACCGTCCGACGCCTCACCCCTCCCCATCACCACCATCAGACGCCTCCACCATCGCCACCATCAGACATCTTCCCTCCCCATCACCACCACCAGACACCTCGTTATCCACCATCACCACCATCAGACGCCCTACCATCGCCACCACCAGACACCTCCACCATCGCCACCATTGGACGCCTTCCCCATCACCACCACCAGATGCCTCACCCCATCGCCACCAACAGACACCTCCCCTCCCCGATCGCCACCATCAGACACCTCCCCTTACATCATAGTCACCATCCGGATTCTGCCCTTCTCCCATCGCCACCATTCGACGCCTCCCCCCCCCCCCCCACCCCCATCGCCACCATCCGACTCCTCACTCCCTCCAATCGCCCCGACGCCTCACCCCGCCAGAATATGAGATTTCGGATCAGGCTAGGTGAGGCCATGCTACATCGTTTTCTAAAATATGTTATTATTATTAATTAGGTATAATTTTTAGACGATTATATATCCACCGGTATAATTATTCTTCTTTGCATATTACCCACCTGAAGTTATTGTTTCAGTATGATACGACAATCACATACCGAACTGGAACAGACAACAACAGACGTACGCCATAGTTTGCCAACAACACCAGCACTCTCACTGAATAAATCTGGTGTATAAACAGTTGTTCTTCAAATCCTGTGAAAGGCCTACAATGCCAATCTCCAGATATTCTACCATACTGCCATTGGACACTTGTCCGGCAATCACATCCAACACCAATCATAATCTGTGTTGTTGGCAAACATGGATGGTTGATCAAAATCTATTTAAACTTTTTGCCATGGTGCATTCACATAAATCCATTTCTCATGAAAGTGTGTTCTCGTTGACCTCAATAAACTTGAAAAAGGCCGATATGTACATCTCATATCAGGTTATCGGTTTAAAGAGACACGGACTCCCGAGCAATCACCACAGTTTGAATTATTCAATTATTGCTTTATTTCTTGGTATTATCATGATTTGCTGCGTTCAGATAGAAGCAATTGCTTCTTCATTTCTGAGTATATTGCTGCCTTTCAATTTTCGCAAACTATTTGAAACTCAGCTCCCAACAACAACTCGAGTGTACAATTTTATGCTTCTTGCCATCGGTAGGACGAAATATTTGGTGACCTCGTACCAGCCCCAGTCCACTTGAACTTCACCTCCCCTCCAATCATTTCCTTGTCCATAATAAATGTGTGTGTGTGTGTGTGTGTGTGTGTGTGTGTGTGTGTGTGTGTGTGTGTGTGTGTGTGTGTGTGTGTGTGTGTGTGTGTGTGTGTGTGTGTGTGTGTGTGTGTGTGTGTGTGTGTGTGTGTGTGTGTGTGTGTGTGTGTGTGTGTGTGTGTGTGTGTGTGTGTGTGTGTGTGTGTGTGTGTGTGTGTGTGTGTGTGTGTGTGTGTGTGTGTGTGTGTGTGTGTGTGTGTGTGTGTGTGTGTGTGTGTGTGTGTGTGTGTGTGTGTGTGTGTGTGTGTGTGTGTGTGTGTGTGTGTGTGTGTGTGTGTGTGTGTGTGTGTGTGTGTGTGTGTGTGTGTGTGTGTGTGTGTGTGTGTGTGTGTGTGTGTGTGTGTGTGTGTGTGTGTGTGTGTGTGTGTGTGTGTGTGTGTGTGTGTGTGTGTGTGTGTGTGTGTGTGTGTGTGTGTGTGTGTGTGTGTGTGTGTGTGTGTGTGTGTGTGTGTGTGTGTGTGTGTGTGTGTGTGTGTGTGTGTGTGTGTGTGTGTGTGTGTGTGTGTGTGTGTGTGTGTGTGTGTGTGTGTGTGTGTGTGTGTGTGTGCACTTGTACTTCGTGCAAACCGAGGCCATTTTCTGTTTGCACACCTGACAACCGAGGACGTGAGGTGTATAGCGAGGACATTTTTGACGTCCTCGGTTTTCAAACTTCGTCTGAAGCATTGCCAGATGCTCACCAGTCTCCAGACGGATTTTTTCGCCATCCTCGGTTTTGACCATATATGTGACCGTGTGTGTCCAGCAGGTGTGTGTGTGTGTACTACGTAGACAAAGTGTGAGCAAGCCGAAAGTTACAGTGCAGACGCGTCGCGCTCATGTTTGCAACTTGACACCACTCATGCTTGCAGCCTGGTGCAAGGCACGACGGGCCGGTCGTCGGTAGGCTGCCGAGTTGGCTTCCGCCGACTCGGCTGGCGGCGGGCGGCCGGCGGCCGGCACACGCGTTTGTGGAAACGAATTGGCGCTTCGGTTAGGCCGATTTTTTACTAGTATTGTGGGATAGGACAGGGCTGAGGATTGGAGGTTAGGAGCTGCGACAGGTGTTATGGACATACTTTGCAATTGGTCGTTAGCGCAACAGAGGGTAGGAACACCTCGTGCGCCACATACAGATTTAAGCGAAGTACTTTTTGAAACATCTTTGGGTCTACATCTTAACCCGTCCCGTCTCGGGGGGGGGGTCTTCAACCGCCCCCCCCCTCAGGTTTTTCGCGGATAGCGGACGAACGGCGCGCGGCAGCGCGCCCAAATTTGGCATACCTTTTCCCACATCAATTTCACATGCTTATTCAAAACATGTAGGTCAGGTCATCTAGGGTCAACGAGTTAGTCGAGGTCAAGTGAGGTCACCTCCAAAAAAGTTCAACCAGTCGTCACGCTTTAACGGATACAGATATTTCAATGAAACTTTCAGCGTTTGCTTATCTTTATGGATGCAACAAAACGTAGGAGTTGAATTTTTCATTTGTTTCGTTTTTGACTACATATAAATTTTGCGTATTTGCCATATTGTAGTTCAAACACAGGATTCTGACTAAAGTAAGCATTTTCTATTAGTGCACGTTAACTTCAAACAACATTTCTCGGTCTGCTCTACAGATTGGAAAAGGAAAATTAAAGACAACTTGAAAATTCCAAATTTTGAAATTTCAAAAACAAAAATTAACTTGGGGGGGGGGGCAAAACAATTATATTCCTGGTCGATTTCGTTGTCCTTTTCTCATTCCAAATACATTTTGTTTTTTTTCATACATCCCCCAAAATGAACCCCCCCAGAGTAAAAAAACATAATGTAAGTCGTGAAAATCTAGCCCCCTTGGTGACGTCACTTTTGGGGCAAATTTTTTTCGGGGGTGGACCCAGACCCTACTCGTCGAGCGCTTTCCGATGACACCTCTTTCGTTTTCGTGCGATGCTTATTTTGGATTTTAGAGGGATGATCTTCAACGCCCCCCCCCCCCCGAGACGGGGTGGGAGGATCTGACCGGAATGACGGCGCGGGTTAACCCGCGCTGTCTCAGAGGAGGAGGCGTGTTTTTTTCCATCCCTTAAGGTTTCCCGCGGATAGTAAAAAAAAAAAAAAACAGCGCACGGCAGCCCGCCAAAATTCGGCATACCTATTCCCACATCAAGTTGTTATTTTGCGTGGAAATTTTGAAGTCTTTGAAATTCACGGGGCCGAACTAGTCAAGGTCAAGTCAGGTCACCTCCAAAAATGTTCAACTAGTCGTCACACTTTAACGGGTAAAGAAATTTGAATGCACTTTCAGCGTTTAATTTTCTTTATGGACGCAACGTAACGCACCAGAGGTATGGTTGAACTTTCGCCTTTTTATGGCATATTTGTGTAGCATATTTACCTATTTAGCCTAAAATCGAAAATTGTGGCTCAAGTAAGCAATCTGCATGAGGCGACGTTTACCTGAAACAACTTCTCTGGGTATGTTTTATCTATTAGAAACATACAAAAGTATTTAAGAATTGAACTAAAAATTGAACAACATAAAAACAATTGGTATATTTGGGTAGGCGAACATTTTGCACAATGCCAATTTCGTCTTTCTATTCTGATTCCAATTAATTTTTCCCCACGAAATTGAACTCCACAGAACATACATGACGTCAACCGTGACCACATAAAACCCCTCAGTAGGATGTTGGGGTGGTTTTTAGCCGTACTCGTCGAGCACTTTCCAATGAGACATCTTTCGGTTTCGTGCGACGTTTGGTTTGGAGATTGGAGGGGTATATAATGAATCCCTCCTTAGACGGGGTGTGAGGATCTGACCGGAATGACGGGGAGGGTTAACGTATTGCTTCCGGATGTAATGTTTTATCGTTAAATCCGTCGCACTGACAACGAATGACTTCGTTCAGATTCCTAAACATAAATTATCATCACCATATTACGTTGTTGCGGGAAACCCACTCCAATATTCAAGATGATAAAGTTATGGAAAAAATAATGGGATGAGACATATTCTTCACATATGGTGAAAGGAAACCTGATTCTGATATACTGCCATTCCTTCCATCTTTTCCTGAACTGGTCCGCAAGATGGAAAATGTTCTTGTGGAT
Organism: Imbricaverruca yamaguchii; assembly: GCA_034440575.1. Taxonomy (NCBI): domain Eukaryota; kingdom Metazoa; phylum Arthropoda; class Thecostraca; family Neoverrucidae; genus Imbricaverruca; species Imbricaverruca yamaguchii. The sequence goes on along the minus strand of JAOTOL010001654.1, from coordinate 996,055 downwards.
GCCAAAGGAAATTTATTAGTCGCTAAGTTGACCTTCGAATGTCCTAGAAGAAACCATTGGAGCTGTGCGCTTCAACCCAGCTTTACAATTTGGGTCAAGTCTTCTATTTTACCATCTTTCCCATGTTGGCTGAATGGATTGCTTCCAAATGAATTAAATTGCATGCATATTCGTTCGTCCTCTTCAGGCTGGCATCATCACAAGACCTGTTACTTAGGCTGATCTGCTTTCGCAAACATTTTTGATTATACATGGGTGAGCCTAGGCCAGGTTAAGCGAGCACGAAGGAAAGTTGCCAATATGCCAATAAGCGTACGTAATTTTGTACTGAAGCAACATGTACAATAGCACATTGATGCAGTCCACTTCGTTTACTTTGCCCATGATGCGGCAGGGGTGACGGTTGCATGCCACCGTTTCTTATTTTTGGGGGAGGGAAATCATTACACAAAGGCATTCCGAACTTAGCGTAATTTGGCTTCATGCGCATTAACTTCCGCCCGTGTGGGGGCTGCGAGGGGTCAGGCGGGTGTCAATGCATCCATTTGTTTGCGACTACGGAGGAACGTCGTGGGTTTGGGTACCTCTGCTTGATGGGACCATCTATTGCGGACTTGATCAAATGAAATATGAAAATGCCTGATCATATAACTGCGCTATGACGCCATAGGCGGAAATATATCCGTTGTTGTTAAGGCAAGTGTAAATTATTGGCAATCAACGTCACTTGTTGCCCACACATGAAAAATGTTGGATACGGTGAGATGATAGGCATCTAAGCTCATGTGCATACATCAGCTTGTTTCCAAAGTGATTGAAAGTTGCTGACGTATATGGACCTATGATAATCATTTTCAGCTTCTGAGCTACTCGTGGTTTAGGCCGAGATACATATTTCGGAGTTTCGGTGGCTGGTTGGTTGGTTATTGGAGTTTAGGGGCTCATCGACTGCATCGGTCATTCAGCGCCCATATCATCGTCAGTCACATAGTAAAATGCTAGCAAAACTCAGTCAGAATTGAATATCACGAGGTTACCTTACCATGCTACACATGATACCTTACCATGCTACGATTCTCATTTCGTCCGGTATAAAATCGAGTTAATGAATATATCACAGTGTAAATAAAAGAAAACTCGATTTCTGATAGGAAGCGGAAAAGCCCTCCCGGTTGAACAATTGATGACTTCCCTAAGTGAGAGAGAGAGAGAGAGAGGTATGTCCAAAATGACGCCTTCGCTCATGGTTAAGTCGGCTGCAGACAATCAGTACGTGACTGAGAGTTTCGGGGCATTCGGACTTCGGGTGCTTTGCACTGCATGAGTTCAGTATAGTGAACTCCGGCGTAAGCCTATAGCAACTCTTATAATATCTAAATTTAGGTCTATGCATCCCATGAGAACGAAACAATCGGTTCTCTATTCCAAAATGATCAGAGCCAAGTAATTAGGTAGACCAAAAAGGCGCAGCTCAATGAAATAGTTTACGTACACTGATCTTTATTGACGACGTTTTATCTAGAATGGTAGATGCAATCCCTAAATCACCAGGCATCCCCTATATCAGTGAGGGACGCCCCAGTGCCAGTCAGGCTGTCCTCATTTTCCCGCGAGAGCCTCCTCTGTCAGATGGCTTCCTACGCCGATCACGGGGCCTCCTATGTCCGTCAGAGGCCTTCTGTATTGGTCATGGTAGTCCTTGTGTCTGTGAGGAGCCTTCTGTGTCAGTTACCTCTTGTATCGGAGAGAGTCGTTCCGTGTCGGTATAAGAGTCTCCCGTGTCCCTCAACAACACAATTTTTATGGAGATTAGTGTGAATTTCCAAAAACTGAGTGAAAGTATTCATTGTCAGGGCCATTTTTTTGTCACCTCCTCTTTAATTTTGATGAAGTTGAAGGCGCAGGCACTTCCATTCAGTTCATTCAGTTCCATCAACTTTAACCTCATAATTTACATTGACTGATGTGGCAGGACGCATCATGAGGTGTGGAGATACTGTAGCGGACAAGGAACTTCAGACTTCTTGGCGGCGTGGTCACTATTGAGCATACCACGGCATTTGCTAACGTAGGCGAAAGAACGCGAACAACTAACAAGTATACTTCTGAAACGTAACGCAGTGGTGACGACTTCTTTACCATTCCTTGGGCCGACATGATGGATGTGTCTGGCACTTTCAAATGTATGAATCATGATTCCTTGTCAGATGCTGAGGTCACACACCTCGTAATGGACCTGTCCAGGCGAGTGCATGTCAGTACTGTCGTCAGGGATGCATGCATCGGAGGAAGGGGGTCACGGCGGGAGTACCCCTGACACTGCCAAAATATTGTATACACATTTCATACATAATAGCCATGGCTTGGATGAATTCATAAGCACTGCTCCTCGTGTTTGTCAGCAAACCAGCCTTAAGATGCTGATTCGCCTGTCAAATGCAACGTGGCATTCAGCGGCCAATTCGACGGCCGATTCGGTTAATTCAGTTCTTTATAAATGGAGCTGAACACAACAGGGCAAAGACCACCGCTTTTGGCTGTGTTCGTCGCTACCCGCATCCAGTATCCGTCGTCAGCATGCAATGGTATGGGGAATTTTAAGTTCTTTGGTGAGAGACATCCGTTGCATCTAGTGCTATGGTCCATCGGAGTAGTCGCCGAATAAAGTGAAGGGCTAGGTTTCAAGTCAGTAGACTGACATAAAAGGAGACGGAAAGTTTACTGATGGAGTTTGCGTTACATTTGCATTACATTGCAGTGCATTGCATTTGTCACCTTATCCAGAAATTTTACAGATGTGGTTTACTTCTCTTCAAATATTTACAAACGGAGAATGTTAGCGAAGCAAAAGAAAAGCTAGCGTGGTGCATGTGACCAGCTGTCGCGATTAATACCCATTTGTATACTTCGGGTAACAAATGAATATCTTACATACCTTGGACCTCGCAGTGAAGGGATTAATTAGACCCTCTAAGGTTTTCTGAAATAACTCATAATCCGTCTAAAGAATCACTTCGGTAATTTATCATATAACCCGACAATTGATGAACGTGCATGTCAAATGTTGAGGTGCAGTCCACTAACTTAACGAAGTTTGGGAACGCCAAAATCAGGTGACGTCATCTAGTGCAGTTTTTAAATGTGCATTAAATATATCTCACAAACCGTTTAAGATACAGCAAAAGTTAACCTGTACTGAAGAGAGAAATTACTAAGGTAAAGCTAAGAAACAAAAAAGTAGCCCATGTGATGTCATCGGGTCAAACGGTAATTTACCTTTGTTATTTTGCACGCAATGTTGTCGCTAATTATTTATTAAAACCTGAATATGGGTACGGAGGGATTATATCCCTCAATGGTGTGCTAGGTTACAGGTCACTCCCCGATTAGGCCACTGATGGATGACCCGATAAGAGTCGAGAATAGAGTTGTTCACTTTTTCTTCCAAACACTGGCATGAGACGTAGCACGAGCACAGCAGGTTCTGGCACCGCACGACACATGGCACAGCAAGCTGGATGGTGGCACATAAAAAAGCATGGGGATAAAAAAGGGACCATCTAAACAACGAGGGAAATCATGATTGATGACGAAAGTAAGCAATACCAGAGATGCAAAACATTTCACACACGGACAGCATATCAGTCTCTACGTTTCAAAGTTCTTCCACACATCATTGGTTAAGTCCTTTTTCCTGGTAATCTTTTCAATTCAATTCAACATCAAGACAATTTTAGATATATGCTTAAATTTTATTACTAGGAGTCCGACACTGGCACGGCAGTGGCACGTAAAATTATGGCATTGTACAGCAAAAGGCTCATATTCCCAGGATTACGGGTTGCCGTATCTTGCCACTGCGCCAGAAAGTGGAAACTCTAGTCGAGAGTACGAGCATCGCAAAAATAAGACCCCCTCCCCGCGAGTTACACTAGGAGGCCACATGCTAACCAGTGACGTTTGTTCCGCGGTCACAAAAAAATGGGTGGCAATGTGATACGCTCCTGAACGTGAAAGGGTTAAAGTTAAGCGAACAAAAAGTGTGGTAAGAGCTGAACAATTCCACATGATGCTTCACCATCATCTCACATCCACAAAGAAGGCATTAATCCGCCGCCTTTCCGTATTCTGGCGAGTGAAAATGAAGTGTGTTCAGTGAATAAGTAGTTATATATATATATATATATATATATATATATATATATATATATGTATTGCTTCAGTAAAATGTTATGCACACCTGTGGCAAGGTAGCTTCATGTCTGACTAAACACGGCCAGAAATGACCCGTTAATTGCATGATAGAAAATATCCGCCTAAGTACGTCGGGATAATACCACGCGCTTTAATAATGTCAGCTTCCAGACGAAAAACGGATATGTATGTAGGTTGTTTTCAGTGAATAGTATGTATATGTATGCAGTGAATAAATGACCACATCTGAAGAACGGGATCCGATCAGGAATCTTTTAAGTAGTCATGTTGGTGTATGCATGGCTTCGGCTATCATGCACTGATTTCAGTTTACACTCAGATCTGAACATGTCCCATCAAAATACACCAGGTTTAATTTCGGCTGGCCATTTTGTCAGCATAAACTAAAAATAATTGAAATTCAGAGTATCCTGACCAAATGTCCGCCTAAGCATGGAAGCGAACACAAATACCTGGCTTTCAGTACACATGAATCAGGATGCATGCATCGGTATGCATCACTATGCATGTTGCAATACGTAAATATTGCTGAACATGTAACCACTTCTTGATTGCTGAATTAACTGAAGGGAGTTTCGTCGCCGCCAGATATTCCTGGCAATTCTGGGATTTTTTTCATTGCAAACATCCACGAATATTAGTTTACTTAAAATGTGATGCACCTTTGTGATATTCGAATTTGGGCGGCAATTATATGCTTCAGCACTTAAATGCAATAGTTGTGAGATTGAATATCTACATAAGTTACAGTGTACGGACCACAGCCTATGCATACAAAAATTATACTGTCCGCATATGCAATGAGACCTAGATTATGGTGACTTAACAATACCCTTCTCGAAGATGATTTTCATTTGCAGTGTGCGTAGAGATCAAAAATGAATTATGCTAGCGACAGCATAAACGGAACAATGCTTACGATTTGCGTTTTAATTTAGAAATGACCACGAGTGCCATTCGAGTCAGTAGAACCAGAAGCCGTAAAGAAAAGATCGTGAAGAGGAGAAAAGAAAAAGAACATTACATGACTGCAACAATATTGGATTGACTGCTTTTGTCGTCAGTTCTACCAACTAATATGCAACTACCACCACCAACGACACGCCACCAACGATTCTGCCAACCATACGCAACTATTCGTGATCGAGCAAATGCATTCTAGGAACATTAATCTTTGACCTGCTAGTTATGGTCTAGATTGAGATGGATAAACAGGGTTAGATACCTACAAAATGCTTCTTCGGTATGTGTAAATGAAATACTAAGGACACATCAATATTTTGAATACAGAAGACGGGCAGCTAGCTTCCGAAAGCAGACATTTTTTAAATATTACAATGCATTGCTTACTTAACTATATGAGTCAACATGTCATGCAGATCATAGCGACCGGCGAATCAACGATTATCTGGCTTCTATAGATTTTCCCGAATTATACAAAATGGAAAGAACTGTAATTGTCAACAAGTGAAGGCAATCTATATATGCTCTAAGGCATGATGAAGAACAAAGCTCCTTCCGCTTCTGGATTTTGGAAGGAATTTTCCCTTTTCTTCTGGCCAGCATGATCGTAGATTACACAAATGAAGCAAAAGGAAGCGCGGTGTTTTCATATCGCACAGCTGTGGAGTGATAACATGAATGAGAAAGAGGATGATCCTCAGAGTATTAACCCGTCCGTCTCGGGGAGGGGTCTTCAACCGCACCCCCTCAGGTTTTTCGCGGATAGTGAACGAACAGCGGGAGGCAGCGCACCCAAATTTTTTATGCCTTTTCCCACGTCAATTTGGCATGGGGTTTCAAAATTTTGAAGTCAGTCGTCCAGGGTCAACGAGTTAGTCGACGTCAAGTGAGGTCACCTCCAAAAAAGTTCAACCAGTCGTCACGCTTTAACGGATACAGGTATTTTAATGAAACTTTCAGAGTTTGCTTATCTCTAGGGATGCAACAAAACGTATCTGGATTTTGTTTTTTGTTTTTTTGACTACATATACATTTTGCATATTTGCCAATTGCAGTTCAAATAGAAGATTCTGGCTAAAGTAAGCATTTTGATTAGGGCAAGTTGACTTTCAACAACGTTTCTCGGTCTGCTCTACCCATTGAAAAAGGAAAATTAAAGAAAACTTGAAAACTGAAACATCTGCCATTTCAAAAAATTTAATTTGCATTTTTGGGGTGCCAGGAAAAATGTATTGCCGTGGTCGATTTCGCCGTCTTTTTCTCATTCTAAGTAAATTTTGTGTTTTCATGTATCCCCCAAAATGAACTCCCCAAAGCCAAAAGCATAATGTAAGTCGTGAATAGTTATGAAAATCTAGCCCCCTGGTGAAGTCACCTTTGGGGGAAATTCTTTTCAGGGGTGGATCTGGACCCTACTCGTCGTGCGCTTTCCGATGACACCTCTTTCGTTTTCGTGCAACGTTACTATCCGCCCCGCCCCCCGAGACGTGGTGTGAGGATCTGACCGGAGAGACGGCGTGGGTTAAGAATATATAGAGTTGCGTACTAAATAGTTTCTATAATAGTGGCTAAGGCCTTGTGAAATATATTTCGGAGTGTCATGGGAAGTACGTGAATAATGGTCTTTCAAATTAAACGGGCTCAGTTTGAAGAACATTTTTTTGGTTCTAACTTGCGAAATCTACCGGATGTTATTAAATACTGCGAACATCATGATTTGGAGAAACAGAAGAAGCCAGGATTGACGCAACCAGCTAAGCCTTTTCGATTTTTTATATAACACTACACAATGTATTCCAGCTGTGGATACGTTGATTGCTATCTTGAACGTTTGGAGCTGGTTTTCCAACAAAAATGAAATATTTGGGAGAAAATGTATTATCCCATATCAGTTTGTGCAAGACATAATGATATAGGGTGTACTCCCGCCAACGAAATAAAATCACTCATGCATTTAGCGAAGGTCCCTTTACCCATTTAAAACCATACTATTTTCCCAGAGGCTCATCTGATACCAAAATGACGACGATTATACCCAAATTACAAGTAAGTGAGGACATGTTGTGGCATATTTAGCAGCATGGTGCACGGAAGAGGTCATGCAATTCGTAGATTTTACGAGTTAACTTTTCGAGGAAGCGTAGAAAACCACTGTTTATCTTTTACTCATGCTTGTAGTGGAATACTGGCATTGCGTTCATGTAGTACTCTCTCCGGACCAGGGTGAGGCTCTCGAGAGTCCCGCCCCACCTCCTCAGGTTTTCCCGGGATAGCTGCCGAATGAGGTGACACATTGACACGAAACTGTAGTACGTTCATGTATATCTGATTTTGCGTATCTTGAAACAAATTTGAGGGCAAGATCATCGCCCCTTGACTCCAAACGGGACAAGCACAGAAATGTTCCCAAACATTTAAAGAGCCACCATTCGGAGCAATTACCGCATATCAACGCCAAGCTCAGACCATGCTGTTCTTTCATCAAGGCGTACAACTCTTTGTAATTAGGGGCGCTTGGAATCGTTTGAAGGGGCGCCATTTCCTCGGATGGGAGCCACTGTTTGGGGGGCGTGGTGCATTGCAGTCTATCGTGGGTGTTTTTCCCCGGTCAGAGAGTCGTCACACTTCTTTGGATTGGGGGGGGGCACATGCCCAAGTGTCCCTCCCTCTATTTAGAACCTCTGGTGCTGAGTAGCCCCATGAAAGTGGGCAGCGTCATCCCGATCGCTCCAATAGCCTGAGCACAGGACGATTTGGCAGTGGGCATGTTGGCGCTAAACCTTTGCTTACTCTTAATTTTAGACACCATGATTTTGCTGACAAACACGCTGGGCTTGGTAATCTGACTTTTCGAGACTCACAAACATTGCTAAATATGGTGTGTTCTTATAGCAGCACACCAAACTATGGAGGATGCAATATTATCCATAGAAGCCTGTTCAAACCAGACGTTTACCTTTTCTGTGCGTTTCGCGTGCGCCTGAACGAAACAAAATCAGTCAGCTGAGATTCCTTTGCTTAAACGCGAAATTCCTGAAGGTGGTGCCTTTGTTTAAAGACTTCGCGTGGCAATGATACACCTACTATGAAACGCATACAAACATCAGCAGAACCCTCTGATTCCATTTGGAATTATCTGAAGAACCCACGTAGAATGCGCCGAAACCGGCATGTCTAAAGAAAATACCAATATTTACGTGCGCAATAAGGTGTCACAATAAGCCGGAAAACCAAACGAAAATTACAACAACCGAGACAAACAACCGGAAAATTAAATCCCTCGGGTTACTTTTTGCTTTGATCATCATTAGCAAGACATATTTTCGCACATAATTATTGTCGATCCGACACACTATAGACGTCGTCACAAATTTCGCTTGCTGCCACTCCACCTTACGAGGGTTATATCCAAGGATCCTGGCTCGTTGCAACTTTTTTAATAAGATAGCTAAAGAAATTACCTCCACAGATCATATACATTCACGTTTCATCCCTTTTTTGTATGCCTATACAAGTTGCACGAATTACGATTGCTAAGTTATCCACTTGTTCTTCCACCTTGCGCGATATCGCGAGCAATTTCAGAAAGCATGCCCCAAAGTCGACACATGCAGTGGGGTTGTGCTGGGGCTCATCCAGTTGCCGACATCCATTGTGCGCAACAGGAAGCATGCCATGGGGACAGCTGTCCGCCTTTACCCATGACCATTATGCACACGTTTTGTCATGCATAGTGTACGTTGTCACTACCTAGAACGAGGATCTGAAACCAAGCAGATGACGTAACAATTTAAGCCATGGAACGTTCACAGGTTCGCTAAAAACCGACGAAACTTCGATACACATAATGTGTTAAAGTCGATTCCTCAGCACTCTTGTATAAAACCTGCTACGGGACCACGAGCATTTTTATTTAGAACCCGTAGGCTACGGTAGCAAATAGACTACCTTTGTCGTCACTTCTACATTTTGTTGGATCGACGTGCAATTTTGTATGCATGCTTACGTTATCAAGGGCAATTGAAGGAAGATGCATCCAGAAGGATTTTTGTTTGACTGTTAGGGGCACACCCTTGTGCACAAAGGTCGGGACCTAAATTTGTGCAATGCTCAGTCATTGCTACTGCCGTCAAGTATTCATCATTTGTAATGATTTCTGTAGATTTTCATGTCGTTAATTCCCAAGTTCAATGTGAAGTGCAATAAATCCGAGAAAAAAATGAGGCCATATGCTAAGACTGAGTTCCTACATCCTTGGTGTAGTCTCAGTCCGACCACATTTACCTCCGCCCCACCAACACTTTGTTCTCTCAACGTGGGGCCATGTGAGGAGGGTTTTATCAACCAAATTGGGAATCACACTGCATCCATGTGTTGGGCCACACTAAAAGTTTTTTTCTTCTAACTACTCCATCCATGATTTTGGTTGTAGGTTGCAATGAAAATGGGACGGTTTGGCCCGTCAATTGGTTAGCTGTATCCTCCAGTGAACTGTACCCACCCAAATGTTGGCGTCAGGTTTCCATTGTCAGGTTTTTGTCAAATACCGCATTTTCCCGAAATTGATCAGACCCCATCAAGTAATGGCAGATGGAGCATGGATCCCAAATGCCCCAGAAGTGGCGGCGTCCACGATCAAGGCTAACAATGATGATGCAGTTGCACGACTAAATTATAAAACGTCAAGTTCGTTACGAATTCAAATCAAATCCGAATCGAGCAAAGTATATTTTCTACGCTCCTAACAAAAAACCGTATGACATTGACAACTTTTAGCTAAACCTTCACTGGACTGATAGCCCTTGCGGTTCGCAGAATTCCCAGAACGGAAACCTGGCTACGCCATTGTGAATAAAGTTCTCTCGGAAAATGACACAAGCAAGTACGGACTTAAGGGCTGAGAAGAGAAGCATGTGGGTGGATGGGTCCTTCGGTATTTTCAGGCTATTTTCAATTAGAAAATGCAGTTATGATCTTAGCATAATATTAACGACATCGTAGGCCTTAGCTCCTCTACCTTGGCATAAATATTATGGCAGCTGCGGGGGAGATCACCCCACAAATTCCACAATAGGAGACAAGAAACTTGACAATTTTCGCCCAAACGCGAACTGAACACAATGACTATTCAGTAGGATACTGTGCCTCGCAATCATTTGTCTCCCCACAACTTTTGGTCTCAAACACAGCATGTTTTTCGATGATAGTGGTCCTACGCTAAGGAAGCCTCCATCAGTGGTACTAGGTTAACCCGTCCTGTCTCGGGGTGGGGGGTCTTCAACGGCCTTCACCTGAGGTTTTTCGCGGATAGTGAACGAACGGCACGTGGCAGCGCGCCAAAATTCTGTGTACCTTTTTCCACATCAATTTGGCATGTTATGTCAAAATTTGTAAGTCAGGTCATATAGGGTCAACGAGTTAGTCAAGGTCAAGTGAGGTCACCTAAAAAAAAAGTTCAATCAGTCGTCACGCTTTAACGGATACAGATATTTTGTTCAAACTTTCAGCATTTTCCTATTTTTATGGGTGCAACAAAAAGTACGAGAGGAATTTCTCATTTTCTGACTACACATAAATTTTCCATATTTGCCTCTTGCACTTCAAATATAATATTCTGGCTAAAGTAAGCATTTTTTATCAAAGTAAGTTGACTTCCAACAACATTTCTCGGTCTTCTCTATCCGCTATAAAAGGAAAATTAAAGAAAACTTTAAAACTCAAAATTTTGAAATTGAAAAAAAAATGTGGGGGGGGGGGGGGAAAAATTGTTATGGCGCTGGTAAGTTTCGCTGTCCTTTTCTGATTCCAAATAATTATTTTTTTTCGAATATCCACACAGCCAAAAACATGTAAGCCGTGAAAAGTCGTGACAATCTATCCCCCCCTATTTACGTCATTTTTAGGGGGGAAATTGTTTTGTGGGGTGGATCCGGACCCTACTCGTCGAGCGCTTTCCGATGACACCTTTTTCGTTTTCGTGTGACGCCTAGCTTGGATTTTAGAGGGGGTTACTATCCCCCCGAGACGGGGTGTGAGGATCTGACCGTAAAGACGGCGCGGGTTAATTAGACCTCACACATGCGATTATCACCGACTCCCAAAACCGCACAGACGCATCAATTATCACATACCACATAAACACTGCTCTCGGATGTCAGAGGGAGTTCTCGTTACTGACCGCCAGGCGATAGTCCTCGGTATTGACGATAAACATGCATGGTGAACATGAGACGATACACACAATGTCCTCGGTTTTGCCGATGTCCTCGGTATTCCAAATCACATTGGAAGCCGACGATTGGAAGTTTTCTAAAAATCTACCCTCTATCTTACCCGGCAGATCTTGCTCTATGACAGATAAAAAATTGATGCTTCTCTAGTGAAAACTAAGGGGTGTCCTCGTTAGTGACGGCCAGGCCATAGTCCTCGGTAGTCACGGCAAACACGTATGTGTGTGTGTGTGTGTGTGTGTGTGTGTGTGTGTGTGTGTGTGTGTGTGTGTGTGTGTGTGTGCCGGCCAGGTGTCGCCTGACGGCCGATCCGGCGATTAGCGGACCGTAATGCGCGCCGCGTGCGCCAACAAAGCCCCGGCGGAGACCGGAAGTCCAGTCGCATGCTGAGCAGGTGTTCACGCGCGAGTTGTGGACGGTCAGAAATGTCACCGGCTGGCCCCGGCAGTCTCAGCAAAGTGACAGAACCATGCCAGGCAGAGCCATGCCAGGCATAGCCATGCCAGGCATAACCATGCCAGGCATAACCATGCCAGGCATAACCATGCCAGGCATAACCATGCCAGGCATAACCATGCCAGGCATAACCATGCCAGGCATAACCATGCCAGGCATAACCATGCCAGGCATAACCATGCCAGGCATAACCATGCCAGGCATAACCATGCCAGGCATAACCATGCCAGGCATAACCATGCATAACATGCCAGGCATAACCATGCCAGGCATAACCATGCAGGCATAACCATGCCAGGCATAACCATGCCAGGCATAACCATGCCAGGCATAACCATGCCAGGCATAACCATGCCAGGCATAACCATGCCAGGCATAACCATGCCAGGCATAACCATGTCAAGCATAACCATGCCAGGCATAACCATGCCAGGCATAACCATGTCAGGCATAACCATGCCAGGCATAACCATGCCAGGCATAACCATGCCAGGCATAACCATCCCAGGTATAACCATGTCAGGTATAACCATGATGCTGACGCATCTTACCAAGTATATAGACGGCCCTCTAAGTCCTCCGGAGCCACATAGTCCATACGTGCATGACCAATTTAGCCAGATCGATTCAGCAACACGTCGCCTTTGTTAAAGTTGTGATCGGTAGCTGAACTACGAAAGGTGTAGGCTGAATGTATTACCTTCCTTTAATGCTGTTTTCGCTTGCGACAATCGCATTGTTGTTGGCCGCCCCGAAATTGGCCCCCGGGTCACGGGTCACCGGCTCCGGGTCACGCACATCGGCTCGTCGTCGGCCGCTGCGGCAACTCGACTGGTCGGGCAACTCGACGAGACAGCGCCTCGCCAACCGGGTCACCACTGCCGCCTCGGTAGCCGTCGGAGGGTGTAGTCACCGCCGCCGCCTCAGCTCACCATCCTCGGTAACCGTCAGAGGGTGTAGAGTCACCACCGCCGCCGCCTTAGCTCACCATCCCTCGAAACTCGGTAACCGTCAGGGGGTGTAGAGTCACCACCACCGCCTCAGCTCACCATCCTCGGTAGCCGTCAGGGGATGTAGAGTCACCACCCCCGCCTCAGCTCACCACCCTCGGTAGCCGCCAGGGGGCCCTGCCAACGACCGTCGCACAACATGCTCGCCATCTCACCGCCCCCTGCCGCCGACAGTTGGACAAGTTCGGTCCGTAAATAACACTTGATACGGCGGCAGCGATCGCCCCCGCCCTGCCGGGGAGTCCCGTCGGTCGGCCGAGCGTCGCTCTGTCTGCTAATTTCGGCCGGCGGCGGGCGGCGCCACGCGGCTCACCGCGGCCGCTCTTCTGCGGACGGGCGCCCGACCGAGATGTGAGCACATTGTTGGCCTGCCGCCGACGTGGCAGAACGACGGCCGCCGCCACATATCCGACGGGTAATCAGGTCTCGGGCGCCGAAACTTAGCGTTGAATGTCCGGTCACGCACGTGCCGGCGCCGTCGAAATGCAGGCAAGTTCAGCCTGTCTAGCATATGATAAGTGAAGTGGGTGATAACGGAGCCGGCCCCTGGACGTGGTAATATTGGTTAATACTGGTTGAGCATCCGGTTGATATTGGCATCGGCTGGAACTGATATCGATTGATATTGATATCGGTTGATATTGGAAACGGCGTGGGGCTAATGCGAGTCAGCATTGCAGTACGATTGAAACCAGAAGTCATTATATATGCTGGTGTTGTCTTTGATGATGCCGGAAGGATGCACCCGGTAATAAGGTGTAGGTCGCTGCTGGGGATCTCCGGGTTTGGAGAGGCTCGGGATGAGAGCGTCAGCCGTCCAGTTTTGAACACTGAACCTGACGGCTGTATGTAGAGCTGCCTTGTAAGCCGCTGAGCCGACGTCTATGCTAATGCAACTAAGATGTCACCAAAGCAATTCAGTAGATTGATGGACAACGCTTACGGACATAAAGCCATCCATATAGCCTCGTTTGAATTCACCGTTATATCAGACAGACTCGCTGAAAATGTGCATTAGGCGACAAAACTGGCTGGTTGGTTATTGGGTTTAGGGGCGCATCGACTGCTGAGGTCATGCAGCGCCCATAGGCGACAAAAATGGAACACAATTCCGTACAAACTGCATAGCTGTGCAGGCCCGGAGATATGCGAGCGCGTCGACATCTCGCGCCAAATTATGGCGCCGAGAAGCACCTACGCGTGGTCCGCCAAATTATGGCGCCAAATATAGCGCCGAGAAGCACCTTCGCGTGATCCGCCACATTATGGCGCGCCAAATACAGCGGCGGGAAGCACCTCCGGAGGATTTCTGGGCTGTCCGGCAGCTCGGTGGTGACGTGACGTGACGTGACGTAGCTAGTCGTTGGTTTGAGCATGATGATGTCGCAACTTCAGCTGCTGCCGACCGCAGTCGGTAGCAGCTGACGTGACCTGACGTGATGTGAGGTGACGTGAAACAACGTGACGTGCCATGACCTGGCCTGCCGTGACGTGACGTGACGTAACTCGTCGCCGGCTTGAACCCATGCCGATGTCGCCACTGCGGCTGCAGCCGGTCGCGGTCGAAAGCAGCTGACGTGACGTGATGTGACGTGACGTGATGTGACGTGACGTGACGTGACGTGACGTGACGTGACGTGAGGAAACGTGATGTGCCATGACCTGGCCTGCCGTGATCGCCGGCTTGAACATGCCGATGTCGCCACTGCGGCTGCAGTCGGCCGCGGTCGGCCGTCCCATGTTCCGCCGTAGGTGGACATCACACACATACCAACACCACTCGCCGATAACTCGCAACAACTCTCCGGGCTCAGTCTGTGCCAGCGTCGCGATAGGTCGAGTGTGTTCCGTTGCTGGAGCACTGGGACGCGAGCGAGTGTCGTGTTCGGGGAAGCGACTTGCACTGTCAGAGCCGGTGTAGCAGGAGCCGACTGCTACAGCCATTATTAAAACCGGCTTGACGACACGTTGCACATAGCGTAGCACCTGTGTGTTGACATGATGCATTTTGTGTGCACTCTTTGTTGGCGTCAGCTATTTGTAATTCGTCATGCTTTGGGTTGCTGGCCAGCCGTGTTTCTTCCTGTGAGCTGCCCCGCAATAGTCGGCAGCTTTCTAGTCTAATTGTCGGGTGAAACTCGAGTTTTAGCATTCCTTGCAAGCAACCGTATTGCACTTGTGCGTACGGCATGCGCGGCGGCGGCAGCGGAGGCGGCGGCGGTGACGGTGACGGCGGCGGCGGCAGGTGGCGTTGGAGGCCGAGGCGGTGACGGTGGCGGCGCGCTCGCTCCCCGGAGACCCGTTTTTCGGCACCGCAGCGGCTGACGTGGGCGACAGCTTGCTGCCACTCGGGGGAGGCGCCTGGTTTTCTCGAGGAGCGGTCAGCTGGGAGTTGCGATGCCCGACGGCAGAGTGACGCCGCGAAATTTCCGTTAGAAGGCGGGATGGCTTTCGGTCGATTGTGTCGTGCCAGACCACGCGAGTACCATAAAATGTGCAAAATCCGGTTATCTTCCATCACGGGCCGCACCCTCCCTGCAAGCTTAAAAGACAAGAGACGCCATAAAGCCTCGGCTGCTTGGTGGGTCGGAAAGATCGCTTTCCAAACATCACTTTCCGCCGTAAAATGAGGTCACATTTTCGCTGCTCGAATCTGTCAAATCTGAATTTCCAAATCCATAATAGCCACCGCACGTGGAGGGCATGTATCGTGAAATAGACAAACAAATGAATAAAGCTGTCTGTGCGAGTGAGTGCGGCCCGGGCGTCCTCCAGTCGACAAACCTGAGCATTTATTTGCCTCAGCCGTCGCGCCGGCGGCCGGGCGGCCGGCCCAGCTCCCGGCTCATCCGCAAAACGCTGACCCACATCGGGAAAATGCCGAGCGGACGTCCCAGCAGCTGCGTCGTCAAGTTCAGTTCAAGTTCCATCAAGTTCCGTTCAGCTAGCCCCTTTCTTGTCGAGGCTAATGACGTATGCTCGCAGATTATTCAATCGGCTTCTCGGCTCACGCTCGCGCCGGGAAAAGGTCGCGTTTCGCCGCCTGCATTCGGAATCTGAGCTGCCTCTCGGGACACGGCCAGTCTAGTAGCGCGCCTATCACCAATCGGGTACCGGGACGTTGCAGGGTACCGGCATCACGATATTCGATATCCCGACACCGATATTGTATTGCTCCGTCGGTTGGTTGGTTGGTCATTGGTTTTACGACACATCGACCGTTGAGTCATGTAGCCTCGCCAATATCTCACGCCGATCGGTCGCGGGCGAAGAGTAGCGACAGATGAGACTCGAACCCACAACCTTTCGATTGTGAGACGAGCAACTTACCCCTAGACTATTCGTCCCCTTGTATTGTTCCGATATCACGCCAGTCTCCAGCGTGCCACACTGCACGTGCCGCGCCGCTCCTCAGCTCGAGATCTGGGCGACAGTCGCCAAGGGGCGGGGATGGCCGAGTGGTTAGGTGTTTTGGGTTAAAAAAATTCCTCCTTCTACTCTTGCGCCCCTCAGGACATTTCCCAATTCCGCGGCCCACCGGCGAAACAGTGTGGGCGGCGCCATTAGCCGTGAATGTGCATAAAGTGTGTCGTGAACCAACCAATAAACAACAACGACAGTCGCCAATAGCGATCTGGTGCCCGGTCGGCGCAGGAAACGCACGTGCTCTGCTGGACAGGCGTGTCGAAGTTGCCGTTTCAAATGCACTCTAGGTAAGCGAATGAATTGAGTGAATGCATTAAGTGCTCTACGTAAAGCGAATGAAAACTCTAGGTGAACGATGTCAGCGCTAATGACCTGGTGGAGAGCAGGTCCAGTTTGATAAGGTCAACACAGAGGTGGTAACACAGAGGCCAAAGCAGAGGTGGTATGCGTCGGCGCGCAAGACTGAGCGTGCAGGGCCGGAGCCAGGAATTGTCACGGGGTAGCACTTCCTCGGAGGCGCGCCTTCGGTGGAGAAATTCGGTGAGTGTGGGGGGAGGGGGTTTGCATCCGATCTTACTAAATCATACTGAATCATACTAATCTCGATTAGCCTTTTTCGCATGAGAGGGGTGCGTTTTCCTCTCAGAGGTGTTTTGGGCTACAAAATCCGTTGAGAGGGGAGAGGGAGATGTGCCTCGAGCCCACGTTTTTGTATCTTCAGGCCGGAGGGGCGACACCTATATTTGGGAGAAGCACCCCCCCCAGATTCCTCCCCTACATCCGCCCCTGTGAGCGTGTTACACCAGGATGGCTCTATCCGGAACCATCGGTGCGGTCACGGCGCTCAGACCGTGACCGCTGGCACGCGCAGGGGTCACGGTAACGTCACCGTCGGGGTCTGGTCACGGTAACGTCACCGTCGGGGTCTGGTCACGGTAACGTCACCGTCGGGGTAACTCACCGTCGGGGTCTGGTCACGGTAACGTCACCGTCGGGGTCTGGTCACGGTAACGTCACCGTCGGGGTCTGGTCACGGTAACGTCACCGTCGGGGTCTGGTCACGGTAACGTCACCGTCGGGGTCTGGTCACGGTAACGTCACCGTCGGGGTCTGACGTCACCGTCGGGGTCTGGTCACGGTAACGTCACCGTCGGGGTCTGGTCACGGTAACGTCACCGTCGGGGTCTGGTCACGGTAACGTCACCGTCGGGGTCTGGTCACGGTAACGTCACCGTCGGGGTCTGGTCACGGTAACGTCACCGTCGGGGTCTGGTACGTCACCCGGTCACGTCACCGTCGGGGTCTGGTCACGGTAACGTCACCGTCGGGGTCTGGTCACGGTAACGTCACCGTCGGGGTCTGGTCACGGTAACGTCACCGTCGGGGTCTGGTCACGGTAACGTCACCGTCGGGGTCTGGTCACGGTAACGTCACCGTCGGGGTCTGGTCACGGTAACGTCACCGTCGGGGTCTGGTCACGGTAACGTCACCGCGGGGCCTGGTAACGTCACCGTCGGGGTCTGGTCACGGTAACGTCACCGTCGGGGTCTGGTCACGGTAACGTCACCGTCGGGGTCTGGTCACGGTAACGTCACCGTCGGGGTCTGGTCACGGTAACG
Source organism: Imbricaverruca yamaguchii (assembly GCA_034440575.1). Classification (NCBI taxonomy): domain Eukaryota; kingdom Metazoa; phylum Arthropoda; class Thecostraca; family Neoverrucidae; genus Imbricaverruca; species Imbricaverruca yamaguchii. Next base: position 978,136 of record JAOTOL010001654.1, on the reverse strand, counting down.
TCACCGTCGGGGTCTGGTCAGGGTAACGTCACCGTCGGGGGTCTGGTCACGGTAACGTCACCGTCGGGGTCTGGTCACGGTAACGTCACCGTCGGGGTCTGGTCACGGTAACGTCACCGTCGGGGTCTGGTCACGGTAACGTCACCGTCGGGGTCTGGTCACGGTAACGTCACCGTCGGGGTCTGGTCACGGTAACGTCACCGTCGGGGTCTGGTCACGGTAACGTCACCGTCGGGGTCTGGTCACGGTAACGTCACCGTCGGGGCCTGGTCCTGGTCACGGTAACGTCACCGTCGGGGTCTGGTCACGGTAACGTCACCGTCGGGGTCTGGTCACGGTAACGTCACCGTCGGGGTCTGGTCACGGTAACGTCACCGTCGGGGTCTGGTCACGGTAACGTCACCGTCGGGGTCTGGTCACGGTAACGTCACCGTCGGGGTCTGGTCACGGTAACGTCACCGTCGGGGTCTGGTCACGGTAACGTCACCGTCGGGGTCTGGTCACGGTAACGTCACCGTCGGGGTCTGGTCACGGTAACGTCACCGTCGGGGTCTGGTCACGGTAACGTCACCGTCGGGGTCTGGTCACGGTAACGTCACCGTCGGGGTCTGGTCACGGTAACGTCACCGTCTGGGGTCTGGTCACGGTAACGTCACCGTCGGGGTCTGGTCACGGTAACGTCACCGTCGGGCACCGTCGGGGTCTGGTCACGTAACGTCACCGTCGGGGTCTGGTCACGGTAACGTCACCGTCGGGGTGGGGGTCTGGTCACGGTAACGTCACCGTCGGGGTCTGGTCACGGTACGTCACCGTCGGGTCTGACCGTCGGGGTCTGGTCACGGTAACGTCACCGTCGGGGTCTGGTCACGGTAACGTCACCGTCGGGGTCTGGCACGGTAACGTCACCGTCGGGGTCTGGTCACGGTAACGTCACCGTCGGGGTCTGGTCGACGCACCGTCGGGGTCTGGTCATAACGTCACCGTCGGGGTTGGTCACCGTGAACGTACCGTCGGGGTCTGCACGGTAACGTCACCGTCGGGGTCTGGTTAACGTCACCGTCGGGGTCTGGTCACGGTAACGTCACCGTCGGGGTCTGGTCACGGTAACGTCACCGTCGGGGTCTGGCACGGTAACGTCACCGTCGGGGTCTGGTCACGGTAACGTCACCGTCGGGGTCTGGTCACGGTAACGTCACCGCGGTCACGGACCGTCGGGTCTGGTCACGGTAACGTCACCGTCGGGGTCTGGTCACGGTAACGTCACCGTCGGGGTCTGGTCACGGTAACGTCACCGTCGGGGTCTGGTCACGGTAACGTCACCGTCGGGGGGCACTGGCGAACGTCACCGTGGGTCGGCACGACGTCACCGTGGGGTCTCACGGTAACGCACCGCGGGGCTGGTCAAACGTCACGTCGGGGTCTGGTCCGACGCACCCGGCGCACCCCACGTCACCGTCGGGGTCGGTCACGGTAACGTCACCGTCGGGGTCTGGTCACGGTAACGTCACCGTCGGGGTCGGCACGGTAACGTCACCGTCGGGGTCTGGTCACGGTAACGTCACCGTGGGGTCGGCAGGTAACGTCACCGTGGGGTTGGTCAGGTACGTCACCGTCGGGGTCTGGTACGGTAACGTCACCGTCGGGGTCGGTAGGTAACGTCACCGTCGGGGTCTGGCACGGACGTCACGTCGGGGTCGGTCAGGTAACGTCACCGTCGGGGTCGGTCACGGTAACGTCACCGTCGGGTCTGGTCACGGTAACGTCACCGTCGGGGTCTGGTCACGGTAACGTCACCGTCGGTCACGGTAACGTCACCGTCGGGGTCTGGTCACGGTAACGTCACCGTCGGGGTCTGGTCACGGTAACGTCACCGTCGGGGTCTGGTCACGGTAACGTCACCGTCGGGGTCTGGTCACGGTAACGTCACCGTCGGGGTCTGGTCACGGTAACGTCACCGTCGGGGTCTGGTCACGGTAACGTCACCGTCGGGGTCTGGTCACGGTAACGTCACCGTCGGGGTCTGGTCACGGTAACGTCACCGTCGGGGTCTGGTCACGGTAACGTCACCGTCGGGGTCTGGTCACGGTAACGTCACCGTCGGGGTCTGGTCACGGTAACGTCACCGTCGGGGTCTGGTCACGGTAACGTCACCGTCGGGGTCTGGTCACGGTAACGTCACCGTCGGGGTCTGGTCACGGTAACGTCACCGTCGGGGTCTGGTCACGGAAGTCACCGTCGGGGTCGGTCACGGTAACGTCACCGTCGGGGTCTGGTCACGGTAACGTCACCGTCGGGGTCTGGTCAGGGTAACGTCACCGTCTGGGTCTGGTCACGGTAACGTCACCGTCGGGGTCTGTCACCGTCGGGGTCTGGTCACGGTAACGCCACCGTCGGGGTCGGTCCGACCGGGCGGCCCCCCCCACGGCCAACGCACCGTCGGGGCGGACGAACGCACCGTCGGTCACGGAACGTCACCGTCGGGGTCTGGTCACGGTAACGTCACCGTCGGGGTCTGGTCACGGTAACGTCACCGTCGGGGTCTGGTCACGGAACGCCGGGGCGGCCGCACGGGGAGGACGCCCGGGACGTCCGCCGGGTGGTCGGCGACGGCGTGCTCCACGAGAGACGACGTCGCACCTGGTCGGGTCGGTGCCCCGGGGGCCGCATGGGGCCAACCCGCCGGCGCCATGTTGTGTGCCTGATTACGTCCGGGTGCTGTGTGATTTGGCAGATCGGTGTCTGGATTTCCCAGGGGGTGGGAGACCCACCCGTCGGCGCCAGCACGTCGCAGTCAGTCTGACGCAGCCAGTACGTCGTCGCTGGCCGTAGTTGGTCGCAGTAGTCCGTTCGGGCGCCGTCGGCCGACTGTCTAAATCGCCCGTCTGGCCGGCCGCTCTCAGCGGCGGACCCAGAGAGGGAAAGGCACGCGGCCGGGCCCCACAAATCGTTCGGATTTCAAACAAAATTGGCTTGCAATATTTGAGGTGGAAAATGTTAACACGCGTCCTGAAGGGGGGAGTCCGGCCACCCTCTGGTTTTTCGTGCATAACTCCAGGTTTTACGAGTTGATATACGCCATTTTTGCGTACCTGCTTAGAAATTAATGGATGGTTGCGTAAAGCAAGAAAAACATAAGTCGACCGAACATTTTTCGAGTTAGGGGCCGTTAAAGTTTTAAAAATCCGTAGCGCGATACCACAAATATGGGCGCTAATGCGCTTCACATATATTTGGAAAAGGGAAGTGTTCTTGGCAACACTGTCGACTTGTTTCATGTATATCGTTATGCTACATTGTTTCAAGGTGATGTTACGCCGCCGAGGTAAAGTTAGGTCAAGTTTATAACAGGCTAATGGAACCAAACTGGGTCAACTGGAATGTTGTCATAAATGCAAATGATTGTCACGCTGCTGATGTCACTTTGCATGCTACTCCCCACACATCCCGAAAACTACTGTTTGGCATTGCGTGCTTAAAAGCGTTTCCATACTTTATTCATGTGCTTCACTCCTTTCTTCGCGAAGCCGATTGTGCCGAGCCGCACGACGGAGCAGTCGGGCGGGCGGCCCGGTTCCTGGTAACTGGAGCAGGTAATGACCTGATAAAGTGCTGTTATGTAGGTAACCTGAGGTCAAATGCCGAGTCTAGCATGTGTATTGCATCATTAGTAATGTCCACAACATCACTGATGCCAGTTTTGGAGCGTTTAAACACAATCATAGCGATCCATAACAATGACAAGCCAAGCCACGCAAACAAGATAATGTTGACATGTGACCTCATTTAACCTTGAAAATACTGATCTAGGTGATGAAATCGACAAACAATAGAGTTAGCTACCGTATCCATTCACCCTGCGAATTTCGTTACTCCAGCCTTAATAGGAGCCGAGATCTTACGGGGGAGGAATCCGCCCCCCCCTCCAGTGCGCGTAATTTGCAGAGGCCATCCAGGGCACGTGTAACTTAAGCGCATATTCGCGTAGTATGCTACCAAAACCTATGACATTTTTGTTGTTGAAAATCTACAGCACTTTTTTCCCGTCCCCCCCCCCCACCAAGCCGGATCGCTGGATCCGCCCCTGGCGACAGGCCGCTCCGACAATGAGCGGCCGTTTACCAAGGCGTTGACCCGGTCTGGACGTGAGTCCCGGGGACAAGCGGCGGCGTCGTGAGCTCGGTTACAGGCGGGCGTCTCAGATCAGAACGACGCCCCATTTTCCTCCGGGTCCAGGATTGGACTTATGTATTGTATTGTTTTGTTTTTCGATTGAAAGTGTGGGCCGTCCAGGTCGAAGAGGATACCTTTATTTCTTGTGATATCAAGAACTCATTTTCCTTTGTTTTGCGAGTTTTTTGTCAGCTGTGCCAAGGAGTAATGAGTCTGCAGCCTTTTTAAAGGAAATCAGTATATTTTGTGGGAAAGGTGGGTAATTTTCCGGAGAGGATCATGCCCTGGATGACCAACATCGAGGACAAAACCCTTTCTCCAACCCTGACCGAGATTGTGTCCGGCTCTGGCAAACAACCCAATAACGGTTAGCCCCATTACCAGTAGTCCGATGACCGTTCGCCTGATAACCATTGCCTGATGACCGTTGTCCTGATAACCGTTAGCATGATGGCCACTGACCTGATAATCCATAGCCTGCTATCCGTCTGTATCATAATCCATAGCATGATACCCCACTAGTCTGATAGCAGTCAGCCTAATAACCGCTGGCCTGATAACCGTTGGCCTGACAGCCGTTGGCCTGATAGTCGTTAGTCTGATAATCGTAAGTCTATAATTGCTAGCCTGATAAAAGTTTAAAGTAAAAGGCGCATAAAAGTTCAGAATCGTAAGACTGGTAACTGCTAGCCTGATAACCACCCGCCTGATAACCACCCGCCTGATAACCACTCGCCTGATGGCCACCAGCCTCGTAACCGCTAGCCCGGTAGCCGTTAGCCTGATAGCCGTTATCCTGATGACCTTCCGCCGAACAGCCGCTGACAGTCGGGACAGTGCTGTTCACCTGCACGACCGGACGCCGGAGACGCGGGTGTCGAGGGCCGCGCGGGGGGCACCGTCCAGCCGCGGCTGCGGTGGCCGCCTGTGTTACTCCATCCAGTGTCGAGTGTCGACCTCGCCCCGCCCCGCCCCGCCCCCGACCCCGCTCCGGCCTGGAGAGCGCCTCCGATCGACAGAGCCAGTTACCTCGTTTACATGAGCAGCAAAACTTCCGAATACGATGCGATTAGGATAACTTGCCAGAATAATTTTCTTGTAAACGGGCTTTGGCGCAGCAAAACATGCGAACAGCTTAACGCAAATTTCCGCTTCGGTAAGTGGAAGTTTTCGATTAGCGTCAACCAGTAACAAATAACGGTAAGGTTGCAAAGGTCACATCTTGATGCTATTCTCTGCTACGTTTTCAGTACATTTAGGGTAATTATGAAAAATAAACGTCTTGTTTTTAACTACAATTACAAACCTAGTTAGGAAATACAAAAATCAGACATGTAACAGCTGAAATCAGCGCTGAGACGTCACGTTATTAGTACGTGCCCCAACCGTCGGTTTTACGATGTGCCGCGGAGTGTTCAAGTTGCGGATTTGTCACAGCGTTTGTGTTTTGCTGATCTATCTCTTGGATTGCGTAGTGAACCTGATTTACCTTGTCCATTTGACCATTGCACAGTCTAGACCAATGCACCATTACATAGTCTGGAGCCTATGCTATAGAACGTAGTCTGGCCTAAAACCAATGCACCGTTTGATTCACGAAGAAGAAACGGCTATGTTGTCATCGGTTCCGTGGATCCTTCGAATTCACAGATTCCCTATATATCTGGCCAACAACCTCAAATTACATGGATCATTGATGATACCCTGTGCCTGTGTACGCCGTTGCTCGAAGCAGGTGCGTCAGAAGCGCAAAAATGCGCCAAATATTCGAATCTTTTCACCACATTGCGTCAGCCGTCAAATCGTAAAAATCCGATTAGGTGGCTGCTTTGCTCTTGTAAACGGGCCGCGCGATCGGAACTTTAGCGAATCGATAAAATCGGACATTTTCGTTTACGACTGACCTGCTCATGTAAACGGGGCAAGTGTGGTGCCGGAGCCAGTGTGGTGCCGGAGCCAGTGTGAGCCGTGCAGCGCCTCCGAGTGCCGGGCAGACGGCGCGGCGCCAGTGTGGCAGCCGGGCGCTCGTGACGGTCACGTGACGGTCACGTGACGGCCGACACAGCGCGCTGATTGGCGGACGAGCGGCCCTGGTCCCCGGCTGCGGCGGCCGGCCGAGCGCGCCCAATGACGACATCGCAAAAGTTCATAATTGGCGGCCGGATCTGAAGCCGGGCTAATTGCGGTCGCTCGTGGCCAGCTTCCGCGTCGCATGGCCACGTGCCGGCACGCTTCCGCAGCCGAGACACGTGCGGAACGGCACTCAATTTGAAACTGCATCAGAGCGTCGGCGCTCGAGGCACCGCCGGCCCGGCGCCAGTGGTCTGTGTGTGTGTGCAGGCGGCAGTGCGAGAGGCGCCGTCTTGCCAGTGTAACGGTTGGTTGGTTGGTTATCGGTTTTACGACACGTCGACCGTTGGGTCATGTAGCGTCGCCAATCGCTCACGCCGATTGGTCGCGGGCGAAGAGTAGCGACAGGTGAGACTCGAACCCACAACCTTTCGATTGTGAGACGAGCAGCTTACCCCTAGACCACTCGTCCTCCACCAGTGTAACGGAAACTGGACAGGAGGACGAGGTGCGGGATAGGCGTTCATCAACTCGAGAGCTGAATTGACATACACTGAACTGAAAACTAAAACTGAAGCTGAACGAGCTAAAACTGCAGCCGTAATAGTCGTTCGACTCTGCCCGGGTCCCGGCCGGAGACGGGCTCCACCGACGTGGCCGACGCTCCCACGCGCTCGTCGGCGCCGACGGCAGCACCTACGGGGTGTCGAAAGATAGACCAGCACGAGCTGGCCAGGTCGGACACTGCACGGTGGCAGCACCCCCGCGGTCTGTCGAGTCCGCCCAGCTGAGGAAGACCAGCACGAGCTGCCCTGGAACCCACGGCATTGTCACACCCGCGGTCTGTCGAGTCCGCCCAGCTGAGGAAGACCAGCACGAGCTGCCCTGGAAACACGGTACTGTCACACCCACAGTTTGTCGCACTTGCCCCGTTTGCATGAGCAGGTCAGCCGTAAACGGAAATTTCCGATCCGGTCGATTCGCAAAAGTTCCAAGCGCGCGGAAAGTTTTCAAGAGCAAGGCAGCCACCTAATCGGATCTTTACGATTTGACGGCTGACGCAAATTGGTGAAAAGTTCAGAATATTTGGCGCATTTGTGCGCTTCTGACACACCTGCTTCGAGCAACGGCGTACACAGGCACAGTGTATCATCAATGATCTACGTAGTTAGAGAGGTTGTTGGGAAGATATACAGTGAATCTGTGAATTCGAAGGATTCACGTGGCCGATGACACGTTTTTTTGTTTGTTTGTTTTTTTAATGTCCGCCACCCAAGATCAGGTGACCAGGAGCGCCCCTTACCCAACGACTGCAAGCACCTTACGTTAACACCATAAAATAAACGGTAAAGTCGCGGCACTCCCAGCTAAGAGATGGAAAACATATAAATAAGCATGCAAAGCATCGGGTATTAGAGCAGTAAGACTAATAATAAATAATGCTGTTAGTAGTCATATCCAAAGGAGGCATATGACTGACCCTGGATCCATCCCAACAAGAAATTAGGGTCTAAACTATAATGTTATCAGCTGGTTTGTGGCCGGATGGTGGTGAGCACGTTATCGATGACAACATGGCCCTTTATTCCTCGTGAATCAAATGACGCATTGTTTCCAGTCCATACCATGTTCTATAGTGTAGGTTCCAGAGTATGTAATGCATTCCAGGTGCATTATTCAAGACGGCCTTGTTCCAGACTGTGCAATAGTCAAATAAACAGGGTAAATCAGGTTCACTACGAAATCCAAGAGATAAATCAGCAAAACCCAAACGCTGTCACAAATTCACAAGTTGACCACCCCGCCACATCGGGAAACTCACGATTGGGGCACGCACCAATAACGTGATGTCTCAGCGCCGCTTTCCCCTGTTACATGTATTAATTTTGTGTTTATTGCTAGGTTTGCAATTACGATTAAAAATAAGACGTTTCTTTGTCGCAATTACCCTAAATTTATTTAAAACTTAGCAGAAAATAGCTTCACGAATTATCATAGCCGGTGCAGCCGTACCGTTATTTGTTTATGGTTGGCACTTATCGCAAACTTCCATCTCCTGAACCGTAAATTTGCGTTAAGCTTTTCATATGTTTTGCGACGCAAAAGCCCGTTTACACGAGCATTATGTTCGCGAGTTTTCCTAATCGCATCGTATTCGGAAGTCTTGCTGCTCATGTTAACAGGGTAAATATGATGCTTCTGTGGTGCTCTCGGTGATGTGATATGTTCCGCTCAGTTAAAAAGACAAGTTCAGCCTATATCGTCTGACGATAACCGGAAACATCGCTGTCCTTTCGAGTGTTTCCCCGCGTCTTTGTTTTTGACGTTTTTGTTTCTCAAGAAAAGGAGCCGGTGCGGATGCGATGCGTGGATTATGTGTTAGTGGTAGCTCGGGAACGCTCCGATGCACAACGAAGACTGAAATAACTGGAATCGAGCAGGCGGAAGGATGTATTACACGGTTGAAAAGGCAGCTGATGCGGTGGTAGAGTTTTGGATGCACGTCTGGTAACGGCAGAGGCAGGCATTACACTTAAATCGGTGTTCCGAAAATCGGCCAATAAAGACTACGTTCGCCTGTACTCAGTGCATGATAACCATGTAAACCTGGCATCGCCACGGGCTTCTTTTTAAATTCAGGATTTGCAGCGACGATTCTTCGCCGAAGAAAGTTCACCACATATTCGAACGTTCATGAAACTCAGATACCCTGGAGGCTTTGAGATGAAACGGCGAAAAGCCGAGAAGATAAAAGTAGAAACGGATCAAAGAAAGAGTGGTCAACAATGTCTGCCTCGCCTGTGCCTTACTCGAAGTCGATAAACGCTCGTGAAACACCGTCCGGTTGTCGTCGTCAGGGTAGTTGCGAATTCTGGGAATACATGATGGAACATAACCAGCAGATCAACAGCAAGCAAGATAAGAAATATATTTGATTTGCGGGGCGCAGAAAATCATATTTTGGTGACATTGGGAGCGGTTTGCAAACAATACTTGAAAGCGCAAACGCGATTCTAGGATCAATCACAGGACATTTAATCGATTGTCGCACAAAGTGAAGAATGCGAAGACGTACCGACGTGGTCACGTATTTGGAGGACAATGCCAACAAAATGAAGAGGCTGCGTCAACTCTGCGGGCCGCTCTTATCCAGGGCAAATGTTTCATCAACTCAAGGGCCGGATTGTCACGTGGACTAAAACTGCTGTCAGAATAACTGAAACTTCGCGCTGAAACCAACCGCACGCTTGGTGGCACGACTAATAATACTTTATGAAATCTGTTTGCATTCGTCACTTTCTTTAGTGATGATGAACGTAATACTTCTCGAAACCTCTGCAAATAATGCCTCATTATGGCATTGTGGGCCAGGATGTTTTTCAACCCGGTGCATCGTGGTGGACAAGCCCACGTTCCCACGTTTGCATAACTTCAACAGTGTGTTTCCAATGGTTTCCTCTGACGTTAGCGTATGGCAGCTGATGGCGCTCTGCTCGGATCTTTAATCATACCTGGGTTGGATTTTATGCCGCTTTCGTTCACATTCCATGTAGATACTTGTTTGTGTTTCATTATTGGCTAGCTTATGACGCACTTTATACACGACCACGGCTAATGGCGCCGGCCACACTGTTTCCCCAGTGGGCCGTGGGATTGGTAAATGTCCCGAGTGGTGCGAGTGTTGAACCAGAGCCCTTGGTAGTCAGCGTTCAACACCTTAACCACTCGGCCATCCTCGCCCCGATGTTTCTTTGTTTGTACACAATCTGATGCCAATTATTCCTGGCAAACGGATATTGGTTTTGAGAGATATTCGTTGTCACAATAAAACATCTCGGAGAAATTTATATGTGGAACGCATGAAAACAAATACCACCAGTGGCCCAGCCAGGATTTTCCTAGGGTGGGGGGGGGGTCGACCAAAAATGTGCTTAATAGATACAGGTTCCGCGACGCGAAGTGTACAGACATTCGGGGTTTTGCGTTGCGACAATCTCAAAAGTTATCGTTTGATCCTCCGTGTTTTTGGGTCCTAAAGGGGGATAACGGCCCGCACTCCCCTCCCCCTGGCTGCGCCTCTGAATACCATCTCGATAATCACGAGATACAAGAAAGCACTTTGCATTCGTCAGCTCGTCTTATTGTGTGAACTGACTAATGCTCGTCACCGGAATCCCACGCGTCCATTATGCATGCCTCCATTAAGCATCCACCCATCCATCCATCCATTATGCATCCGGTCGCTTATGGTCCACCGAATTTCCGTATAAATAGTCCCTGTTCAACATCCTGTTTCATCCAGAAAAGCTGACCAGCTTTTCTGGATATTCTGGTATGGATTGGAGAGCGCATATCTTCCGGGGATTTTGCCGACGATACTCGACAATAACCGGATTTTCAGTGCACGCAATACATTGGATGTGACAGTAATGGAGGTGTAGTGCCATGGTTGTAAAGACATAAAGACATAAAGACATAAAAGATTAGTGCAACTATGAGCCACAGGGGCCCTTCTTGGTTGCACTTTGTACATTGAACCAGTTTCCCACCAAATCTGTCAACAGTCCTCCCTGTAATACTGAAAAGCAAGCCCTCTATTCTTATAATGATTGTCTATGCTGTTTTCAAAGATGTTCAATGTGCTGCTACTGACAATGTTTTCTGGCAGCTGGTTCCACTGTTCTACTACCCTGTTGGTGAAGAAAGTCCGCCTTAACCTTGTGAATTATGTGCGTGTGTTAGCTGGAGGGGGAGGGATTGAGGCCGCTTTCGGGCCACCCAGGGTGGTCGTACAGCGCACGGAATTGACATGGTAGCATGAGGGCAAGCGCCGTCACAACAACCACAACGTAGCATGCAAGGATGGATATAAGGGGAACATATGGGTGACCGACCCTAAGCATCCGGCATGACATCCTCAGCACCCGGAGTGGCGCCCTGATGGAGGTGGAACGCCCTTCCAAGTGGAAAATGATGATGATTATTGGGGTTTTAGGGTGCGTCAACCCCATTGGGTTATATTGCACCCATAACAAGGTTGGCTAAGCACTCGTTACAAGGTCACATACGAATATCAAGCATCGGTAGCTATTAAGGTACTTGATATAAAATCTGACGAAGCAGTTTCTTAGTCAGGCAGGTGAATATATTACGTCAAATCCTATCTTCTCAAAGCAAAAACCGCTCTATTATGTATAAATCGGGAATCATCTCCCAATAGGTCCTTCAACTTCAGAGCATTCGCGTCATATCCGAAGTGGCGCCTGCGTTCTTCTGTGTATGCCGGGCACGCCACCAGCACGTGGTGCACAGTCAGCGCGGCATTACACCTAACACATTTCGCCCTGTCGTCCCCGCACAATAAATACCTATGTGTCGCAAGAGTGTGACCAATTCTGAGACGACAGATGGCTACCTCGTCCCTTCTAGTCTTGCTGAAGGACGAGGGCCACGGAGCCAAGTATGGTTTGATTTCCAAGTGGAAAAGGCGACCCTCTTGAAAGGTCGAGGCGCCCCGAACAACGCTAAACGAAATGTGCTGTTGAAAAGACGCCTTTCCAAGGAAAAAGGCGCCCATTTGGCATGCTAGAGTGGAAAATCTCACCCCTCCTCCATCCCAGGCTAAACAAATTTTGTCGTCGAAGGTGCCCCTCCGGGTGGAAAGCCGCCCCGCCAGAACTTCCTCCCCCTCTCCCTCTGACGAAATCCTACCCGTCAGTGACAGTACATGGATACGTCCTGATCGCATCTGCAGCGGTCCACAACCGAGCATTAGCACGCCACTGGTGGTAAGCCGGCAATTGGCTGGTGAATTACTGGTGATTGAAGGTATATTGGCAACGAGCATTAGCTGCAGCTAATCTTCTTGCCATCTGAGGTCGGTATCTAGACAGCTGCAGGACGCACCGTGCATTAGGGATCATATACGCAAAAACATGTTGATTTGTTATCAGGGCTTTAGGGCGCATCGACTACATTACGCAAAAGCATTGCAGATGGAGAATCCAGCCTTGTGCAGCTTGTACGTTGGCTAATCCAGCCTGGTGCAGCGGTTAATTTTCCAACCAACGACATCCGTCCAGTGCTCCTGGCAGTCGGCGCTTTGCTGCGGACCGTCCACTGACCGCTACGGCCCGCCAGGAATCTGCCAGCAGGCGCTCCCATTTGAAGCGTTCCGGCTGCACTCCCGGCACCACGCGTATCAGGTCGCCCCATCGGCACACATGTACGGCCGCTCGAGGTGCCCTGGGACCGGTTAGCACCGTCCGAAGGTCGCCCAGGTCATTGCCGGCCGGTTCATGTCGGCGGCGTTGTAAAGGTTACCCGGCCGGCGCCGCCCGCCTCTGCCGGCGTCCTCCTTATCAAAGGTCGCCGAGCCGCTGACCTTTGGCCGGCGGCGCAGCGCGGCCCGGTATGTGGCACGCCCGATCACGGCGCCCGGGGATCAGTCGCCGAAGTGATTGTGCCATCAGCGGTGATAATGCGCCATTTCGGTAGCATCCGACCCAATTGGCTGGCACCACTCTCTGACCCACAACGACATCGAACGAGGTCATTTTGCGCGCAGTAAAGCACCCTCAGGGGTCCGGCCGCCCGTCAACAATTTGGTGCTGTCGGAGCCTAATTTAACGACACTGTAAGACGTCGTAGGGAAGCGGAGGGAGCGTGCAAGTACTGGCCAGACTTTGGGGACCGGCGCACGAACATCGATCATAATTGAATGACATTTAGTGGCCATGAATTTGCGTCCAGAGGGCGAGGTATCCAATAACGTCGGCATGTCTTGGACTACCATTAGTGCTCCCATGGCATAAGCCGTGACGAGGAAGCTTCATGGCATGCCATATGATATGGTGCATTTCGGAGATCTCCATCAAATTGGTTTTCAGTTGTCCACGTAAATGACGAGGATATAAACACGAACACACACCAACATACACATTTATAGGAAAACTGAAACTATTTGCATCACTTCTTTTAGCGGATGCACGGCAATTCTTTGCGAATCTGCAAGGCAGCATGCATTTGGACGAATATAATGCATTTTTTCCGAATAAAAAGATGCAAAAGTAGGCGAAAGAATGAGCACAAACAAGTGGTTAAGTGTCTTCGTAATCAAGGTGACACAAATTGGAGCAAAGCACGACAATTCCAAACAACGTGTTTGATTAGATGTAGTTATGCAGCGTTAGTAATGGCATGCATACAATCGAGGCCGGTGGTAACATGCAACAATACTTAAAGTCGTTGGAGGCAAGGGGCGTAGCCCGTTTTCTTTCAACAGAACATGTCATCACAGGGTAAAAAAGGAGGACGTAGCCACTATTACAAAAATGTGGCATTATACGACAAATTAGGCATGATCAAGCAGTACAAAATTGTACGAGAAAATAGGTGGGATGAAGGCACGAGTCTGTGTTTTTCTCTTCCCGGTGTGAAATAGCCGCAACTATGTTCAACCGTAGCTATTTAATAGCAGGAACTACGGCTAACTATGCAGGCGTTTCCAAGTGTGTTGATTACTGAAGAACGTGCTGATTCCAGTTCCGTTCTTTCAGCCTTGGAATAATGCTTTGGACGTCTGCCTTGTCACACCTGAAGTCTGGATGCCACATTGTTTTGCGGGTACTTGGAAACCTAGCCTACGCAGGCTAAGATTTCCACTCTGTGGTACATCCAGTACGTATCATACGCCACTTCCATTAGACCGTGGTATGGTGCATTTCAAGCATTGCGAACACGACGACCAAAACAAGCACACAAATCACATGTGCGCCGACCATTCGGTACAAATCTTGACCGGCTACATTTGCGACTGTTTCGCCCGTGCTGCGTGCTCGTCCGGCGCCCGGGTACTCCGTCGAGTTCAACCCGTGGCCGGGATTCTCGATTTCGCAGGAATCGCCGGATTCCGACTCCAAGATTGACATGCCTGGCGCTGCCGTCCGACGTTCTCGCACCGCCAACAGCCACCCACCACCTTAGACAGTCCATTCGCCTGGCTCGAGACGCCTGGTCATTGCACGTGACCGTGAACAACATCGGGACTGTTGTCCGCGTCAATTATTGACCGGCGCCCGGCGCACGGCGCTGTTGCTCGACACAAATTCGCGCGTCGCCATGGTTACGCCAGTTGTTACTGTTCGCCGTGCGTGTCAGTCGACAGGCCGCCTTTCATCTCAGTTTGTGTCCTCTGCCACTGCGGTGCGGTCGTATAAATGCTAATGAGCCGCCTGGCCGCCCGCGGAGCTGAGCCGCCGAGAACTGTGCGGCGGTGTGTCGTGCGGTGGGTGACACGGCACTGCACGCACTTCTGGTGACGGAAGTGGGCGCCGCCACAGAGGTGGTCGCGTCTCACGCACTTTTCCGGAGAGGTCTATGCACCCATTGACCCTCCTCGCGCCGGAGGCGCGAAAGATCTGCAATCTTGACAGCGTTCTGATTGCAGGCCAAAGTTTCTGAAGTGCCAGGGGCCAGACGTCTGCGGACTCAATGCGAAAGTTAGCCTCACGGACTCCGAAATCCGTGGCACCGTGTCCCAGCAGACTATCATCTCATCGGTGCTGTTATCAACGCCAAGAATCAGCACGAAGCAGCCTCAGTGTTCGTTCTACCATGGGCAGCGTTCACTAGACATGTTCCCAATGCACTTGAAAAGCATCCGCGGCGATGTATCACTGGGCGCTGTTTTCCTCGGCGCTTGGCTTCGAAATGCACGAAGTCGTCGGCCCATAAGTCAACTTTAATAGCCCCAGGCGACTCTGCGCGACACAGACACATAATTAATATTACCTATTAGCATTGCAGAGACCAGGGTTCTGAACCGAGTCAGCTCTTCCCTGGGGAGGGTGTCGGACTTCCAGGAAGAGAGTAGGAATGAAAGCATGAAGCGTATGAAAATGTCTGAAAATACGAACATGAGGACATAGGCCATGGCCAGGGGAAATGTGCACCTTGTTTTCTCAGATGAAGTTATTTATACCCGATGTTGACGCACGAGCTGGACGAGATGCTCAATTACTTAATTACTTAATTATACTTAATCGAACATGCCATCTGAGATTATTAACTGTGATGTATTGCATGCAGACTCATCTGCAAAAATTTGCAAGTCCGTATGCCGGAGACTGAATATTGCGTCTGATGCCCATCTTGAAAAAATACCAGCCAATCGTATTCACAGAAACAAACATACTTGGAAGAGAATTTACCGCTCGAGTTGTTCGACATAGATGCAGACAGTCGCATTTATCACCTCGGTTTGTCTATGCGAGCTATCAGCAAGCGTTCCCGTCTAGTAGCATACAATGCTACAGGGCCATGGCTATGGCCAGTGCTCCCCTGTAGCATTATAGATGGCCATGGTGAGACGAGTCACATGGCAATACTGCCATGTGACTCGTCTCACCATGGCTATGTCGCTAAGCATCTCGCCATGGTCAAGTCGATGTGCGTCTCGCCGAAGGTCAGACCAAGGTCCGAATAGCCATGACAATGTCACTACTCGTCTCGCCATGATCGGGTCAATGTTCCTCCGACTATGGTCAGTTCACTTCTCACTTCGCCAGGATCAGTTCGCTACTGACCTGAGCTGACCTGACCTGACACTGGCCTGACCTGATTGACCACTACTGATCTCATCATGATCAGTTTTATATTGGTCCAACACGGTGATCCGTTGTTTTTAACATGTGGATACTCTAGGAAGAAAAATATTTGAGTAGAACATGTTTATATGCGTATAAACTATTTGAATAACATACTTCATTGTCAATATACATAACAACTTCCGCTGTTGTTTACCAGGTGAATATATTCATATTGTTAAAGAAAGACATCAAAGAAGGTTATCAAGCCCAAGTTTGCATACGACACCCATTGGCGTGTGATGCTACAGGTCGGATATCCTGCGAGTTTTCCGGTATCTCTACTCTCTCCACCCCACCCACGGCGTCTGTCGCATAGCCCATGGCAACAACCTTCTATATATCTCCGTCTGTCGCATGCAGATGACTCCGTAAGACCGCCTCTGGCTTTTGCACCTCGCTTTCACGTCGGCCGCGCAAGTGAATGCGACCCCTGCGTTCCCGACCAGCCTCCTGATGATGAGACATGAATACGATCCCCCGGCGCCTTTGTGGGCCTGCCGCTGTTGTCACAGACGTCTGCGTGCAATTTGCACGTTCAGTTTCAGGAGCGCATCCAGGCATTATGAATGGGAGAGGAATTCAGCAGATGATTCGTTGCTCTGGCGGGAGTCATAAAGGCATAAAGACTTAAAGACATAACAGATTAGTGCAACTATGAGCCACGAGGGCCCTTCTTAGTTGCACTCTGTGCACTCAACCAGTTGCCCACCAAATCCGTCGATCAGCCCTCCCTATAATACTGAAAATTAAGCCCTTTATTATTGTAACGATTGTCTATGCTGTTTTTAAAGATGTTCGATGCGCTGCTACTGACAATGGTTTCCGGAAGAGAGTTCCAGTGCTCTACTACCCTGTTGGTGAATAAAGACTGTCTTAACCTTGTTCTGCTGTGGTTAGCTTTAATTTTGAACTGATGACCTCGAATTGCATCATTTCTGTTCAACTCAAACATTTCCCCAAGGAAAATTAAAATATCTAAGTGAAAACATATTCAATTCTTCAATCTTTCCTCATATGCCATGTTGCTTATAACATTAACCATTTCTGTAGCCCTCTTTTGTACTCTCTCTAAAAGCCAACAATCTTTTTCATAGCTAGGGGACCAAGCTTGGATGCAGTATTCAAAATGTGGCCTGACATATGCACAGTAAAGCTTTCTGATGACTTCCTCACTTCTGTATGATACATTCCTATTTATTGCCCCAAGCATTATCAGTGCCTTCTTCCTGGCTTCCTTGGTCTGTGAGAGGGGGAAGGGTGCACTCGAGAATATTGCAGGCGCGCCTTTTGGGCTCAATGGGCTCCTCTGGTAGGGGTACGTTTGGCTGAAAATACAGTGACTCGTGAGGAGACTGCACTCGAACCTCTATGTAGCGGCACCTTTCCACGGTCAGACGGAAGGACTTATTGGTTGGTTATTGGTTTTATGACACATCGACTATTGAGTTACGTAACGTCGCCAATCTCTCACGCCGATTGGTCGCGGGCGAAGAGTGGCGACAGGTGAGACTCGAACCCACAACCCTTCGATTGTGAGACGAGCACTTACCCCTAGACCACTCGTCCCCAGAAGCCACTTTTGATGGAGATACCCGCCCCCAGTGCTGCCTGCATCCGCCCCTGCTCAGCTTCCGGTCACCAGGCAAGTCGGTAGCCATTCTGTGTGGAACTTTGTTTCGACTCGCGTCTCGCCGACAGACGGTTCTGTGACGTTGCTGGCTGTCATTGCCCAGCACTGGTCTCCACTTAGATGTGCTTACGTTGACCACCTCGGAACAGGCGGCGTGGTCAGACGACGACCCCGACGTCAGTTAGTTAGTTATTAGGGCTTTAGGGTGCATCATTGGTTACGCCATCTACGCTGACGCATCATTGGTTACGCTATCTACGCTATCTACACATTAATATACGCTGACGTCGGGCGCTACATTGGTCATGTAGCGCCCGACGTCAGCGTATACTACATGTGGGGTGGGCTGACCGTTTAATATTATGACCTCATGTGATCTGCGAAAATGTGACCTGTGACCCAGTTATCGTTACATTGGAGACACGTCTGGTTCCCGACACGTGCCCTCCATCATGTGACCTGCGCGTGTGGTGAAATGTTCAACATCGCATTACTCACTATCTTGGGGCTCTACCCGGCGAACACGCGCGACTTGGAAACGTTCGACCCACAGGTCGGGGGTCAGATTGAGTCAAGGCGTTGACCTTATTATATGTATATTTGTGAAATTGCGCCCGAAAGTAAATACTGAACAGCGTTATGGGGTAACGTAAGACGCTAAGTTCCGTTTTATCGTCCAATTTAACCCCATAGTGTCCCTAGCCTTAAAGTGGTTATCTGAGCCAGACATAGGTCATTGGTCTAGTATGGCCTAGGGAAGGTTAATAACCGATATGAAGAGGCCAGCATAGTTGTCCATCACCTAATGGGCGCTGTGTGACCAACGCAGTCGATGCGCCCGTAAGCCCAAGTAGCCAACCAATTGTCCATCACCTTCCACAACCAATCGTCGGTGACCTAGGGAGACCTGGCGGAACACGACCCGGCATCTTATGACGACCGGGTCCGTGACCTGATATGGCGTCTTCAGATTCCCTACACCACCGTATCGACAAAGGATGTCCCGTCTGACTACCGGGGAATGGCGCGCGACGCTGTGTTTTTTCCGGAGTCGCCGAAAAACCACAGTGCCCCCCCCCCATGCACGGACGAGGATTGAACAAAAATGCTGGCAGGAGACATACTTGTGCTCGACTCGAGTTGAATCGAGAATCGACTCATGAATCAATCGTTTTTGGATGAGTTGCGAGTTGAATCGATTCTTTTCCCCAAAATATATCTTGAGTCGTCAGTTGAATCACATCTTTCTTTTAAAAAATGAGTCGAATCATGAGTCAGTCATTCAAATATTATTTGTGGGTAGTGCACACTGAATCGCATGGCTCATGAGTTTGATGCCACTGAGTCGGATCTGAATCGATTCAAATTTATGTCTGTCTGTTTGAGTCACGAGTCGAATCAGATCTCAAGATCTATGAGTCACATGTTAGTCGACTCAAAAAAATTGAGTCAAGCAGGAGAACCGCCAATTTTCGTCTGGCATCACCGGTTCGACCAGCACCCAATGTCTTCGGGGCTGGCCGTTCATCGGCTGCCAGTTTCCACATCTGCAGACTTCACCGCATCTGCAGACTTCACCACATCTGCAGACTTCACCGCATCTGCAGACCTTGCCACGGCACCGCTACTGCATTGTGTTAGTTGGAAAGCCGCATCAGACCTAAGCACTCGATGTCAAATCAACATTCCGGGGCATTACGCCAGCTTGCTGGTGCGGAACTTGGCCAATAATGGGGGAGGGGGTTGGAGTTAGAAAGATTCGAAATCGAGTTGTGTAATCGAAATCGCCAAGTGTACTCCCACATACCTATTGGCTAAAGATGAAACTGTTTGGGGAAGAGACGCTAGTTCCCCAAATATACCGTACTGTAATATACACACAATTATATTATAGCACCATTATACCACCAAATGTACCGTACAATACTGTACCGAAGTGTACAACCGTGACGTCCTGTCAACCTGTCAACCTGTCAACCGTGGCGCTCCGCTGTATCCGGCACATCACGTGACCCACCGGCTGCCAAGGTGGTGGCAGCTGCCAGGTCGAGTTTGCCAAATTGCGATCAAAGATCAGAGATTAAAGGCTGGAAATTGTGTGCACAGACGGCCGGCACACTCGCCGCGTTTCCGGGTCAGCGAGGTCACGACATCCGGGTCAGCGGGGCCATGACCTCCGGGTCAGCGGGGCCACGACCCATGCCTGCTTGCAAAACTATACCGATGTCCATATGCGCACAATCGGCACGAAGCGACAGAACTCTCGAAACATTGTCGGTGCCGTGGAGTTTTGAAGGTCCCCAGTTTACGTCGTGCATCCACCTCCTTCGTGATCCAAGATTGGCACGTGACGGAACCGCCGGCACTGTGGTGGACTCGTGATGAAGCTGTGGTGGATGACCGTTGGAAGACTACGGTGGGACCGTGATGGGACTGTGACGGGACTGTGACGGGACTGTGACGGGACTGTGACGGGACTGTGACGGGACTGTGATGGGACTGTGATGGGACTGTGATGGGACTGTGATGGGACTGTGATGGGACTGTGATGGGACTGTGATGGGACTGTGATGGGACTGTGATGGGGCTGTGACGGGACTGTGACGGGACTGTGACGGGACTGTGATGGGACTGTGACGGGACTGTGATGGGATTGTGATGGGATTTTGACCGGACTGTGACGGGACTGTGATGGGACTGTGACGGGACTGTGATGGGACTGTGACGGAACTGTGATGGGACTGTGACGGGACTGTGATGGGACTGTGATGGGACTGTGATGGGACTGTGATGGACGAGACTGACTGTGACGAGGACTGTGATGGGACTGTGACGGATGGGACTGTGATGGGACTGTGATGGGACTGTGATGGGACTGTGATGGGACTGTGATGGGACTGTGATGGGACTGTGACGGGACTGTGATGGGACTGTGATGGGACTGTGATGGGACTGTGATGGGACTGTGATGGGACTGTGATGGGACTGTGATGGGACTGTGATGGGACTGTGATGGGGCTGTGATGGGAATGTGATGGGACTGTGATGGGACTGTGATGGGGCTGTGATGGGACTGTGATGGGACTGTGATGGGACTGTGACCGGACTGTGATGGGACTGTGACGGAACTGTGAGTGCACCGTGCGAATTCAAGGGATGACTGGGGACGACCTAGGTACGAATTGTATGATCTATGAAATGTGAATTTAGGAACGTACGAAAGTGCATTGAATTATGTTTTAGCGCGTAGGATGTTCCAATACCATTAGTTAGGAGTAAACGCTGATGTCACTAACACAATACGAACGCATAAAAAAAAACTCCGGTGGCGATAGGAGTCGAACCTTCAATCATGGTTTCACTAAACACACCATAAAACGCACCAGCCGTGTGCACAAATACGCCACAACGCAATCAGAGTTTACAGGGATGAGCAAAACGTCGATACCTTCCCGTCACGGAGTCCGAGAAACATTGGCGGGGGAGGAGAGGTTGTCACCGCTCTCCTCCAACGCTGCAGCTAGCAACAGCAGCACAGCGACAGCAACACAGCTCCTCCAACAGCACAGCACGGCACACAGGACAGCACCGCAAACAACACAGCACGGCAAACAGCACAACACGGGAAACAGCACAGCACGGCAAACAGCACAGCACGGCAAACAGCACAGCACGGCAAACAGCACAGCACGGCAAACAGCACAACACGGCAAACAACACAGCACGGCACACAGCACAGCACCGCAAACAACACAGCACGGCAAACAGCACAGCACGGCAAACAGCACAGCACGGCAAACAGCACAGCACGGCAAACAGCACAGCACGGCAAACAGCACAGCACGGCACACAGCACAGCACGGCAGTGTTGTTGCCGACTTTGCAGCAATGATTTCCAATTGGTGGAAGACCGACCGGGGTGAAGCCGCTGTGCACCCAATGCGCTCTGATCAACCAAACCCATGACCGGTGTGTGTTCATTTCAAATGTTTTCCCACCCAAGGCGAAACCAATTTCGCGTCAGTTCGGGAGGTGATGTGGTAGAGGAAGTGTTTGTTGTTTGTTGTTTGTTTATTGGTTGGTTCGCGACACACTTTATGCACATTCACGGCTAATGGCGCCGCCCACACTGTTTCGCCGGTGGGCCGCGGGATTGGGAAATGTTCTGAGTGGCGCTAGAGTCGAACCCGGGACCTTTGGTACGTAGAGGAAGTGAGAAGGCGATGGAGGAGAGAAGGGAAAGGTATAGGTGAGGAGAAGAAAGAGGAGGGATGGGATGGGTGAGGACGAGGCAGATTGCTGAGATTGGCTCACAGGGAGGACAGTACAGCCATGTGCGATTGATTGCCGGGGCGCCGTGCTTGGACAGTCATCAGAAGCCAACACTGAAGCCGACCCCAGTCTCCAGCTATTGACCGACCCCAGACCCCAGCTACTGACCGACCCCAGACCCCACATATCGGCCGACTCCAGACCCCAGCTATTGGCCGACCCCAGACCCCAGCTACTAACCGACTCCAAACCCCAGCTACTGACCGACCTCAGACCCCAGCTGTTGGCCGACCCCAGACCCCAGCCATCGGCCGACCCCAGACCCCAGCTATTGGCCGACCCCAGACCCCAGCTGTTGGCCGACCCCAGACCTCAGCTACTGACCGACCCCAGACACCAGCTATTGACTGACCAGACCCCAGTGACCGACCACCCCAGCTATCAGCCGACCCCAGACCCCAGCTACTGACCGACCCCAGACCCCATATATCGGCCGACCCCAGACCCCAGCTATTGGCCGACCCCAGACCCCAGCTGACAGACCAGCTACTAGCCGACTCCAGACCCCAGCTATTGGCCGACCCCAGACCCCAGCTACTAACCGACTCCAAACCCCAGCTATTGACCGACCTCAGCACCCAGCTGTTGGCCGACCCCAGACCCCACTCGGCCGACCCCAGCCTCCAGCTGTTGGCCGACCCCAGACCCCAGCTATCGGCCGACCCCAGACCCCAGCCATCGGCCGAGGCCGGGTGGCGGTCGGGCCCGCCGTTCAGCACGAGCCGAGCATCAGCACACCGCAGGCCAGGTCGATTTGGGCCAATTAGCCGTCGAGTATCGACGCCGCACGCCGGACTGAATGCGCGCGGTACGCACAGGTTCCCACCGACGCCCGTCTTGTTGTGCCGTCGCAAGTTGTTTGATCCGCAGGAGCGGCCTAAGAAGTCCGGGGAGCAAAACTTATGCCATCCTCTCCGGTCAACGCCGTAGGGTCAATGACTGCGTTCCGAGAGACGTGTGAGAGGGGGCGAGGGCATGGGTTCCTGGTGTCCCGTTTTTACACGTGTGGTCATGTTGCATGCTACATTCGGGCCCGGACAGGTCACGCGAGATTTCCCACCTGCGCAAAGTCAGCCGCACCAGCCATGCCGACGCGACTGTCGTGTCCGCCAGATTTCGTCCAATATTTGCCGCATGGAGGGCAGCTGCGGTCAGCCCACGGTGTTTTGCCCTATGCCTTAACGTCATACGCCCTAAGCCCTATGCCATGTGCCATATGTCCTGTGCGGACTGCGCGTGTGCAATGAACTAGAGATCAGAGGCGGATCCAGCCAGCCGGCTTAAGGGGTCGAAGTAGAAAAATGAGCCTACATGTTTAACAAAAGAACACGCTATATGATCAACATGGTCGATGCGCCCTAAAGCCAAACAAAAGAACACAAAACACCAGAGTTGGGTGGCTCAGTGCCTGATCTTGGTGGTGTAACATGTTCCACCAAATGCTTACCGGCTTCCGCAACTCGTGAATAAAGGCCGATTTTGCTGCAGCTCACGGTACCTTGAATACGATGACTCGTGGACCATCGCCCCTGCATCCGCCGCTGCCATAAATAGCCCTTCTGCTCTCGCTCACCAGGTGTCCTTATTGGAGCTCTCACTTGTGTCGGTGCTCCGCTTGGTTGGTTATTGGTTTTACGACACATCGATCGTTGAGTCATGTAGCGTCGCCGATCTCTCACGCCGATTGGTCGCGGGCGAAGAGTGGCGACAGGTGAGACTCGAGCCCACAACCTTTCGATTGTGAGACGAGCAACTTACCCCCAGGCTACTCGTCCCCGTTGCTTCGCTTGTGTCACTGCGTCAGTTGTGTCACGTGTGTCACTATGTCCCTTGTGTCACTATGTCACGTGTGTCACTATGTCCCTTGTGTCACTATGTCACGTGTGTCAGTGCGTCGTACATTGACGCCCGGTGTCGTGGGAGTTACCATTAATGCACTCGCATAACAGAAGCGGTCTCCAGACGCGCGGCACCATTTGCACAGCAATTTGCACCGCTCCATTCACGTTTCTTGGCCAGCTGAATAGCCAGTCAGCTGCACCAAAAGAAGCCAACGGTGGCCACATGCCTGGCGGAAAGGCGTCACTCAGCCTGGCGCGACTCAGCCTGGCGCCCACTCAGCCTGGCTCCCTCTCAGCCTGGCGCCAACTCAGCCTGGCGCCCCTCAGCCTGGCCCCCACTCAGCCTGGCGCCCCTCAGCCTGGCGCCACTCAGCCTGGCGTCACTCAGCCTGGCGCCCACTCAGCCTGGAGCCCACTCAGCCTGGCGCCCACTCAGCCTGGGGCCCGCCCACTCAGCCTGGCGCCACTCAGCCTGGCGCCCACTCAGCCTGGCGCCCACTCAGCCTGGCGCCCACTCAGCCTGGCGTCACTCAGCCTGGCGTCACTCAGCCTGGCGTCACTCAGCCTGGCGCCACTCAGCCTGGCGCAACTCAGCCTGGCGCCCCTCAGCCTGGCGCCCACTCAGCCTGACTCTCTCAGCCTGGCGCCCACTCAGCCTGGGGACACTCAACCTGGCGCCCACTCAGCTTAGCGCCACTCAGCCTGGGCCCACTCAGCCTGGGGCCCACTCATTAGCCATCTTCATTTGCGAATGATTCAGAAAGCTAATAGAAGCCAAAGGTTGGCATAGTCTGGCACCATGATTATGGCGGGAGTGGCCCGAGAGGAGGTGGCGGGGGGGGGGGGGCACGTGCCGCCATCCTGCGTGAATCATTGCCCTCCGCCACGGGTCAGGCGACATCAAGAACAAGCGTACATTTCTGGTCACTACGCGGTGAATATGGTGTAACTGAGCGCGAGAGAGAAAAATTGTAGCGATAAATGCCTGAAATTTGCCCACGCAACGCCATTGTTACGTGACCTGACACGACACGAACACTGTTTGGCCGACGTTGCGAAAAAGATGCACCATCTGCGGTATAAAATATAAGCAGTGTCCACTCGGTAGCTCGGAAAGCATCCATAAAACAACTCTGGGAATCGCACCATCCGCTCGCCCCATGCACCACCCAGGGTTAACACATCCAACATCTGACACTTCTACGCCCGGGGATAACGCATCCAACATCTGACTCTTCCACGCCCGGGGATAACGCATCCAACATCTGACTCTTCCACGCCCGGGGATAACACATCCAACATCTGACACTTCTACGCCCGGGGAT
Organism: Imbricaverruca yamaguchii; assembly: GCA_034440575.1. Lineage (NCBI taxonomy): Eukaryota > Metazoa > Arthropoda > Thecostraca > Neoverrucidae > Imbricaverruca > Imbricaverruca yamaguchii. The sequence goes on along the minus strand of JAOTOL010001654.1, from coordinate 953,118 downwards.
AACGCATCCAACATCTGACACTTCCACGCCCGGGGATAACGCATCCAACATCTGACACTTCTACGCCCGGGGATAGCGCATCCAACATCTGACACTTCTACGGATTGGCCTTGCGCTGTGGAATCTGGAAGGTCTGAGAGCATAAGCCATTGTGAGAATTAGACTATCTGCAGGAAGCTGAACGAGGAGCCGCGCTTCCGAAGCCGCCAGGTCGGACCCGACGTTCCACGGAATTTGAAATATTATAGTTGCGTTACGTTATATTATAATGTTATGATGTTCTAATTATATTGTTATTGCATTACATATAATTATATTATTATTGCATCATGTTATGATGCTATGTTATTATGCTGTTGTGGTATTATGTTATTCTGGTATTATGCTATTGTGCTATTATGTTATTATTCCATAGTTGTTATTGCTGCGCGCACGTGCGGTGCTACGGGATGTTGGGAGCCAATGCTTCAAGATATCGCATGGATAATTCACAGCAATGCTGACACGTGTCCCAATAAATACATCATGAATTTACGCGTCAAACCTTCACCGCGGGAAAACTACAACATATTTATCGGCGCATACTGTGATTACAGCGGAATGGAACTGATGATCGTGAGTCTGCAAAGCGCATCATGGATATTTATTTTGCCACATTTTACTCATGCACTTTGCTCTTCTATTTGGCGTATCACATAGCGGTCATCAATTCAGGTTTGTTTAGCAAGTCAATGCCCTTACTTCAGACGACTTCATCTGGTACATTCTGAACGGAACCAGTCCTTGCTCATTCATATTCAACAAAAGTTCATATCACATCGCAAGGCCAATCCGTAGAAGTGTCGGATGTTGGATGCGTAGAAGTGTCAGATGTTGGATGTTTTATTGATTGATTGATTGATTATTTGGGCTTAAGGGCGCGCCGACTACAAGGTCATTTAGCGCCCATTGTTGGATGTGTTAACCCCGGGCTGAGAAGTGTTGGATGAATTAGGCTTCTGTTTAATTCCGACACTTCCCTCTTCTACGTGGCACGAATTAGGCTACTGAAAAGGTGAATGTTCTGCCATAGCTCTTTTCCACTCAGAAGGGCATTACCTGCTGACGAATTTGTTCGGTGGAGAAGGGGATGGGTCATAAAATGGCATTTTAGAGTCCTAGAGAGTCTTTTAGGGCCCTAGAGAGTCCTAAAATGACATTTTACTCTGAAGCGGGAAGAGGCACATGCCTCCAATTGCCCTCTTCCTGACGAATCCATCGGTGCACAGAACTACCAACATAGCAGCATGTCCGTTCTTCTGCTGTCGTGTTCTTTCTTCAGATTTGATGAAGTGCACGAGCTCTGGACAGAACTTTGCCCGACAAAATTATTCCGTGGCACAATTTAATCCCATAATTTTGTTTTAGCTTGAGTCAAATCCTGGACAGGTCTGGACAGCTGCAATCAGCCGAGCTTAGCTACTTAAATGACGCGTGTGGTGATTGTAATCGATATCGGATGTTTTTGCTTTGCGCGCGCCGAGTTAGCAAATCACAGTGCAGCATTTGTGTGACAATAGCAATAGCCACTTCCGTCGAAAGCAGCTGTATATAACACAGCTGTATTTATATTCACAAATCAAATCCCTGCCACGGTGGCATGGCTGGCATGGTAGCACGCGCGCCTATCTAATTTTCAACCCGTGAATTTAGCTGAAGCAAACCCAGGGATCGATCAATGACGTCGTAGCCGCTTCGATGACAGCTATTCTAGCTGTTGTTACCAAAACGCCCCACGGTAATTGGCTAACTTAGCGCGCAAACATAAAAATTACCCCACGTCGATCACAATCGTCACACGCGTCATATATGCAGCTGACGTTATTGTCCAACCTGTCTCGACAGGTCCGGGTCCGGTCACGATCCAATCATGAACACGTATATCCGTGCTATTTTCGTAGGCCGTAAGTGCTACTTACGTCCTATTGATCACGCTCCCTTCAATTCGGACACGATGAGTTGGCATCCATTGACTATGGATCCATCCATCCATAGTCCACATCCAGTTGGCAATTATGGCATTTTCCAGAGCAAAATATCCGATCAGAACCGACCGCCTTCTTCGACAATACAAATGTTTGTCCAATTCCCGCATTGTTCGCCAGAAAATGCTGCGGAAAAGTCACCACTCTGTTTGACCTGCGGCGGCTCGGACACGGCCAATGGCGGTGCTGGACCGGAATGTGTCGCCCTTACTGGATGCACCTGCACAGTCTGCCTGCACATGGTTCTGGGCTGGCCCCGGAATCTTCACGTGGATGCAAGCGTCAGAGGGACTCACTTTCCTCGGAGTGGTGCCACTGCGGAAGTCTCTAAAAGGGCGCATTTTCTACCAGAAGGGCACGTTCGGCCGAAAATCGGTTGAGCGGGGAGAGGGCGTGCCTTCCTCGTGCCTTCGAGGACCGGTGAGAACGGCTTTCACCAACCAAAGGGGCACCGCCTTTCCATGGGGAGCACACGCCCTCAGTGCCGCCCCTGTATCCGCCGCTGATATCCTGACGGTGCAGCATCGACTCGCTGAGCGTCGCGCTCCCTCGACGTGGGCACTCCCACCCGCGAATAATAAGCCGACGAGAGCCACTTAGAGGGTCCAAACACCGTCACTGGCGCGCATCGATTGCGCCAGAGTAAAAACATCATTAATTTCTGAATTGTCGATACGTGGACGGCTTAAAGTGAGCAGCCGCGCCGCTGCCGCCAGTCAGCTGCAGTTTGATGCGTGAGCAGTGTGCAACTCTCTGTCTGAGAGTGCAACTCTCTGTCTGAGAGTGCAACTCTCTGTCTGAGAGTGCAACTCTCTGTCTGAGAGTGCAACTCTCTGTCTGAGAGTGCAACTCTCTGTCTGAGAGTGCAACTCTCTGTCTGAGAGTGCAACTCTCTGTCTGAGAGTGCAACTCTCTGTCTGAGAGTGCAACTCTCTGTCTGAGAGTGCAACTCTCTGTCTAGAGTTGCACACACTGGTATGGCGGGACGTCGGCTCAGCTGAGGCGCTTTATAGGCGGTCCCTGGAGCTGGAGCACTCTCCAGGGTGTACCGCCATCCGGCCGTCCCACCGGTCCGTCCCTCGTGGGGTCGGCTCAGCTGAGGCGCTTTATAGGCGGTCCCTGGAGCTGGAGCACTCTTCCAGGGTGTACCGCCATCCGCCCGTCCCGCCGGTCCGTCCCTGGGGGGTCGCCTGAACTTTCACCCGCTCACGAGCGTTCACCATTCTTTAAATGTCAAGAAGTGCTAGCACGCCCTTCATCCAGTGATGGGTGAGGGGAACTTTGCACTTCTCTAGGAATGCTCTAACCGGAGTACTATTTATTTTTTGGTGATTATGGCAGCCTTTGTATATAATCGCAATGATAATGACGTTCATGTTAATGTAGTCCTAAATTTATGTGAACCATACTTGCGTCGTGTCTCACCAAAGTAGCGACAACGCCCCCCCCCCAACACACACACAAAGAAATTGGACAAAGCCAGGAGGACATGTTTCGCACAACATCCTACTTCCGGTCGTCCGGTTCCGCCCCCGGCCGCTATGGTATTCTACCAGATGACAGCTGGATCATTTGACTATATCTGATGGCAGCTGATCCGCCTCTGGGCGCATTGAACTCCACCTGATGCGGCTGGCTCTGCCTCTGGACCCTATGAACTCCACCTGACGGGGCCCGGTTCTGCCTCTCGCCGCCATTGAACTCCACCTGATGCCGGCTGGCTGTCTCTGGACCCTATTGAACTTCACCTGATGGCAGCTGTATCCGCCTTTGGGCGCCATTGAACTCCACCTGATGGCGGCTGGCTCTGCCTCTGGACGTTATTGAACTCCACCTGACGGGACCCGGTTCTGCCTCTAGACGCTGTTGAACTCCACGTGACGGCGCCCGGATGTGTCGCGCCGCGCTCGCGCGCGCCGCGAACTGCGACGCCGCTGGAGGCCCCCGGACGGCGGACAGCTCTCCCGCTGGGCGCCGGCTGTCGACTCGAGCGGCCAATTACGTGGCGGGGGAGCGGTCGACCGTCGACTGGCCGCGGAATGAGCGCCACCTGGCCGACGCCTATCTGTTCTGCCGACGCTGTTTACCGGCGGTGCCCGCCGCCACCCGCCGAAGTGGTTCGGCCAAGTGGGCTCTTCCCCGCCGACAGCGGCATATGAATCTCGACCGGCGGGTGTGGTCGGCGGCGTCCGGCGCGGCCGGCGCGGTCGAGCCTCTCGCGCGTCGGCCTGTTCTCGCGACGGGTTCGCAGACGGTGCGTGCTCGGTTCGGCGGTGGGCGCGAATCTCCCGCCGTGCATCGTGTTCTGAACGGTACGATATTTGGTTGGTTGGTTGGTTATTGGTTTTACGACACATCGACCGTTGAGTCATGTAGCGTCGCCAATCTCTCACGCCGACTGGTCGCGGGCGAAGAGTAGCGACAGGTGAGATTTAAAGGTACGATATTTAGATTGCCAGTGATGTAAGATACGTAAGAGATGAGGATTACTGTGGATGACCGTGGTGTACGGTTCTTTTCCGGGAGTAGAACGAAGAGCATGTTCTTCGTGGGATAAGAGCAAGCATAGATTGTTGCTTTTAGGTGAAGTGCAAAGTGAAACTTGAACGAGACCAGGTCTACTGGCAGCATTGCTGTATAAATACCACGCTGATGCAACTGCGTAGGCATCGGCATAACATCAATGCAAAACTGCAGGGCAAACAAGCGCCAATAATGTGGTGGGGGAGTTGCATGGCACTGTAACCAGCTCCACGTATGGCTTCTTGTGCAATTGTGCAATTGTGCATGGCTGATTGGCTGACAGTTTTCAACGATGACGTGTGATAGCATACATGGATGTCTGTTCAGGGACTGATCGACCGGGAGCGAAGGGGTCGCTCCCCCTTCCTTAGAACCCTGAAAGGCGCCCCCATTGGAAATGACCGCCTTTCCAGGTAGAAAAGGCGCCCTTCCGGGAGGGCAGAGTGTAGCGTCCCATTCCCAAATCATCCCACCGTCAACGGAAGTTCGGGTAGAAGGGTAGAAAAAGCATCCCCAAAGATTTCGCCTCCATGCGAAATCCTAGCTCGGTCAGTGGTTAAGCTAATTGTCGCCCGTGTATGGCACTCTGCCACAGTTCGCCACAGTTCGCCACAGTTTGCCACAGTTCGCCAGTTCGCCAGAGTTCGTCACAGTTCGCCACAGTTCGCCACAGTTCGCCACATTTCGCCAGTTCGCCAGAGTTCGCCACAGTTCGCCACAGTTCGCCACAGTTCGCCACAGTTCGCCAGTTCGCCAGTTCGCCACAGTTCGCCACAGTTTGCCACATATCGCCAGATCGCCAGTTCGCCAGTTCGCCACAGTTCGCCAAGTTCGCCACAGTTCGCCACAGTTCGCCACAGTTCGCCACTGCCACATATCGCCAGCCAGTTCGCTGCAGTTCGCCACAGTTCGCCACAGTTCGCGGAACAAACCCAGCGTTATCCAGCCGGGTGGCCAGACCTGGTGATGGTCGTCCGATACTTTATATCCGAGGCATGTGTAGGATACTGTATATCGGAAGCCTGTGTAGGATGCTTTATATCGGAGGCCTGTGTAGGAAACTTTATATCGGATGCCTGTGTAGGATACTCTATATCGGTGGCCGGTGTAGGATACTTTATATCGGACATCAGACTCAGACGGTATCAGAGTCGGATCAGAGTCGAATCTTTGTATCAGATTCTGATCATATCGGAGTTGTCGACTGGCTGGTACTGGCTGGTTGAGCTTTCAGCTTAGGAAATTTGTCGTGATTCGCAAACATGCAAACTTTTGCGTTTAATCCGTTGCCTGCGAAAAGTCAAAAGTAAGCTTAGTGACAGTAGCTAAAAGTAAAAATAAACGACGAATGCCCAAAACAGTCAACATATTTTGGGGGATCTTGCAACAACTGATCAGTAACATGCCAAAATTAGTTATTTTTTTTTATAGAAACGTGGCCTAAACAATGAACGAGCTTTCGATTTAACACCATTTTCAAGTTCACATTAAAACTTTGCCTACTAATGACCAACATATTTTGTCTCAGTATCTTGGGATGTTAACGACGTGAGATGTTGTACATTTCGATCCACAGTTACCGGGCCAACATAGATTGAAGTGTGAACCATATCTTGAAGCTTTCGTGATAGTGCCCGTAGACATTATTTCCATGTAGTCAGTGATACCAATGGACGCAATATTCAGCCTTTCTGTCCATGTTAACCCAGAATACCTCCGACATGCAAAAGATAGAGCTAGGTCGATGATCACACGGGGCATTAGACAACCATAACAACCTGCGTAAACAGATTAGCTGCATTGTCAATCACTCCACCGCATTCAGCATTGACCACTTCGGGGGAAATACATTCATTGCCTGGATAATTCGCGATTTCGGCCCCAAAAGAAACATTGCCTGCCCGACCCATGACGTCACAGCTCAGTAGCCTGACACATCTTCACAATATAAATGTCGTGAGGTCGGGAGACGACGACAACCACCCGACATGGACGTCACCGCTCGGTCATCTGATACGACATATTCAATCTACTCATGCCATGAGGTCGGGAAACGATGCCCCTCCAGCTGAGCGGGGAGGCTACGCCCTAGCTCTTGCTATTCCGCCTGGGAGGGGGGGGGGCATGCATCAACACCGCACGGGTAAGGGCTAAGTAGGTACACAGGGGTATGTGTAGGGTGTGTACATAGGGGATGGCGAATGTTGACTACGGAAGGCATGGGACTCCAGCGTACATTGATGTCACAGTTCAAATGACGGATCGAACAAGCTGCATCATTCGATGCCGCTTTTGCTGCGGATGCCAGCGACATGATCGTGTGACCTCCACTAGGTCACTGATCACCTCTCGACTACAATGTTTCGGCGTGTCGTGTAGACTGGTGATGTTGGTGTAGGTAGGCGTAGGCTGGTTTAGTTTCGTGTAAGTTGGTGTATGGTGGTGTATGTTGGTGTATGCTGGTGTAAGTTTATTGTAGGTTGGCGAATGTTGGTGTAGGTCGGTGTAGGTTGGTGCAGGTTGGTGTATGTTTGTGTAGGTTGGTGTAGGTTGATGTATGTTGGTGTATGGTGGTGTATGTTGGTGTATGCTGGTGTAGGTTGGTGTATGTTATATGTCGGTGCATGTTGTTGTATTTTGGTGAAGGTTGGTGTATGTTGGTGTAGGTTGGTGCAGGCTGTTGCTGCCTCGGGTGCCAGTTGCATGCGAATTTGAGGTACAGGGGAAGGCGATGCGTGTCGCGAAGTTGAAGAACATGAAAAACAAACACCAAGTACAGCCAGCCGCTAATGCCGTTCCAACGTCGACCGCGCCGCCCGAATGTTGACGCCCGGCGGCTGAAAGCTCCGCCGTGCGCGCACGGGCAACATCAAGGGCAGCAACGTCGGCCATGCATGCAGACTTTGCCACGTTGAGCAGCATGCGGTCGCAATCTCGCTGTACGGGCAGACCGTGCTTAAGCTTCTCGGATGGCTCGTAAATGGGAGGTACTTTGTCGCTGATGAATGGGCCCGATTACGACCCGCCGAAAGTCCAAGCCGAGTGGCTGGTGACCTCGCGTGGTGACCTACAATGCTTGAGGAATGGCGTAGGCTGCTTACAAAATGGAGTATGGTAGGGGAGAAAATCAAATTCGGACCAGCGGTTCAGGGACAGGCTCGAAAAATTGGCATTATATCCACTCAGTTAGCTGCAGGTAATTACCATTAATTTTGGAATTGAAGTCAAAGTTGTACTTAAAGCTTCTTGTTATTTCGTCTATCGGCATTCTTGCGCCACTGAAATTAAAACGAACAAAAGTGTTTTCGCGGCACTCTTCTTTGTTTTCGCTCGTAAGTACGTACGTCGGCTATTTTGTTTGTCATTTCCTCCGGACGAACTAGACGTGTGTTGGAGAGGGGGGTTATCATTGCTGCACATGGTGCAGAACGTGGAGGGGTCATCCCCTGCCACCTTCTCCTACACCCGTTGCTAGAGATCCGGCCCACGATGCTATCCGACTGTTGATTTCGGTGTTTGTTGGTGCGGCACGGCCCCGGATATCTGCCATTTATTCCTCTCACAAGCCGGCCTCACTTAATGGCTCCGCTGGGGTGATGCGCTGGAGTGATGAGCTGGAGTGATGAGCTGGGGTGATGAGCTGGGGTGATGCGCTGGGGTGATGCGCTGGGGTGATGAGCTGGGGTGATGCGCTGGGGTGATGCGCTGGAGGTGATGAGCTGGGGTGATGAGCTGGGGTGATGAGCTGGGGTGATGAGCTGGGGTGATGCGCTGGGGTGATGAGCTGGGGTGATGAGCTGGGGTGATGCGCTGGAGTGATGAGCTGGGGTGATGCGCTGGGGTGATGAGCTGGAGTGATGCGCTGGGGTGATGAGCTGGGGTGATGAACTGGGGTGATGCCCTGGGGTGATGAGCTGGGGTGATGAGCTGGAGTGATGAGCTGGAGTGATGCGCTGGAGTGATGAGCTGGGGTGATGCGCTGGGGTGATGAGCTGGGGTGATGAGCTGGGGTGATGCGCTGGGGTGATGACGCTGGGGTGATGCGCTGGGGTGATGCGCTGGGGTGATGCGCTGGGGTGATGCTGGGGTGATGAGCTGGGGTGATGAGCTGGGGTGATGCGCTGGGGTGATGAGCTGGAGTGATGAGCTGGGGTGATGAGCTGGGGTGATGAGCTGGAGTGATGAGCTGGAGTGATGCGCTGTAGTGATGCGCTGGGGTGATGCGCTGGAGTGACTTGCTTGATGAACCGGCCTACGTCCCTGACATCAGCGGGCGGGGACCGATACACCAGCGCTGGAGGGATCCCTGGCATCAGGGACTGATACTCCAGCGCTGGAGGGATCCCTGACATCAGGGACCGATACACCATCATTGGAGGGATTCCTTGACATCAGTGGGTGGGGACCGATACACTAGGGCTGACAGATCGCATGCCCCTAGTCTGTAAGAAATCCTCGGCGATGGGCATAGGGGCGGTATAACCAGGGGTGCAGCTTTGTATGCTTTTGGAGAGGCACCCCCACCCATAATTTCAACTTTTAACATGGGACCCCATGTGGTATGTTCCCCAATCAATTTCAGGCCGCCCATTTCCTTCATCGATTGTCCCCTCAAAAAAAATCAGAACCCTACATCCTAGAGCATGACAAGTGTGTATGGGACGGTCCTATTCTGGGCTATTCTTTCGAATCAGCGCCATATGGTTAATGGCCAAGATCCGAGAAAATTGGAAACACGGCCCCCTGTCCCCTGCTCATGTGCTAATGCTCTTGACCTTGCTCTCGCTGGTGGACGTGTCCGTGTTGCTCCAATGTGCCACTCTGATTTGCTTCTGGGCACATCCGACTATGGACTGACGGACGTGCGTAATGCGGCAAGTAAACAAGCATCGAACACTGCCGGTGAAGCAACGCGGCACAGCGTGCACGCAGGGTCAGGACGGCTTGGTATCGGAGGTCAACGGGAGAGGCTCGAGTGTGACCAGTGAAACTATCAAGTGGAACAAGTTCACATGTTTGGTCTCACCCGTCGCTACTCTTCGCCCGCGACCAATCGGCGTGAGAGATTGGCGACGCTACATGACTCAACGGTCGATGTGTCGTAAAACCAATAACCAAGTTCACATATTTGGAAGCGGATTGGATTGGATTGTATTGCGGCTTCACGACGAACTCTCCGGCCGAGTCCGTATGGCGCGCCGACTGCCTCCCACACTGACAGGAATGGCGGACATCGCGGGGAATCGAACGCCGTACCTCTGACGTGCCAGGCCCTCAGCTTAACCACTGAGCTGCCGACGCCCCACATACTCGGAAGTGAACTTACTCTGTCTGTAGCGATTTGTAGCGAAGTTGGGTTCTGGCAGTACCATTAGTGTCAAATTAGGTCACAAAGTCCTAGCTATCTGCGTTCGAACTTGCCAGCCGCTGTCCCACCACATCGAGGTAGGCGCGGCACTCTAAGCTGCTGAGCCGGCGTCTGTGTGCCGACGGCCGGCCGGCTGCCCCTCGTGACTTCCGCCGGGTGTGGCGGGTCACGTGGTACGGCCGCTGGTCAGAGATGTGTGGAGGCTCCCAGCGCTCAGAGGTCGCTGGGAAGTTGTCGGCGAGGGTGGATTGTCACGCTGCTCGGAGACGAGAAACTGAATTTCCTCTGCCAGTTGGACAGGCGGCCTTTGCCCTTTTAAAGTACAATTAATGCAGACCGGTCGGCAGCAATTCTTTCGGACCATGCATCCGCGATCCAGACCAGGCTTCCCCGGAGGCTATCACTCAAGCCGAAAGATGTTCTGGGGCTCCCAGCCGTAGCACATCCCCACCACAAGTTCCAGCAGGCCGCTTGCTCTCACCACTCGTGCATTATCAGATTACACAGAGGAGCAGCGCTACACTGGGTGCTGGGCCGCTCAGCACCTGCGCAGGCTCTAATGGCTCCTTTGTTTGTTGGGTGGTTCACGACGCACTTCATACACACTCACGGGTAATGGCGCCGCCCACACCGTTTCTCCGGTGGGCAGCGGGATTGGGAAATATCCTGAGCGGCGCCGATGTCGAACTCGGGATCTTTGGTACCCATATTGTTGTTGGTTGGTTGGTTATTGGCTTTACGACGCATCGACCGTTGAATCATATAGCGTCGCCAATCTCTCACTCCGATTGGTCGCGGGCGAAGAGTAGCGACAGGTGAGATTCGAACCCACAACCTTTCGGTTGTGAGACTAGCGACTTAACCCATAGTCTACTCGTTCCCTTTGGTACCCATAGCCCGACACCTTAACGACCCGGCCATCCCCGCCCTTTTAATGGCTCCGGAAAGTCAACATGTTGCGGTGGTCCGGTACGGCCGATAGTTTTACAAAATTTCACGGCATATTCTGGGAATTGTGTTCATTGGTTCAAGTCCATGTTCATGCTCGCTTGGCTAGGTCCATTTTGCATGAAGGCATTTCTATAGTATTTCAACATGCGGGCAAACAACGTTGTAATCGCTTCAGGAGCATGTGTTCTCTATGGTAAACAGGTTGCATGTACATTGTACAACACACATTTTTCTCTCAGGTCAACGAGCTGTTCGCATTTCTGCTAAAAATTACGACAATGCATTACCGGAAGCATTTACGATCATTGCGAAAAAGAAACCATTGCCGACCTGGAAGGTCAGCCAGCAGGTTGAGCGATCAGCATTGTGTGTCGATCGTGACACCTTGTCACCTGCAGCGCCATTTTGTCTTGTGGCATGTCGCTGCCATTTCTCGTTTGGAAAATACACACTGGGGGCGTGGTGGTCGCTACTCCCCCGCCACTTGTCACCATAATTCCGCACAAGAATGTGATGGATGATTGCTGCCGTAAAAGTAGCCGTGCCTATTCAAACACAGTCCAATAGCATACAGTGCAATGCATTACAATGCACTCCCATACAATGCAATGCAATGCAATACGTACATTGATTTCCGTCCGTCCGGTTTCGCAGCAGTCGTCGCATGAACCATTTGTCTTCTGCTCAGCAATCCCTGCAACAAGTTAGCTAAGATGGGGAAGAGGGTGACACAGAGGAAGATGGGAATGGGCGGCCAGAGTGAAAGGAGGAAGAGTGAAAGTGAAGGTGGGGAATGAAGCTCCATCTTTCTGTCTCTTTCTCCTTGTACTCTGTCTATCAGAGTAAACAGAGGACAGAGAACAGAGACAGAGGACATCATGAGACAGAGGATAGAGAGAAAGATAGAGTGAGAGAGGATAGAGGGAGGGAGAAAAGAGGATGGAGAGAATAAGGGATGAGAAGTTCTCTACCACCACCTACGTCAGTTCCGTTATGGCTAATATTTCCATAGAGATGGCAGTCTGGCGCCAGCCGCCATGTACTTTAGACCAATGTTCGGAAATTGCTGCCATCCATCAGGACGGAGATATCTGGATCGCTGTATGTAAGCCAAGCAGGCATTATTACCACCTATGATGAGAACATCGCCTCCCTGGAAGAGAAGATTGGATTTTCGGCTCTTGGAATAAATCAAGGTCGGTGTTTTTGTTGTTTGTTTTAAAATATGCAGCGGCGCGTGAATACTGTGCCCCGGGCACCTCGTCTTTCCACAACCGCAGGCACTGAGGAAGATTAACACCGTTTGAGGCCGGTGGGTTAACTCCGCCTAACTTAATTGGACAGAGCAATTCTTCTGACATATCTAGCTTCTAGTTCAATCTAGCACATTCTTCCGACCTATATATATGGCTTCATAACCCGAGACGTCTTATTCGGCAGTTGTTGTGGCGTTAGATTAATGCTGCAACAGTTTGGGATCTAGGCACACATCCTGAGAAATTCTGGTGACCTTGTCGAACACCTTTTAATTGTTGTTGAGAGAAGATCATACATAGTTAGTTCGTTATTTATTTGGGCTTTAGGGCGCTTCGACCAGGATTGATCATTCGCATCGGAGATCATACTAGTCTAGCTTACCGGGTAGATAAGTCTACATATTGAGTGTGTATGACTTAACTTCTAACTTTCATAAATGCACTTCGTATCACAATTTATGGACACAGTGTCACATAAATTGTAACTACGCTATTCGCGAACACACTAGTGAGCATCCGAGCGCACTTGTCGCGGGCATATATCAGAGTTCCTGAATTGCACCAGGAGCCTACCTGTTTTCTTTCTTTACTGGAGATCTCCCCGATGTCCGCATGAACCGCCTGACGCCGTTTTTTTTTGTGGCAAATTGGCAGGGAGCCAAATTGGCAGAACGTGCCGTTCTGCCAATTTGTTCTCCTTGTCGTGTAAGTACGCGAGGACATCGTGGTCGTGTAAATGCGAGGAGAGCATGCAAACACATGTGAAAAACACAGTGACATTGTGCTCATAGCACAGCAGTGTTGACTGTCTTCCTGGTGTCCATTTGCTTTCGGTGTTGACTTTCCCCAGGTAATTTGCCGCCAGGTGACCATGCCAATGCGTGTATACTGTACCGCAGTGTGACACGGCGGTCGGTGTCATGCTGTGTCACAGTGGGACACGGCGGTCGGTGTCATGCTGTACCGCAGTGGGACACGGCGGTCAGTGTCATGCTGTACCGCAGTGTGACACGGCGGTCAGTGTCATGCTGTACCGCAGTGTGACACGGCGGTCGGTGTCATGCTGTACCGCAGTGGGACACGGCGGTCAGTGTCATGCTGTACCGCAGTGGGACACGGCGGTCAGTGTCATGCTGTACCGCAGTGGGACACGGCGGTCGGTGTCATGCTGTACCGCAGTGGTGACACGGCGGCACGGGTCATGCTGTACCGCAGTGGGACACGGCGGTCAGTGTCATACTGTACCGCAGTGTGACACGGCGGTCGGTGTCATGCTGTACCGCAGTGGGACACGGCGGTCAGTGTCATGCTGTACCGCAGTGGGACACGGCGGTCGGTGTCATGCTGTACCGCAGTGGGACACGGCAGTCAGTGTCATACTGTGTCACAGTGGGGAACAACGGCCAGTGGTATGCTGTGCCACAGTGGGGAACAGCGGTCAGTGTCATACTGTGTCACAGTGTGGAACAGCAGGCAGTGTTCAGTGTCTGTCACCAGGTGACCCTGCCAATGTGTGCATGCTGTGCCGCAGTAGTAAACTGGGGCTTAGGGGCGCATCGACTGCAGTGGTCATGCAGCACAGTAGTAAACGGTGGGCGGTGTCCAGTGTCTGTCACATGACCGGAATGGCCGTGCGTCTGTGGGTTGACGGGAACGGAAAATTGTCATCCCGTGGCACGGCATGTCGTTGGCAGTGTTTTGGAATACAGTTTAGCTCGGCGCAAGACATGTCCAGGGTCAGGTCCACACCAGGGTCACGAGCTGTGTCGGCGCCCCGTGCTGGCCAGCGTTCCAACTATTTCACTCTCACTATCTGACTGGGGCCGCGAAGTTCCATGCTTTCAGACAATTGTCGTGTCGCGTGAAGCACTGCCTTTTCAGTCAGAAAGACTGCTGATTTGCAAGAGGTGACATAATTCACAGTGAACTGTTGCTCCTCAGACTAAGCAGCTCTATTCAAAACGTATATTTTGTCAGTACTAGTAAGCTGCCGGGGCGAAGTCCCCCTAAATTGTTGTCAGTACCAGGAAGCTACCCAATCGACGTCCCCCCATGTATTGTCAGTACCAGTAAGCTACCCGAAGTCGACGTCCCCAGATTATTGTCAGTACCATAACCACGGGTCAGTCCCACAGTGTCTATTTTTGGTACCAGTATGCTGCCCGAGCGAAGTCCCCGGCCGTTCCCCGTTTGTTTTCACGGCACACAAACTGCACGAGGCGAACTGCCGCCGTGTCCAACTGCCGGCGGCGCTACAGTGCCCCGTCAATTCACGTCGTCCCACCCGCGCCTTTAATTTTCCCGGGCTGGTATTCTGAATTCTCCTCGCGCATTCATCATGCTCTTCCGCCGTGGCTTGGCGCGAATTGCAGCCGTGGTGATGGAAAACAGAAGTTAGGTTAACTGATTGCTCTACACGAAATATGTGGCGGTGGAAATACAGGCAAACCGCGTCCGGGCGTTGCGGAGAGAAAATGATCTGCTCTGCTCTACGTAGCTCCTAATCACCACCTACAAAATGAGTGTATTGATCCGTTCCTATGCGGGGAACCATGTCTTTGGCGATGCGATAATGCGGACGTTCGCAGCATACGTTCTGCTTCCAAGTCTACATTTCCATGGGAGGCCAACTTTAACGGCGCGTGATGATACAAATGTTTGGAGCAGCTTCGCATGCGAATAATGCACTGAGCTGCGGTGGTGCTAACACCCGGCCCACTATGGCCGTCATAACTGCATCATTTGTTTACTGACCATGTGCACTATTTGTCCATTGAACAAAAAAATATATGTTTACAACGGTTGTTTTATCTGATAGCGATATCTGACGATCTGTGGCTATGTTGTTGTATTGTTTTTGTAGGTTGGCATTGTAGGCTGTCAAATAGCACAACACAGGCCTGGGGACAACTGAATAACTGCTTACTACTACCACGCCGTATCCTGTCCAGGAGGAATCCCATTAAGTTGCTCGTCTCACAATCCAAAGGTTGTGGGTCCGAGTCTCACCTGTCGCTACTCTTTGCCCGCGACCAATCGGCGTGAGAGATTGGCGACGCTGCATGACTCAACGGTCGATGTGTCGTAAAACCAATAACCAACCGAGGAATCCCATTCACAAACTACGAGGCGCGATGCTGTCCGTTCATCTTGTTCGCCTGCGGCAGTGCTGGGAATGCCGGGACAGGAATGGTGGGTAAATACTGGCGGGTTGAGCGACATCGCTGAGTGCCACCTCCCGCACTGCGGGGCTTAAGCCCGTGCGGCGCAAAGCAAAGAACTGAGATGCCAGAACGTCTGAAATTAAGGTGCTCAACTGCCCGAAAGAATGAAACCAAGTTCACGTGCTTGCTTCGCGAACATGGCGTGTGTCGCTGCAATGTTAGGAACCCTTCAACCATCGCCCTTTGGCGCAAAAGCCCTCGGCCTTTTGCCATCTTTGCCAGTGGAGGAGAGGGGAGATGCAATCCCCTGTCGAAACGAAACGCACTAGAGAGATGAAACGAAAAACGAGTGCGTACGGTGGAATGAGACCACGCGGTTGACATAAGATTTTCGTTTCTGTTGACTCTGGAAGTCAGGTCAGATGTCAAATGTTCACAAAATTCGGGACTTCACAACGTAATCGCAATCGCTTCCTAAGTGCTACAGATGCACAATTGTACTCATCAGGGGGTTCGTGGGTGCTTTACGGATGTAGTGATACAGCTCAAGCTCCATTTAAAGCATAAGTTGTTGAAGTCAAGGGTCAATTCCACAATTGAAAACTCGAGTGAATGTTTGATAAAGCCATTGCTTCCACTCACCACAAGGTATAAATGGATTGTGAAATTAGATTTAGAACTTAAGACGTCCCTAGATATTCGTGAATATAAAAAACGGCAATTGAGATCAACTTAGGTACGTGACATTTGAGTGATCCTAGAATGGCACATGGACAATGTCCGAATATCAATCCAGTCATCCACTGAAATGAACCGCATAAAATGTGTCGTTTTAGGTTCAAATATCATGTCAGGATATGACGATAATCCGTCATTTCGTTGCAAATTAGTTGGGCGTGTTCCCCTTTACGACATAAAAGGGAACACATTTAAGACGAACGTGTCTGCGACATAGCTCGGTGGCCTGACATGAATTAGTACAAAAGTTGGAAATTTTCGAAAAGGACCCCCCACCCCCACAGGATGCTGCAAATTTTACTGTGTACCGCTGTTCAGAAGCTGTCCACCAAAAATCCTACGGCGGGGAGGGGAGGGGGCGCTGCATGAACCAGCCTCCTCCGGCGATAGTTAGGACCACTGTTGCCAAGTTAGGAGTCCTTTGTGAGCGTGCCGGTCGCGCACACTCAAGTTAATTGTTTCCTACCACCGACAGCTAGGTGGTTCAACACCCAACCACTCAACCTCACTTCTAATAATACAATGCTCACAATTCCACGGCCGGACAATGATACATTGATGCATACGCAATGTCCGCGTGGAGGCTCGAATACGTCGCCGAGTGTGCATAACGGCCGCCGCCTGTTCGTTTGTTTGTTTTGTTGGGATTAGGGGTGCCTGAACTGCTCTTGGTTATCAAGCACACATCACCGGCCGCCGTCACAACGGACCGACGTCGCCCACATCCGGCTGTTATTGCCGTGCACGCGAGACCACAGCTCCCGCCGTCCGGCCCCGGACATGCACGGTCGACACTGCCGGCCCGGACACTGGCCGGCCCCACTGCCGCCCGGACACTGCCGGCCCCGGACACTGTCCGGTCCCGGACACTGGCCGGCCCCGGACACTGTCCGGTCCCGGACACTCCCCAATTGGCCGGCCATCTGTCGACATGCCGACTAAAAAGGCCCGACGGCGCCCGGCCGGCCGGCCCCACACGGCCCGGACACTGGCCGGCCCCCACTGGCCGGCCCGGACACTGGCCGGCCCCGGACACTGACTGTCCCGGACACTGGCCGGCCCCGGACACTGGCCGGCCCCGGACACTGGCTGGCCCCGGACACTGGCCAGCCCCGGACACTGGCCGGCCCCGGACACTGGCTGTCCCGGACACTGGCCGGCCCCGGACACTGGCCGGCCCCGGACACTGGCCGGCCCCGGACACTGTCCGCTCCACGACAGGTGCGGGTCCAAAGAGGAACGCAGGGGGTGACCGCCCCCTTATAGTCCGAAAGGCGCCCCTATAACCGGAAAACGACGCCCTTAAACTCGAGCGTCCCGGAAGGACGCTCGAGTGCGCCCCCACTCTTGAATGTTTCGTCCGAAAGTGGTCCTCTGAGTAGAAAAGGCGCTCCTCCATGGACACTCGCGCGCACCCCATTGCACTTGTCGTAATCAGTGGCAATCCTCTGAGCTCTGGAAGATACCGACTAAAAGGCATCGTCCTTCGGCGAAATCCCGGAGCCGCCAGCCGCCCCCGGCTCTACTACTGCACGCGCCTGCGGCCATTGCCGGACCACGATTACCACGTGTACGGTGGGTCGTGACGGAGATCGGACGCGATATGCTGGTGGTGCGGCTCGCCGCGCCTGCGGTGATCAGTGTTATCGCTGGTGTGGCGCACGTCGTCCCCACACGCGCACCTCCCGGCCGGCCTCTGGAGGCCTGCACATCCACTGGGAGAAGGGGGAGGGGGCGCACCACTCAGCAGCACTTGCTGAGGCCATCGGCTGAGGCTGAGGCCATCGGCGCGTTTTGAGTGGGCGTTTTACCCACGAATCCCGAAATATATACAAATGCATATACTCACGCACACACACACACACACTCATACACACATACACACACATATTATCTATCTATCTATCTATATATATATATATATATATATATATATATATATATATATATATATATATATATATATATATATATATATATGTGTGTGTGTGTGTGTGTGTGTGTGTGTGTGTGTGTGTGTGTGTGTGTGTGTGTGTGTGTGTGTGTGTGTGTGTGTGTGTGTGTGTGTGTGTGTGTTGTGTGTGTGTGTGTGTGTGTGTGTGTGTGTGTGTGTGTGTGTGTGTGTGTGTGTGTGTGTGTGTGTGTGTGTGTGTGTGTGTGTGTGTGTGTGTGTGTGTGTGTGTGTGTGTGTGTGTGTGTGTGTGTGTGTGTGTGTGTGTGTGTGTGTTCAGTTTTTTTTTTTTTTATCATGCATGTATGTAGTGTTTATTGAAACGCTTCTGACAGTTACATGGATGGAGTTAAACCGGTTAACCATTGAGGGCAACCCAGTGGTGTGGGGCCTGTGTCGGTGTGCGTTATGTTCATTTCATAGTGCCCATGTGTATATAGTTGGAGACTGTTTCAGGGGATTGGCCAATATTCAAGTTAGTGACATGGAACATATTTTGTGGGCTGTCTCAGAAGGCATCAGGGAAATGTGATATAATGATGTGAGAAAGCCTGGGCCAGCATTTGAAAATAGTTTTCCGTCAAACAGATGGAAATATCGCTCAACGGCAAGTTTTAAGTTATCTTTTTCACGTATTGGTTGTGGAGAGGATATTATGAAACATTGAACTCATAGGTAAGATTTTTATTCATTGAAATCGGAGAGGCATTTGTCGAAACATTGATGTGTGAAATCATGAATCTCAGTGTGGTATCAGATATACATGTCAAAATGTGCTGTCGTTGGCTTGTATGTATTATTTTACAATTCCATTAATAGGAAAAGATGTGTCGCAACGCGATGACCAATGAATGGCTATGACGTCATGTTGACATCACTGACCTCATGACATTTTTCCCCATAGGGGGTGCCTGTGATAGCAAAAAAAATGTAAGGTGGGAAGGGCAAAGGTGGTGCATTGTTTTTGGAGGGGGTACCTTTTTTACGAAGATGAACGCCTTCGGCTAAAAAATAAAGAAAATATGGTGAACTTCAGCATCCTGGATGGGCGCCTTTTTGGCCAGAGGAACCTCTTCGGCTGAAAAGTTATGGAGAGTGAAATGGAGCGTCGTGGAGGAATGTTAATTCCAGTCAGGGTGGCAATGCTCCTCCATGGGTAAGGCGCATGTCCCCGGTGCTGCTGAAACCGAGCACAGCCCCCCCCCCTGCATCGTCTCTGGGAGGGGTGTGGCTATCTCCGCCTGTTCCTAGCCTTCGCCAGCCATTTCCGTGTTTATAGCGTTTCCCCCGCCGCCAGGGGACCTCCAGCAGCGTGGTCTGGGAGCTGTGCTGACCCGACATCCCCTCCTACCCTCCGCCCTTCCTCCCCTCGGATCTGGTATAATTTGCGTCATAATAGCTTGGCAGTCAGGTTGGGCGAACTGACACCTAAATATCCTGTATAGGTATCCCGTTTCCACCCACACATACGCACCATCGATCTCCCATATAGATTGACAGTCAGGCTGAACGTCCTAGCATCTGAATATCCCGGATATGTATGCTGCTTCCCACCACACCCATACCTATGCAGGATATTAAGGTGTCAGGACGCCCAGCCTGACTGCCAAGCTATTTATGATGCCAACAGTACAGCCAGCACTTGGCTGTCCGGCGACCGAGGTGTGCTCAGCGACAGCTCTATCAATCTCGGCTCAGGCGCGACCCAGGCGTGACCCCGCATCCCCGGCCGCAGGGTCGTCGCTCCGCCGCAGCGCTCCTTCACCGGCGCACCACTGGTCTGATGATCTGTCACGCGGGCGTCCCCGACAGGACGCCGAGGAGCGTCCGCCGATCGCACGTGTTCCTGACGGGGGTGATGGGTGGGGGCGGGGCATCGCCGATGGCAGGGCTTTTTCTTTTTTTCTTCTTTTTTTTAATCTTTAGCTGAGGCAAAGTGCCATCCGCTAGAGATATGCTATGTTAAAGAAGGAGTTACTTTAATCCGACTCATGTGGCCTGCGGTTATATCAAATAAGAGAGACAGAAAAGAGTCATCCTGTCCAAGAGAGCGCGGAAACACAGTGGTGACATCCGGGCGCTATGCAACTGCCGCCAGGCAACATGTTCCGGTACGTCAAAAACCTGTCCACCGGAGCAGCACTTCCGTAAGGTTTCCCAATCGTATCGCATTCGGAAGCTGCGCTCCTCATGCAAACACAGTCAATGGCCATCGACGTGAGGACATTCTGGCCAACGCCCACGACCATTGCCGCCGTCATTATGGTGATGACGACGAAGACGATGACGGACACAAAGGCACTACGCCAAACCCGTCGCCGTGTGGGCATCATTGACCTCTATATATAGACGGCCGACTCGCCGCCCGCCGCACGCTCCGCGTCCTATTCCGGCCGGCCCCGTCTGGAGCAGCGGTATATGGGCAAAAGATCGAGCGCGCCGCCCGCTCCCATGCATTTTGGCCCTGGAATGAAATGTTATACAATGGAAATTTGTGGACAGATTTTGATGCAAGGTAGTTTAAGACGATGCTGAGTTCATGATGAATAAATGAAAATGGAGAAACATTTCGTAAAATAATGTAATTGTGCTTTTGGAGGTCTAACTTCCATCTCATCGTTTTGCTACCTTTGTGCGGTATCCGGCATGTGTACCCCATGGAATTAAGACCTCGGATACCCCATGAACCATAGCGAAGTAAAGCTGGTAATGTGTTTAGTTATCAGCATGTGTGTACTGGACCCCTGCGTCCTAATCAAGGTCAGATCCGGGAACTGCCATGGGGGAGGAGTTTCTTAGGAGGTGCATCCCGCGAAAATACCTGAAGGAACGCCTTCGGCCGAAAATCCGTTTAGCAGGGGAGGGGCGTGCACTTGAGCACACTGAAATGGTGCGTCTGGCTGAAAAATATAAACGGAAGCACACGAGTCTTCCCAGAGGAGCGCAGGTTCCAAATTCCATAGCCACATGTCTCTGAATCCGCCGACCATCCCTGAACCCGCACGACCATCCTTCAGGGCACGAGATGACGGTCAGGCAGGGGTGTTGCTTTATATACTTTCGAGGGGACAAGTGCCACTTCAATGTTGGCTTTGCCTCCGCCAATAATTTCAAACTTTAACATGGAACAATATGGAGTGTGTTCCCCCAATTAATTGGGGCCTGCCCATTGCCTTCATGTATTTTGCCGTCCCCCTCCCTCCCCTCTTCCCCTCACCCGCCCGAATAGTTTTCAGAAGTCAACATCCGTGCGCTCAGGACTTGCTCTTTAATTGTGATCATTTATATCAGCCGGGACCTCTTCCAAGGGCAGGCGTGGATCCAGGATGTTTCATGGAAGGAGCATGTCTGGAGCCACTGGATGATCCCCATTCAACCCCCATTCACTGGATGAGCCCATTCAACTGAATATTTCGAGAGTGGCGCAATCGAGGGTCTTGGAAGGGAGACCGACTGAAAATTTAAGGGTTCAAGTTCACTCAATGATTCTAATGGAAACATTTTCCGCGTTTATCTGAAAAATTAGAAAGGGTTGCACCCGAGCCTCACTGTTGGTACGCTTTTCCTGGTAGGATTGGCGCCACCTTACCATGTGCGAACAAATATCCCCTGTGCATTCGATATCTGTCTCTGCAAGGTGATGAATGGCAGGGACGCGGCAGGCTTGATGGGAAATAGATGATGAGGTTTTTACTTGATATATACATATAAATCAAGCAAAGTTTTTGCCTAATATATGAACATATCAGTTGAAGATGATTTAGTCATTTTCACCACGTAGGACGCCCCAGCATCACCGCTTTGCATCCACAACACACTGCGCAGCGCCTACCAGCGCCGCCTTGTTTTGCTACCTATGAGTTCAGCGCCGCCGTTTTGCCAATATACAGCGCTGCCGTTTTGAGGCCCCTCCTCTTTATCATCTTTGTGAACAACATGAGCGCTGAGGAATAGAGTGTTCAAATTTGCTGATGACATCAAGCTGGTAGAGTGGCTAACAGCGAGATCAATCTAGTAATATTCAACTACATTTGGACACCTAAAAGTGGGCTATCAATGGCAGATGACTTTCAACTATATAAGTGTAAGGTTATGCATATAGGGTCTGCAGGCGAGACATTCAGTTATAAAATGGGAGGGAGGAACTGGATGTTATTGAAGGGAAAGGGCTAGGTGTGTTGGTCTCAAAAGACCTTAAAGCAGAAAAACAATGTATCTCACTAGAAATAGGGCACTCAGAATGCTGGGACTCATTAATAGAAGTGTGAAATATAAGAGCAGGAAGTCATGAAAGCTGTACTACATATCGGCCCCACTTGGAGTACTCTTACAAGCATGGAGCCCCTACTAGAAAAGGATAAGATATGTTAGAAAGAGTCAGCGCAAAGCCACTAGACTCGTCAGTGGATTAGTAACAGAATATGGAGAAAGGCTAATGCATTAGATATGTACTCATATTTATTTAAAAATTTTTTTTTTTTTTTTTTTTTTTTTTTTTATATCTTTTAGGTTTTTTTTTTTTTTTTATAAAAAATTGGGGTTTTTTAAAAAAAAAAATTTTTTTTTTAAAGTTTTTTTTTTAAAGAATTGGTTTGGTTTTTTTTTGGTGGGGGGGCTTTTTTTTTTTTTTTTTTAAAAGTAGGTGGATATTTTTTTAGAGGAAATTTTTTTTTTAATTTTAATTTTTGTGCATGGGATATTGGGTATTTTCACTCAAAGGGAAACATATGCAGTATATGTGTACTATATGGGGTTACAGCAGTGGTTGGCAGCAGTCATACGATGAGATTGGCTGTGTGGCACAGGTGGAGGGTGCTGGAATATAGGGGAACAGTACTTTCTAAAATCTTCGAGACGGCTTGTCCCTTATTTTTTTTTTAAGGTTGTCTAGTTATATACAGAGGTCAATGGTGGGCATCGGCGATAAACTCGTCGACGTGACATCATTTCCGGACTGTTCGGCCGTTCGTAGTCGCGATCAGTTCACACCAGTTCAGGCAGCCGCCTGACGTTCCCCGCTCCGAACTCCCGAGCCTCACCTTCGACGTCAGCCCGGGCCCCTTTTCACGGCGAGACCGACCGACCCAGGCGGTGGAGGCGGACGTGCCCCATCGCGGCGGACGCGGCGCGTGTCGTTAGCGCGCCGGTCGGCCATTCGCCGACACAGAGGCGCGTCGGCGTCGACAGCGCCGCTTGTGGTGCACGTCGTGGGCGCCGCTGCCGCCAGCTGATCGCTCAGTCTGACCGCTGCCGCCAGCTGTCCGCTCAGCCTGACCGCTGATCCTGCCTGGCCGCTCGGTCTGACTGCTGATCCTGTCTGTCCGCTCGGTCTGACTGCTGATCCTGTCTGTCCGCTCAGTCTGACTGCTGATCCTGCCTGTCCGCTCAGTCTGACTGCTGATCCTGCCTGTCCGCTCAGTCTGACTGCTGATCCTGCCTGGCCGCTCAGCCTGACTGCTGATCCTTCCCTCGGTCTGACTGCTGATCCTGCCTGTTCACTCAGTCTGACTGCTGATCCTGCCTGGCCGCTCGGTCTGACTGCTGACCTCTGTCCGCTGATCTGACTGATCCTGCCTGGCCGCCGTCTGATTGCTGATCCGCCGTCTGCCCGAGTCTTGACCTTTAACTTTTCGCCGCATTGAGACGGGTCCGGGTCGGTTCGGATTTCACTGGATGCCGAGTTGTTGCCGATGACCTTTCGTTGCATACTGACATGCACCGCCCGAACTTTCAGTCGCAGAGGTCGTACAATTTGATCAGTGTCACCAGCCAGGACTACAGACATTCATTTTGTCTCCTTCGTCGAACATTCCAAGAGCGCTACAAACTTATATCCTTGGCTGTAAAAAAAAACACCGCGGTGTTTCGTTCCGAACAACTGGAAACTGTCATCCGATGTTTTATCGAACTAAATGTGTCGTCGTATATTGATTACTTTTATTGTGCATGCAACATGCAACACGCAATGCACAAACATGTTAGCAGCGGTGATTTACAACATGGCAGCGCTCGCATCCGCCAAGGTACGGCTCATCCAACCTATTCTTGGTTATTTCTTGGTCATTTCTTGGCTACACTCGACGTGCATCGTTCGCCACAATCGTCCGGTTGGTAGCCTGGCTCTGGAGATAATCATTGTCAAAGTATGTACCTCCGGAGAACGCCTCCAAACCAGCGGTAACCGCCAAGGTATGAACTTGGTGGGAGACATGCCAAAGCTTCGACCAACACCACCATTGTTGAGGCGCATAATAAGAGAAGTTACAAGCATATTCGAACATACCCTAGGCTGATACAAACAAGAGCCGTAACAATAGTGGCACACTAGCAATTGCTGCTTCTTGCACAGAACAAACGCCTTGTCAGAAGGATGCTAGACATCCTTTTGCGATATTATGAGGAGAATGTTTGCTCATGTTGTCTCCGAGCGATCTTCCTCAGGAGCAGCTTCTGGCACCGAAGTCGCAGCTCGGCTACCAGGATGCATGATCTCCGTTCAGTTGCACGACAGCCTTTCACGGCCGAGTCCCCCTTCGAGGCACAAAACACGCCCAGTATGATTAGAATACGGGGACGAGTAGTCTAGGGGCAAGTTGCTCGTCTCACATTCGAAGGGTTGTGGGTTCGAGTCTCACCTGTCGCTACTTTTCGTCCGCGACCAATCGGCGTGAGAGATTGGCGACGCTGCATGACTCAACGGTCGACGTGTCGTAAAACCAATAACCAACCAACTATAATTAGAACACTGCCTCCACGACTTCATCGTGTGCACCAACCGCCGGCTGCACGGTCACAGCACGTCATAATAAAGATTGCGTGCATGCACAGAGGCTAGGGCGTCTTAAGGAGGTGCTGAAAACACCCTCTGACCTCAGAAATCCCATATCGTGCAGTCATTAACCGTTGGTGCATGCGGTTGTTGGCTTTTGCCTCATGTAGCTATTGGTCGCTACGCTCTATGCAGACGTTGGCCACTGGTTTTTCCAGTCGTTGATTGTTGCTCTCTGCAGCCGTTCATTGCTGCTCTCTGCAGACGTTGATTGTTGCTCTGCAGCCGATGATTGCTGCGCTCTGCAGCCGTTGATTGTTGCTCTGCAGCCGTTGATTGCCGCTCTCTGCAGTCGTTGATTGCTGCTCTGCAGCCGTTGATTGCCGCTCTCTGCAGTCGTTGATTGTTGCTCTGCATCCGGTGATTGTCACGCTTAATGCAGTTGTTGCGATGCAGCTCGATGCGACCGTTGGTCCCTACTTTGTGCAGCGGTTGCTCAGTGTTGTATGCAGCCATTGACCACTGTTTATGCAGCCATTGACCACTGTTTTATGCATCCATTGACCAGTGTGTTATGCAGCCTTTAGTTGATGTTTTATGCAGCCGCCGACGTCTGGCCGTCAGACCGTCTGACTTCCCGGCCGCAGCCAATATTCTGCATCTGAGGATCGATGGCTCCCGCACAACCTTGACCTTAGCGGCGCGCAGTAGCAATCACCGACTGTGATTAGCCTCCCGGACATTCCCGCCAGTTTCAGGCCCGTTCACCTCTGACCCCAGGGCGTGGCCACGCCTGACGCGTCTAGCATTTAGCCACGGGGGCGTCATTATCAGAGGCCGCCATTTTCCAGCGCGCGTGCTACTGATTCAGACAAATTCAATAGAGGGCTAAGAAGAGGTTAAGAGGTGCATTCAAGTATCCCTGGAGAGATTCCTCCTTGGAGCTGTACCCGGAGAGGCGCCTTCGACACAAACACACACATTGGAGGGTGTGCACCCAACACACACACATTGGAGGGTGTGCACCCAAACATCCTGGAGAGGTGCCACATCTCCATGGAGCGCCTTCGACACACACACACACACATTGGAGGGTGTGCACCCAAGCATACTGGAGAGGTGCCACATCTCCATGGAGCGCCTTCGACACCACAACACATTAGGTGCCCCATTCCCGAGAGCCATCTCCATGGAGCGCCTTTCCAGTTTAGAGGGAGTCGTCCCTTCGCCCGTTCGCCTTGGCTCGGTGCCTGCACGGACCCCGCCGCCTTGGCTCGGTGCCTGCACGGACCCCGCCGCCTTGGCTCGGTGCCTGCCCCCCTTGGCTCGGTGCCTGCACGGACCCCGCCGCCTTGGCTCGGTGCCTGCACGGACCCCGCCGCCTTGGCTCGGTGCCTGCACGGACCCCGCCGCCTTGGCTCGGTGCCTGCACGGACCCCGCCGCCTTGGCTCGGTGCCTGCACGGACCCCGCCGCCTTGGCTCGGTGCCTGCACGGACCCCGCCGCCTTGGCTCGGTGCCTGCACGGACCCCGCCGCCTTGGCTCGGTGCCTGCACGGACCCCGCCGCCTTGGCTCGGCGCCGGCGCACCGGGTCACATTACGGAGCCCCCATCATCGACAGCCAGCTCTGGCGGCGTCGGTATTCGCCGCCAGCGCCGTGCCGACACAGTGCCATCTCCCAGAACGGCCGGTGTTATTTCCCGGCTGTGTTCTTCTCTCGTCTGCTTGTGAAGACAGGAAGTGGGTGGCGATTCAATTCCCCCGCGCGAACAGGCCAATTTCCTCGCGCCGCCAGATTGATGTTGGCCCGCCGGCCCGGCGGACCGATCCGCCGGAAGCCACGCGCTGCCTCGTCGGCTGGGTTGTGAGTGGAACTCGACCGGCGCCGGCGGCGGAACTGTTCGTCTTTCGTTGAGTTGGGCAGCGGGAACAAAACTGTGCCGACGTGAAGCGGACCTAGGCGGCTACAGCTCTCCATCTGCTGGAACGAAACAAGGTGGCGCTTGACTACTAGCATTTTTACAGTTGGGTTTCCTTAAACAAATGTAGCAAGATGAACGCATGCATGAACAAATCACATCGCACGCGTTAAGGTCGCATATCGTCCGCCTAAACCATCTGACACTCAGCTGACGTTAGTCCGGATGGAGGACGTTGAGTCGCTGTGCCGCTATGTAGTACGGACGACTCCCGTCGGACGACTCCCGTCTGCCTCGGTCGTCACGCGTGGGGGAGAGCCAGGCAACGGTCCCGGGGCGGGGGCAGCCGGAGCCCAGTTCCAGCTTTTCCCCGAGGTGAGAGGCAAGAGCCTGCGGTTCGCCGGTAGATCTAATTGTGTAAGGGAAGCTGAGAGAAAGAGATAGAGAGAGATATATAGAGATAGAGATAGAGATAGAGATAGGGATAGAGATAGAGACAGGGATAGAGGTAGATAGAGAGATAAAGAGATAGAGAGATGGAGAAAGAAAGAGAGAAAGAGAGAAAGAGGGAAATGAGAAAGAGAGAAAGATAGAGATGGAGAGAGAGAAAGGGAGAGAGAAAGAGAAAGAGAAAGAAAGAAGGAGAGAGCGAGAGAGAGAGAGAAATAGAGCGAGAGCCGTTCGCACAGTTGGCGGACAGTCGGTCAGCCTAATTCATCTCTCGCGTCTGTTGTGTGATCCAATGTACGACTGCTCGAGAAGATACGCAAAGCAAATGTTCAGCAAGGAATGAACGCAGTATGGTGACAGAGGGGAGCACATTTTATTTCCCCCGGAACCAACCAATTAACTAGCTAGCACTTATCAATAATTCAATGTCATTGCTTTGTCCAGAGGTCAATAGCTGAAATTTGCCGCTCACGAAAAATCAGGGGAATATATTTGCCACCGAAGTAAATATTGTAAGCAGCGAAAATGTTGCCTCCTTTCAATTGGCAAGCGATCAGATATTGAACGTTCCATAGCATCCCTTGGTCTTGCACGAAGCAAATCAATCCACACTCTGTTTCTAACCCTGAACTCAGCCACCACTCCTCGATCTAAATCCTCTCATCCTTCGATCAAAAACCTGTTGCGTTGTTTTCCTGCGGGGCAACTCAATTCTCATCCTCGGGAATCATCATCGGCAATTCCTAGGTGGAAACTAGTTTACCCCGGAATGACAAACAAATTGTCGCAATCGCCATCTACTTCTCTGCAGAATATTTCGAAATGCCTGCAGGGTTTCCATCGTTCTGAACATTTCAAAGGTTGGAATCGTCGGAACGTTTCTAGACACTGGCCATTGTTGAACATCTAGGCTTTGAAGAAAAGTTTCGTGTGATGTATGGAGAGGCGAAACTTAGTGCAAGTTTGGAGCCACTTGTTGAGTTTTTTTTGTTGTAATTGCTCAGGCCGTTAGTGCGGGCCCGTGTGTTCAGTTTGTTTGTTCATTGGGTGGCTCACAACGCACTTTATGCACATCCGCGGCCAATGGCGCCGCCCACACTGTCTCGCCGGTGAGCCGCGGGACCGGGAAATGTCCTGAGCGGCGCCAGAGTCGAACCCGGGACCTTTGGTACCCAGAGCCCAGCACCTTAACTGCTCGACCACCCCCGCCCCTAGTGTTCGGGCTGTGAGCGGCTTGCAACAGCAAACTGCTGCTGCTGGAAAACCGAATGCGACAACAGTGCGAGAACGCCAAAGGCAAATTACCGGCCCACCCTATTACAAAAAAATTAATCCGAGTTGTTGCTGGGGTGGCTTGAGGAGCCAGGGTTCTATCGCTAAGCAGAGCTTGTTGCGTGCACCCTGGCCCCACCACCCGATCCATGAACTCCAGTTCAACGGCAGAATTTAGACCGAAAGTGTAACGTGCCGCCAGTGCACCGACACGGCCGCCCGGTAGCTCGTCCCCGGGCTTATCGGGCTAGCTGCCAACTGACGCTCCCGGCCGGGGGCTAAATGCGAGCGCGCGAAGCGACTCGAACCCTGTGTTGCCAGTACAGGGGAGACCGGTGCAGGCCAGCGCTCTAACCAACTGAGCTACCAGGGTGGCATTGTGTAGGTAGCTCAGACACGTGGGTCGCACGTGGGCCGCGTGGCACGTGACAGTGTCGCCCGCAGGCTCAGGCCGTGAATCTGAAACAGTGAGTGACATTCGTCCCACGACGGGTACTGGGCGCTACACAACCAGTAGCAGTTGATGCGCCCCTCAGCCCAAATAATCAACCAATCAATCCACGACGGGTACAGGTCAGACGGCGATGCCAGGACGGTGGCGTTTTATGGGATCGATCGGCAGCAGGCCGGGGCAGTATATTGTACCCGTGTCATACCAGTATCGGGGCATCGGCGCAGGATACGTAGCACGAGCTATAAATCTTGCCTCTGGCTATCGCTTCAATGCTGTCTGATACGCTGGTCGTTACGCTTTGGTGGTGGGCATACACCTTTATGGATCTTGCATTTCCGACATGCAGCTGAATATACATTACTGGTGTGTCATTTACGGTACGCAGATGCTTCTCAATTGCGCCGCATTCTTTCTAACGGTTCTGCTATTCGTCTGGCGTTGAGCATTTCTCTAATGCACTCACTTCCACAGCACCGAAATACGCTGAGCCTCGAGTATTTCTAAACACGAATACGAATGAAAATCTCAAATACTTACCGATGTGTGTGCTCCTTTGCAGAGGCCAACCTGAAGATGACTCTGTTGGTGCTGCTCATGCTGGCCGCCCACGCCGAGTGCGCCACTCTCAACGCATCTGATCAGCAGGTAAGTTCTCGTTCTAGGTATTGGTTTGCTGTTCTAATGCGATAAGCAAAGCATATTGCAATGTAAACAAGTATCAGGCATGGCCGACGAATTTGTCTGCATGGTGTCTTGCAGATGGTAGAAGCGTTCTTGAAGAAGGTATGCAAACTGAACGCACAATAAACGTCGACGGAGGCAGGTCTAGGGGAAAGAAAGGGAAGAGGGGGGGGAAGGGGGGGGAGAGGGGGGGGTGAGAGACGGCAGAGGCGGGTAAGAGACGGCAGAGGCGGGTCTAGGTACGCCAGAGACGGGTCCAGAGACGGCAGAGGCGGGGTCAGAGGCGGCAGAGACGGGGTCAGAGTCGGCAGAGACGGGTCAGAGACGGCAGAGACGGGGTCAGAGACGGCAGAGGCGGGTCAGAGGCGGCAGAGACGGGGTCAGAGGCGGCAGAGACGGGGTCAGAGGCGCAGAGGCTGGTTCAGAGAAGACAGAGGCGGGTCTAGGGCGCAGAGGCGTCAGAGAAGGGGCAGGAGACGGCAGAGACGGGTCCAGAGACGGCAGAGGCGGGGTCAGAGGCGGCAGAGACGGGGTCAGAGACGGCAGAGGCGGGTCAGAGACGGCAGAGGCGGGTCTAGGTATGCCAGAGACGGGTTTAGAGAGGACAGAGACGGGTCCAGAGACGGCAGAGGCGGGGTCAGAGACGGCAGAGACGGGTCAGAGACGGCAGAGGCGGGTCCAGAGACGGCAGAGGCGGGTCAGAGACGGCAGAGGCAGGTCTAGGTACGGCAGAGACGGGTCCAGAGACGGCAGAGGCGGGGTCAGAGGCGGCAGAGACGGGGTCAGAGACGGCAGAGGCGGGTCTAGGTATGCCAGAGACGGGTTTAGAGAGGACAGAGACGGGTCCAGAGACGGCAGAGACGGGGTCAGAGACGGCAGAGGCTGGTTCAGAGAAGACAGAGGCAGGTCTAGGGACGGCAGAGGCGGGTCCAGGAGCAGGGGCACGAGTCCACGCCTAAGGTGTAGTCTGACACCCGTACGGCCTGTTGATGTTGACTTGACATTTTCAGCATAGTCTATTCTGGTCCTCCCAGACGCTCTGTAAGCGCCGCCATCCGAGAGACACGAGAGGCGTTTCCACAAGCCGCGGGGAATATAGCTCCACGCTTGTGGCATTGAATGGAAATAATCGATATCGGACATAGTATGCCCTCCCTTCCCCACCCCCTTACAATAAAAATACATCGAGGCACTAATTTGTGTCGCAAAAGCAAAAGAAAGCTTCTATCTGTAGTGAGATTGCATGTGAGGTGGCACTGGTACAAGCCCCAGGATGCCGGCAGATGAGTCATCCAGTGCGGCGACCTCGTGACGTGGACGGGCCGGTCGGATACGTGGCGTGGTGGGGCGTGTGCGGGATGGACCAATCAGCGATCGGGGGTGTCGGAAACGCGGGAGCGGTGTCGAGTTGACCTGGGAGGGTGTGGGCTGTGCGGGGGCCAGGCTGGTTGCCGCCAAGCGCTGAGGAATACACGGTCCTGGCGTCAATGTTTTCTCTTCGTGAACTATACCATCTTAACTGAAAACAAATAAAAACCTTTAAATGACACTCACCCTATTGTGTTGCAGCACTATCAATACACACAATCAGTTGTATTGTCTTCAACCCGGTGAGAACTGTATTCGGAGTCTGTGCCGAAGCACCACTGAAGTGAGGTGGGCGTCCTTACTGTGGGCCGCAACAGGCGGTGGAGAAGCGTGCCACACTGGCTTCGTCGCGTATTCTCTCGTCGGTTTGACCCTCACCCTCGAGCAGTGCGCTTGTCTGATTGTCCCGTCAATGCTCCGTGTGTCCGCTGCCAAAGCTCCGTGTGTCCTCAGCTTAGCATGAGTTCCTGGTTGGTTGGTTGGTTATTTGGGTTTAGGGGCGCATCGACTGCAGAGGTCATGCAGCGCCCATAACAACGTCCATCATGTCACGTTTTTAAAGGCGAAACTGACTAAGGCTACTAAATGCGACACATGTAATTTATTGCCATGACGTACATAATAACTATCCTAGTCTTTCCACATACATGTCATCGCACTAACGGGGCGCATATGCCACAGAAAACCTAGCCTCTGAGAGGAAGCGGAATAGCTGCCCCGATTGTATAAAGGGGGATTCATCCCCTAATAGTTCCCGTAGCGATAGTGCAGTGCGACCGAAGTTGCGCCGAGGCCCAGTGTAGTTCGTGCCAACGCTCTACAGCTGCCTAGCCAGTGCTCGCACGTCCAATTGAGTTCGTAACCGGTACTGGTGGTGCGGAGGGTGTCTGGACCTTCCCCTCCCTCTCGCCATTGACCAAATCCCCTGGAGCTGGCCGCTTGGCAGCAGTGGAGTTCAAGGCTTGCCTGAAAAGTCATCCGAGTTCCGTTAATTGTAGCTGTAACTTCCGCGAAGCCACTTCGTTTTAAAGCCACGTCGCCGAACGACCGCTAAGGATCAGTTAATTACACACGATTAACTCTGCGGCAGCTTCAGTGACGTCACAAAGGTTGAAATACGCCGATGCTTTTAAGCTCGCTCTGCAGTGGTCAGACGACAAACGTTGATGCCGGCGACAGTCGTCTTCAACGTGTCTTCATTCGTCGCACTCAATAAGAGTTGGTTGGCTTTGTGGATGTCAAGAGGAAGGAGAATGTGAGGAAGGAAAAGGTGATGATTGCAAAATATTTAGCCTGCGTTGGCGAGACTTGGTCACCGACGCACGGTAATGTAAGATAGTCACTAAATATTTATATATATAATATTATATATATAAATAATAAATAATATATATATAAATAAATAATAAATACTTTCTTCCTTTCTTTTCCTTGGCATCCGAGAGGCTAATCAACTATCATCTTCTCATACCTGAGAAAAGGTACCTACAATTTTATAATGAAGCCAGAGCATCTTACTCCCATATGTCCTGCCTGTTCCTCCGTGAAATGTTCGAGGACATGATGCATGCGTCTGATACCAGCTAACAGTTGCGTCTGGTACCAGCTAACAGCTGCATCGGGTACCAGCTAACAGCTGCATCTGGTACCAGTAAATAGCTGCATCTGGTACCAGCTAACAGCTGTATCTGGTACCAGCTAACAGCTGCATCTGGTACCAGCTAACAGCTGCATCTGGTACCAGCTAACAGCTGCATCTGGTACCAGCTAACAGCTGCATCTGGTACCAGCTAACAGCTGCATCTGGTACCAGCTAACAGCTACATCTGGTACCAGCTAACAGCTGCATGGACGTATGGAAAAGCGGGTCGGTAATTGACTTTACAACCCGTCGACTGTTGGGTCATGAGGCGTCACCAACCTCGCGGGCAAAGTGTAGCTGTAGCGACAGGTGGGACTCGAACCCACAACATTTCGTTTGAAAGACGGACACCTTAGGCCTAGACTACCCTCTCCCATGGGCACTGGTCCAGGATGCACATCCGCACGTCTCGAAAGTGCAGCTGTTCTGTGTGGACATGACGTCACAAAAATTGGCATGAGGGGCGATTTGGCTCCGACTTTTCCGACTGCTTTGTCGCTGGTGGGTGCATGTTATCAATACCACTTGATCACGATTTTGCGCCATGCTGTGTGGCTGCTACCACACGGGGCAACAAAAACAAATCTCACCAGTCTGAGTCTTCAAAATGTCCTCTTCAAAACCAGTCTTTGCCGTCCCGGTAGCTCAGTTGGTTAGAGCGCTGGCCTGCACTGGTCTCCCCTGTACTGGCAAGACAGGGTTCGAGACGCTTCGCGCGCTCGCATTTAGCCCCCGGCCGGAAGGGTCAGTTGGCAACTGGCCCGATAAGGCCGGAGACGAGCTGCCGGGCGGCCGTGTCGGTGCATTGGCGGCACGTCAAACTTTTGGTCTAAATTCTGCTGTTGAACTGGAGTTCATGGATCGGGTGGTTGGCCCAGGGTTCACGCAACAAGCTCTGCTTAGGAAAGAACCCTGGCTCCTCAAGCCACCCCAGCAACAACTCGGATTAAAAAAATAATTAATGGCCGCGGCCATGGCCATGCAGCATTGTTCAGCCCCGGCGCGCCGTGTTTGCGTGTTTCGCGCAAAAACGGCTTTTACTTGCCATTTAGCTGCACGCGGGCTCCGCACGCGCGCTTTATCCCATGCTCCGGCAACTTGTCAACTGAGTGCATTTGGGGCGGGGATGGCCGTCGGGTGTCGGGCTATGGGTACCAAAGGTCCCGGGTTCGACTCTAGCGCCACTCAGGATATTTCCTAATCCCGCGGCCCACCGGCGAAACAGTGTGGGCGGCGCCAATAGCCGTGAATGTGCATGAAGTGTGTCGTGAACCAACCAATAAACAAACAAACAAACTGAGTGCATTTAAACGTAACGGCGGGGGTATTTCAGTGGCGAATGTCTCTCCACAAGTGATAGACGAAAAACGGCGTGCTATGCGTGAGCCTTCGTGTCGACATGAGTTACATCCTCGTCCTGCCGCGAAGTGCCACTTCAGGTATGTATCGTGCATGCTGGTGCACGCTCTAGTAGGAACATGTCCATATATCTGTTAAAAGTCCAGCCATGACCAAAAGTGGCGTCCATAGTTAGGAAATTTTCGCAACGTAAAAACTTACATTTTATACCGCAACATCGTGATTCGTGATGTATGATCATCAGGACAGCTAGATAAATAATTGTGGTCAGATTTTGGAACGCAATTATTTACTTACATGCCCAACTGAACTTGGCAATTACTAAATATGTCCACCATATCGGACTTACTTTATACGAGTGCGCACGCGCTACAAGTACACAAATAGTGCATCACATTATGCTACAATATACTGAAATATACCATAATATACTACAACATACCACAATATGCTTCATCGAACTACAAACATGACGTGCCACAAGAGGCGTGGGAAGAGCGATGACAAAAGACAGGCCATGGCGCTCCTGTGCCGCAGGCGCAGGACCGGACGCCATTCTGCACCAGACAACGGGTGAACCGACACCAACTGCGCCCTCTTGGTAGCTCGTGCACAAAGCATGCACCATGTTCCGTTCAGTGCTCGCAGATGTGCAGAAATTTCACAATTAGATGAAAGCTATTTCGATAATTCAGCACAGTGTATTCAAATGTCGGCCCAGCCTTCAGGAGTGTGATGAGAGTCTGTGTTCGACACAATGTTCCGATGGCGGAAATTGTGCGTTGAATTTCGGCGGACGTGCATTGAAACGTAATTTGGTTCAGCTAATATTGGCTGCAATATTGCTGAAATCAGGCTCTCATCTGCCGAATATTACGGATATCGCGCCAAAGTGCACTGCGCCGAATTACCAACCTATCATCCTCGCCGCGCTACTTCGCGATTTATTTTTTCCAGACAGCCATGTAGTTCATGCTACGCCACTGGCAACCATCCACCGCGGCGCCCTCCATCGGGCTGGCACCAGCCACGCGGCCGCCCGGCCTCGGGGCACGTAGTTCGTGTCTCATTACGACATAACCACGTGACTGGCTGCCGTTCGAATAGCGGTCGGTCGGTGTCGGCGCGAGCGACTCCGGCTAAGTTCCGCCATAAAACGGCGTTCCTTTTCTTTCAACAAAACGGGCGCGCTTCAAATGCGATATTGTAAGTGAACGGTGTGACAAATCAGTTGTAGAATTCAGACGATATTATGAGTGATGAAATTAAGGCTTGACGCCCTGCGACAAAACGTTATTACTGCTTCACAATCGTACCGGACGGATCGAGCCGGGCCGGGCGGCTCTCAGATGAACTTCCATACAACTTCTACACACGGGAAAAGACGAGCTCGGGCTTCGCTCTCTCACTCAACTACCCACAAATTAGTCGGCTGCCAAGTTTCGACTGGCTGCACGCGCCAGACAGTTGGACGATTCGTTCACCCGCCTACCATTTACGGAATCGCCGGGGGACAGCAGCGGCCCTCCGATGTTGGACTTCGCTCTGCGTGGGAGAAAAACACTGCACTGTGGGGGCTGAGGGAGAGGGAACTCAGAAACAGAGGTGGGAGCTCATTTGACTCTTGACAGATAGAGCAGGTCCATCTCGGGCTAAAATAATCCAAACATAAGTTGTTGGGCTTTCGACGAGGTGCACTTCTTGGTGTGAACTTTGGTTGATAAACTGCATTTATGTGCTATTTATTAATACGGACTATTGATTTGACAATTGGCAGCATTTTGCTACGTCAGCACCACCGAAAACATGGAAAGAATGAAGTAAAACACCTACTAGTGAAATAGAACGGGATTCGGGTTACTCTATTTTCTCTAAAGTGGACCAAAAATTATCAAGTATTTTCCGAAATCTTGCCACTGGAGAAAATAGCAAAAGTGGGGTGGCGCAGCTACCATTGCTTTCCCACCTACATAAGTTGGTGCCAGACTGCCTGCAGAGTCGGGCTATGCCACCAATGGAAACCCAGGCGAGACCACCACCGGTCGTGCACGCTGCAGTGCCAGCCGTGCAGCCAGCCCTGCGTTGTCCGCTCCGGGGCAGGGAACAGTGTCACACTCCACGGCAAGCCGGCGGCCGGCCAGCACCAGCACACAAACAGCGGCTTACCGCAATAACGCCGCGGCCAAGCACCAGTAAATTCCGACTCTGCACCTCTGCGCCGGCAGCCGCCCCACGCACCAGCAACGGCCTGCTACACCAACGTCTGTCCACTATACCAACAACGGCCTGCTGCACCAACGTCTGTCCACCACACCAGCAACGGCCTGCTACACCAACGTCTATCCACAACAGCAACGGTCTGCTACACCAACGTCTATCCACCACAACAGCAACGGTCTGCTACACCAACGTCTGTCCACCACAACAGCAACGGCCTGCTACACCAACGTCTGTCCACCACAACAGCAACGGTCTGCTACACCAACGTCTATCCACCACAACAGCAACGGTCTGCTACACCAACATCTGTCCACTACACCAGCAGCTGTTCACTACACCACCAGCAGGGGTACGAGTAGCCTAGGGGTAAGTTGCTCGTCTCACAACCGAAAGGTTGTGGGTTTGAGTCTCACCTGTCGCTACTCTTCGCCCGCAACCAATCGGCGTGAGAGATTGGCGGCGCTGCATGACTCAACGGTCGATGTGTTGTAAAAACCAATAACTAAACCAACACCACCAGCAGCTCACCACAGCAGCAGCAGCCGGCCACACCAGCAGCTCACCACAGCAGCAGCAGCAGCCGGCCACACCAGCAGCTCACCACAGCAGCAGCAGCCCGGCCACACCAGCAGCTCACCACAGCAGCAGCAGCCGGCCACGCCAGCAGCTCACCACAGCAGCAGCAGCCGGCCACACCAGCAGCTCACCACAGCAGCAGCAGCCGGCCACGCCAGCAGCTCACCACAGCAGCAGCAGCCGGCCACACCAGCAGCTCACCACAGCAGCAGCAGCCGGCCACGCCAGCAGCTCACCACAGCAGCAGCAGCAGCCGGCCACACCAGCAGCTCACCACAGCAGCAGCAGCCGGCCACAGCAGGAGCAGCCGGCCACACCAGCAGCTCACCACAGCAACAGCAGCAGCCGGCCACACCAGCAGCTCACCACAGCAGCAGCCGGCCACACCAGCAGCTCACCACAGCAGCAGCAGCTCACCACACCAGCAGCTCGCCACAGCAGCAGCTCGCCACAGCAGCAGCAGCCGACCACACCAGCAGCTCACCACAGCAGCAGCAGCAGCCGGCCACACCAGCAGCTCGACCATGCACCCCTGCTCCGTACACCGGGAACTGGTCAGCATCCGTCGCACCGACAGCTGACCGCCACTGCAACAACTATCAACATCAGCCACTGTCCACTACACCACTATCACTCTACTACACCAGCAGCTTCTCACCACTTCGACGGCTGTCCAACACGTCACCAGTTGTGCGGAACAATGGCAGCAGCCGTCTGCTAAAATTACTCTCCGTGAGATACCGATCGTTTTGTACACAATGCTCGTCCGAGTTGCGTCCCTCACGATAACCAAGCTCACTATGCATTCGACGACTATGAGCAGTGCTTACCATGCACGGCTCTCGACGTTGATCGTTGCCTATTTGCAACCTCAGCCAACTCCTTCCGCATGTGAACACAACAATAGTCACACATAAGCACACCATAGCTGGTAGCACATAGCAGTAACGCAAATAGCATGTCATAGCTGACATCACGCAGCAATAGTCGCACATATCACACATTAGCTGAAAGCACATATCAGTAGTCTCACATAACACACCATAGCTGACACCATGCAGCAATAGTTGCATATAACATACTTTGCACATAGCATTAACCCGTCCCGTCTTGGGGACGTCTTCAACCGCCCCCTCAGGTTTTTCGCGGATAGCGGACGAACGGCGCGTGGTAGCGCGCCCAAACTTAGCATACCTTTTCCCACATCAATTTGACGTGTTGATTCAAAATTTATAGGTCAGGTCTTCTAGGGTCAACGAGTTATTCAAGGTCAAGTGAGGTCACCACCAAAAAAGTTCAACCAGTCTTCACGCTTTAACGGATACAGATATATTAATGAAACTTTCGGCGTTTGCTTATCTTCATGAATGCAACAAAACGTATGATTTGAATTTTTCATTTTTTTCGTTTTTGACTACATATAAATTTTGCGTAATTGCCATATTGCAGTTCAAACACAGGATTCTGGCTAAAGTAAGCATTTTGTATGAGGGCAAGTTGACTTCCAACAACGTTTCTCGGTCTGCTCTACGCATTGGAAAAGTAAAATTACAGAAAACTTGAAAACTCAAAATTTTGAAATGAAAAACAAAAATGGGGGCCCAACATTTTATTTCGCCCTAGTCGATTTTGCTGTCCTTTTCTCATTCCAAATAAATTTTGTTTTTTTCATATATCCCCAAAATGAACTCCCCAGAGTAAAAAGCGTAATGTATGTCGTGAAAAGTCGTGAAAATCTAGCCCCCGTGGTGACGTCACTTTCGGGGAAAATTTGTTTGCAAGGGTGGACCCGGACTCTACTCGTCGAGCGCTTTCCGATGACATCTCTGTCGTTTTCGTGCGATGTTTAGTTTCGATTTTAGAGGGGGTATTCAACCGCCCCCGCCCCGAGACGAGGTGTGAGGATTTGACCGGAAAGACGGCGCGGGTTAATAGTCGCATACGCCATAGCTCACAGCACACAATATCTGACAGCACATACCAGTAGTCGCACATAGCATACCATAGATGACAGCATAGAGTGCACTACTAACAGCAGTGTACTACTACTGTACCAGTAGTTGCACGCGGTGTATCCATCGATGAAGGTAGCGCTCTGAAGACGCCGACTTGGTACACCATGCAATCTCTTAGATGAGTGTACGTCGGGACACAACTGCCAGTAGTGCACACGCAGCCACTGGTGACCAGCACATCAACAGCAGCGGTCCACAGCAGCAACAGCAGCGGTCCACAGCAACAATAACAGAACGCCCACCCCACACAACAATAGCAGCGGCCCACAGCAACAATAGCAGCGGTCCACAGCAGCAATAGCAGCGGCCAACAGCAAAATAGCAGCGGCCCACAGCAACAATAGCAGCGGCCCACAGCAGCAATAGCAGCGGCCCACAGCAGCAATAGCAGCGGCCAACAGCAGCAATAACAGCGGCCAACAGCGGCAATAGCAGCGGCCCACAGCAACAATATCAGCGGCCCACAGCAACAATAGTGATGACCCACAGCAGCAATAGCGGTGACCCACAGCAGCAATAGCAGCGGCCAACAGCAGCAATAGCAGACGAGCGCATCAACAGCAGTGGCCAACAGCAGCAAGAGCAGAGGCTCCAGCGGCAACAGCAGCGGCCCACAGCAGCAACAGCAGCGGTCCACAGCAACAATAACAGCGGCGAAGAGTAACAATAGCAGCGGCCCACAGCAGCAATAGCAGCGGCCCACAGCAGCAATAGCAGCGGCCAACAGCAGCAATAGCAGCGGCCAACAGCAGCAATGGCAGTGACGAGCGCATCAACAGCAGTGGCCAACAGCAGCAAAAGCAGCGGCGAACAGCAGCAAGGGCAGAGGTTCCAGCAGCAATAGCAGCAGCCAACAGCAGCAATAACAGCTGCCAACAGCAGCAATAACAGCGGCCAACAGCAGCAATAGCAGCGGCCAACAGCGGCAATAGCAGCGGCCCACAGCAACAATAGCAGCAGCCCACAGCGCGCAATAGCAGCGGCCAACAGTAGCAACACTGATCTCGGTGTGCACACGATCGCGCGAGGCCTGGTGGGAACGTGTCGTAGTCCACGGGCACGAACAACGTTCCGGTATTTTGGGGCGCGTCAGCTGCTTCGGCTGCACTGCGACGGGCAATGTTACGCGCCGGACGTTGACAACTTGGGAGGTATTAGTTGTCGGCGAGATGGTGAATAATGCCAGCGTTTATCACGATTTACCAGCCTTTAACGCCACGCTGTGGTTGCGTGCATAAGATCCACAAGCGCATTCGTCACAGAAACAGCGTGTTCCGAGGTGAGATTGTGCAGAATCTTACGTCACGGATTCGAGTGGAGCTGTTCAGGCAGGCTCCACAGAAATACACAGTCTAGGAACATGAAACATTATGCCAAGTCCGCTAAACCGGCAGCTCTGCGATAAAATATGTACATTGATAGGCGTGAAATGCACATGTCCACAAGTTAGACATCACATATTGCATATCGCATATTGCACAGCATATTTCCTGTCTCTGTCAGACACCTTCATTAAAAAGAATACTACTGGCGATATCATCTAGTACCTGTGTTGTCTAAAAATAACCAGTTGTTATTTGTTGGTGTAATCTACAAGACAAGCAAAATCCAGAGAGAAGAATGTCGGAAGGAAAAGCGTAGAAATTTAATCAGTTGTGGCCGTTATTCTGGTATAATATTTTGGTGTTCAGTACGGTCCATTTAGGAATCCAAAATCGACTGTCGAGATGTCACCCAACGTCCATTAGGTGCTGGCTTCCACTTCAATTGAATCACCTCAGAAACTGATGCACCTGTTTCCGGACATGGGAGCTTATATGCAGGCAATAAGGGTCTCTGGTTTGCCTAAAATGCCGTCTGCATCACCTGGAGAACGCCACGAGTTTCCACCTCTGTTTCTGAGTTCTCTCACTGTGAGCCCCCAGCTCTGTTTCTGAGTTCCCTCTCCCTCAGCTCCCACAGTGCAGTGTTTTTCTCCCACGCAGAGCGAAGTCCAACACCGGAGGGCCATTGCTGTCCCCCGGCGATTCCGTAAATGGTAGGCGGGTGAGCGAATCGTCCAACTGTCTGGCGCGTGCAGCCAGTCGAAACTTGGCCGCCGACTAATTTGTGGGTAGTTGAGTGAGAGAGAGAGCGAAGGCCGAGCTCGTGCGCAGTTCATCTGAGAGCCGCCCGGCCCAGCTCGATCCGTCCGGTACGCTTGTGAAGCAGTAATAACGTTTTTGTCGCGGGGCTTCAAGACTTAATTCGATCACTCAGAATAACGCTTGAATTCTATTACTGATTTGTCGCACCGTTCACTGGCAATATCTCCTTTGAAGCGCGCCAGTTTTGCTGAAAGGAAAGGAACGCCGTTTTATGGCGGAACTTAGCCGGAGTCGCTCGCGCCGACGCCGACCGACTGCCAGTCGGACGGCAGCCAGTCACGTGGTTATGTCGTAATAAGACACGACCTGCGTGCCCCGAGGCCGGGCGGCCGCGTGGCTGGTGCCAGTCCGATGGAGGGTGGTTGGCGGTTATTTGTTTTACACGTCGACAGTTGAGAGTCATGTAGCGTCGCCAATCCCTCACGCCGATTAATCGCGGGCGAAGAGCAGCGACAGGTGAGACTCGAACCCACAACCTTTCGATAGCGAGACGGGCAACTTACCCCTAGACTACTCGTCACCCGATGGAGGGCACCGTGCTGAACGGTTGCGTGTGCCCTAACATGAACTGGATGGCTGTCCGGCGGTAATACAACTTGTGAAGTAGCCCGGCGCGATCGCTGGGCGGATAATTCGGCGCAGTGCACTTTAGCGCGATATCCGTAATATTCGGCGGATGACAGCCAGACTTCGGCAATATTACAGCCAATGTCAACCGAACCAAATTACTTTTCAATGCATGTCCGCCGAAATTCAACGCACAATTTCCGCCATCGGAACATTGTGTCGAACACAGACCCTCATCGCATTCCTGAAGGCTGGGCCGACATTTGAATACACTGTGCTGAATTATCGAAATAGCTTTCATCTAATTGTGAAATTTCTGCACATCTGCGAACACAGAACGGAACATGGCTTTGTGCACGAGCTACCAAAGGGGCGCAGTTGGTGTCGGTTCACCCGTTGTCTGGTGCAGAATGACGTCCGGTCCTGCACCTGCAGCACAGGAGCGCCATGCCCTGTCTTTTGTCATCGCTCTTCCCACGCCTCTTGTGGCACGTCATGTTTGTAGTTCGATGAAGCATATGGTATATTTTAGTATATTGTAGCATAATGTAATGCACACTTAGTATACTGATAGCATAATAGTATGTCAGATATGGTGGAGGTATTTTAACATTGCCAAGTTGACTTGGTAATATAGTAAAGAATTTCATACCAAAATCTGGCTACAATAATGTATCATCACCTTCATTTGGCCTGGTAGTCAGACACGACTTTACTGTGTAAAATGTAAGCTTTTACTTCGCGTAAATTTGCCCAATTTTGTAG
Source organism: Imbricaverruca yamaguchii (assembly GCA_034440575.1). NCBI lineage: Eukaryota > Metazoa > Arthropoda > Thecostraca > Neoverrucidae > Imbricaverruca > Imbricaverruca yamaguchii. Next base: position 910,938 of record JAOTOL010001654.1, on the reverse strand, counting down.
TGAAGGTTGTGCTTGTAGGCTCGTGAATAGTCTAGGGTCTCGACCCTCGCGCCGCGACAACTCCGAAGGCAAAAATGATAAGTACTCTGCACGATATATTGTGCTGAAGGTATAGCGAATGTATGGTGACAACGATTGATTTCAATTATAAATTTGGAAGCCGAAATACAGTTATTAATTTACGCACGCGACCGACAGCGACAGGCCCGCGCGGCTCGACAGTCCAGACACGTCTGTCAGCGGGGGTCTGGCCACCGCCCTGGCTCGACCACGACCGGAAGGCCAGGCACACGTCGCAGTTGCCGGGCGTTGTCCCGTAGAACGCTGACTCGGTTCCGACGAGGGCCGGTGACCGCGTTGCCGGCGCCGGACGGAAAAGTACTAGACGCGACCTATGCGGGGCATGGTAGGTCGGCTGACTTATGGGGTCACTGCATTACAGTTAGACATTATACGATTAAAACAGTACGTGCTTAGCAACACTGTTACAATTTGGACGAAGTACAGCTTTGGCATGGTTGATCTCTCAGGAAATATATGGACTTTGCAGCGGGGTGGTGGTACCACATGTGTGCATACCAAAGCTAATGCATAGCACGCTGTTTCTTTTAATGACTGGTAGGGAGACATTCGCCACCGAAATACCCCCAGCTACGACGTTTTAATGTGCTCGGCTGACAACCTGCCGGGAAATGGGACAACGCGCGAGCTCAATGCACGTGTCGAGATAAATGGATAGTAAGGCGGAGCGCAAAACGCGGCATGCCAGGGCTAAATAATGGACCTGGCCATGGTTGTGGCCATTTTGAAGAGGACCGCAGAGACTCGGATTGCAGAGATCTGTTTTGGTATTGTCACACGATGCCGCGTCATGCTATGGTAGATCATAGGTGTTGCTTTATGAGAATTATTGTGGTAGGGGGCGAAGTGCTACAGGATTGATGTAGTTATGAGAAGTGACTGTTTCAGACGCGCACGGAAAGAGGATGCAGGGGGCGGAATCCGACCACCTCTCTAGTCATTTTCTTTATAATCATCATAAACTGGCAGCGATATCATAATGGAATGTTGTGACTTCTAAAAATCGTTAAGCGCATCCGATGCAACACCCAATCAAAATCCGATATGAAGCAGGAACTGCGGGGGCGCCAAATCGACCGACCGGCTGACGGCCAGCGAGCGTTCAAGGTCACAGAGGCTTCGTCGGTGCGGTACGGTGCGGCAGCCGATCACGACCTCATTTGACCTTAAAGTTCACGTAATCTGTACTGAAACGAGTTCACTACATCCGTAATCGACCTTACAACTTGCGTGGCTATGGCTTCAATAGTTTCGGAAATCTTAGGGACGTGGGGAGAATCCCCACCCCCACACCACCCCTGTCAGTAAAATATACCTGATGCTCCGTTTTCACGCCAGTTCATCTCATACCAATATCACCTGAAGAGGCCGAGCTCAAGACAGCTTCAAAATCCAAGCAAGCAAGGCCCATTGGGTTTTGGCATTTGTGTCACTGCTTTCGCTCGGGAACGAGTAGTTTAGGGGTAAGTTGCTCGTCTCACGATCGAAAGGTTGTGGGTTCGAGTCTCGCCTGTCGCTACTCTTCGCCCGCGACCAATCGGCGTGAAAGATTGGCGGCGCTGCATGACTCAACGTTCGATGTGTCGCAAAACCAATAACCAACCACTGCGTTCGCTCGGAACGTTCGCTCGGAACGTTCGCTCGGAACGTCCGCTCGGAACGTTCGCTCGGAACGTTCGCTCGGAACGTCCGCTCGGAACGTCCGCTCGGAACGTCCGCTCGGAACGTCCGCTCGGAACGTCCGCTCGGAACGTCCGAACGTTCGCTCGGAACGTCCGCTCGGAACGTCCGCTCGGAACGTTCGCTCGGAACGTTCGCTCGGAACGTTCGCTCGGAACGTCCGCTCGGAACGTCCGCTCGGAACGTCCGCTCGGAACGTTCGCGCACCACGACATGAGAGCAGCGGAGCGTCCGCCAACTCCCAGCCAGCGGCTGAACGCGAGCGCGCGATTCGACTCGAACGCTGTGTTGCCGGGACGGCGGCGGGGGGGGGGCAGGGGGAGGGGTAACGCAGCCCGGCCCTGCACCGGATCAGCTGTTGAGGCGGCGCCCGCTGCCTGACATCGCCTGACATCGTCTGACATCGCCTGACATCGCCTGACATCGCCTGACATCGCCTGACATCGTCTGACATCACCTGGCATCGCCTGACATCGCCTGACATCGTCTGACATCGTCTGGCATCGTTTGTCAGCCTTGCCGTCCGCCGACAAAACTGTTGAGGCGGTGCCCGCTGCCTGACATCGCCTCGCATCGTCTGACGTCGTCTGACGTCGTCTGACATCACCTGACATCGTCTGGCATCGTCTGGCATCGTCTGACATCGTCTGTCAGCCTTCCCGTCCGCCGACAAAACTGTTGAGGCGGTGCCCGCTGCTTGACATCGCCTCGCATCGTCTGACATCGTCTGACGTCGTCTGACATCGTCTGGCATCGTCTGACATCGTCTGACATCGTCTGTCAGCCCTGCCGTCCGCTGACACAGCTGTTGCCAGCCGACAGTCGGGTCGATGTCGCCATCACAATCGCAGGGCGGCGCCGCCGGGGTGGCCGTAGCCGGTCATTACGGCGGTCGCAGCACGCCGCCAGTCCATCGCAGGCCGTAGCCGGTCATTACGGCGGTCGCAGCACGCCGCCAGTCCATCGCAGGCCGGCCGGCGGCGGCCCGCCAGCTGCGTCTGTCGTCAGCTGACTGCACTGGCCGTCAGCTGGCTACACTGGCCGTCAGCTGGCTACACTGGCCGTCAGCTGGCTACACTGGCCGTCAGCTGGCTACACTGGCCGTCAGCTGGCTACACTGGCCGTCAGCTGGCTACACTGGCCGTCAGCTGGCTACACTGGCCGTCAGCTGGCTACACAGGCCCCCAGCTGGCTACACTGGCCGTCATCTGACTATACTGGCCGTCAGCTGCCTATACTGGCCGTCGGCTGGCCATACTGGCCGTCAGCTGGCTGCACAGGCCGTCAGCTGGCTACACTGGCCGTCAGCTGGCTCACACTGGCCGTCAGCTGGCTACACTGGCCATCAGCTGGCCATACTGGCCGTCAGCTGGCTACACTGGTCGTCAGCAGGCTGCTCAGGCCGTCAGCTGGCCCCATCCACACTCAGCTGACCGCACTTACATTCAGCTGGCGACTCCGACAGTCAGCCGACTACACACGCCATCAGCTGGCTGCGCCAACAATCAGCTGATTAATTCGTTATTCGTCTGGCTGTCTACTATGGTGACCCGCCGACCTCCTCCGTAACCAGCTGACATATGTTGGTGACCAGCTGACATACGTCGGTGACCAGCTGATATACGTCGGTGACCAGCTGACATACGTTGGTGACCAGCTGACATACGTCGGTGACCAGCTGACATACGTTGGTGACCAGCTGACATATGTTGGTGGCCAGCTGACATATGTTGGTGGCCAGCTGATATACGTCAGTAACCAGCTGACATACGTTAACCAGCTGACATACGTCAGGTAACCAGCTGACATACGTCGGTAACCAGCTGACATACGTCGGTAACCAGCTGGCATACGTCGGTAACCAGCCGGCACACGTCGGTAACCAGCTGGCACGCGCTGTGCCTGACACGTGCCCAGCCAGCGCCGCAATATCTGTGAGGCAGAATGATCCAGTTGAGTAGGGTGGCTGGGACTAGTGGCGCGGTAGGGCGTTCATCATCAAGACTGGGCCCCGACAGTAGCCTCTGTCCAGGCAGCATGATCCAGCTGAATGGTGTGGCTGGGACTAGTGTGCTGGGGGTATTTTTGGTAGTGGTATTTGGAGTGGGGTGCGGTGGGTGGGGTATTGCGGGTGGGGTTGGGGTTGGTGGGGAGTATTATGAGTGGCGGTATTGTGGGTGAGGGTGTTGTGGGTAGGATCGTTGTAGGTGGGTGTATTGTGAGTGGGGGTATTGTAGGTGGGGATGTTGTGTATGGGGGTGTTGTGGGTGGGGATATTGTGAGTAGGGGGTATTGCAAGTGCCAATATTGCGAGTGGGGGTACAGTGGGTGGTTGGTTATTTGGGCTTAGGGGTGCTTTGACTGCTTCGGTCATACAGCGCCCATGGAATTGTGGGTGGGTAGTGTGGATGTGGGTAATGTGGGTGCAGCTATTGTGGATGGGGGCATTATGGGTTGGGGTGTTGTGGGTGGGGTTATCCCCACTGCGCCAAGCGTGCCGGTGGGACTGCAATTGTTTGAGGGCCGGCAGTTCCAAGCATATTGCACGCGCGCCGAATAGCACCGGCTGTTAATGTTCCGTGCGAGCTATTCAGTATTCACGTCCTGCCGAGAGACAGGCGCTGCCGTAGAATAGCCAGCACAGCCTGTTCTTAACCATGGTCACGCCGGCCGGCAAGTCCACTCTGGTCGGACCGAGTCGGGGGAGGGGGCGGGGGGGGCTGTTCAAAACCACCATGCCAACTTCCGAACTACTTACTCTACAAGCCATTCGTGTATAGCTCGTGTTGCAAGTACGGTGTATGCAGTGCGGAAAGTGATATGGATATTGCATTATGTTGGCGTACGAATGTTTGTTGCGCATCTGCTCCCACTATTGACCACACATCTATCCTTTCTTTATAAATATCTGTGAGTTCAACCCAGACTGTCCGTAACAGCCACTGCACGTGGAGGGCATGTATTGTTAAATAAATAAATAAATACTTAAGTTAGGATACAATGCAAATGTAAGAATGTTATATAAACGTCTATCCTTTCGACCCAAGCACTAAATAATGTAGTCCCGTGAATCACCTGCAATAGTTGTTTGCCCAGCCGGATGTGGTATCGGTGTGGTGAGATCACCGACGCTACCAGAGCCGACGGCCGCCGATCGACGGTGGCCCGGCATCCGGCGATGTCCCGCTAGGTCGAATGTCTAGCATGTGAGTGAAGGACGAACGCCTCGGTGGAGTTCATCCACCCTTGCAGCCATGATGGATGAGTCACTGGCAGCCAATAGACAGACAGACAGACTTTATTGAGGTCATCCACAATTGACTCCTGGGTATTACGACATCGCGTCAAATAGATAAAACAACACGGCACAAAAAGTAAAAAAGAGGGTCAAAATCACAGAATAGAAAGAAAAATAAATAAAATACAGCAAGTCGAACAGTCAATCAGTCCGGCACGGGCGGCACGTCAAATAGGTACTCCCGTAGGTGGCGACCAAAGATACACACGGAAGTCGCGTCAGCTCAGGTGGCAGTCAGTTGTACATGTGTGGCGCTCTGGAACTAAAACGTCTCTTCCCCATTTCGGTGCGGGACCGGGGGACCTGTAAGTTGTGGTCTTGACGGGTGGTCCGGTCACGAATCTCCGCCATGGTGGTGAGATCGTGAGCCAGTGACTCTGGCTCACCATGAAGATGCACCTTGTGTGCGAGGCGAAGCGTGTGATAACAGGCCAGGTTCTCCGCGTTGAGCCAGCCCAACCTCCTCAGCAGATCCGAGACGTGGTCAAAATTTTGCGGCCGAAAATTACCTTTGCCGAATAGTTTCTAATTTTTTAATGCGAGATAGGTTCTTTTTGGCTCCGTTACCATACACAGAAATACAGTATCGGATCTGCGAGAAGACCAGAGCATTGACCAGCGCGGAGATGACGGCAGGTGGATAGCGTGAGATGTGTTGCTGCCGTACAGCGCGCTGGCCAATCACGCTTCCAGCGGGGTGTCGCCCGCGCTTGGGCGTGTGGGCCCGTCAATAGCCGGCAAAAGGGAGTTCGGAATGACATTCGGTCGCGAGCGGACGTTCGGACGGAACAGGCCGTAACAGTCGAGCTTGTCGATCGCGGTGCTGGCAGTCGCGCTTCTAAATTGCCGTCAGCATCACTTATCTTTTGGCTATACTATTGTCTCGCCCTCGCACGCCGTCTGAGTCGTCGCTGAATCTGCCGTATCGCAAAGGCGATACGGCAAAGCGCAAGAGCACACAGCGGTGATAGCGCAAAATAGCGCTGAATTTTAGACTGAGGTGATCGTAAACGCGGTGATCCCATAGACTTATCACTGGCCGAGAGGAACTTCCCACACAAATTCCCGTAAGAAAGCCCTGAGCATGGTGAACTCAAGATATGTCTTAAATTTTCATTTTGACAGGTGATGCAGAGGTCGTACTGCAGAGGTCGGAGGACATACTGGATCGACCTACGGACTTTGGCGTGACCGCTGGAAATAGTTTTTGAAACGTCAAGCTTTGCTTCCATTTGGCATTGTTTCTCAAAAGCCAACATAGGCGAGCATGTTTGTATTGATCACGGCAAAGAATGGTCAGTTCCACCGCGGGTGCGCTGTTCACACTGTCACGTTTCACATCGTTATGCATACACACCTCGGCGCATTAGCCAGGCGGAGTTGTTTACGTCAAAGTTCGCCGTGGCACGTGACGTTCAGCGGGGAACGCCTCGCATGGAGAGCACTCATGCGGATCGACCTCAGACTCAGACGACCGGGGTCGCGCCGCACTTTGTGTCCCGAATATCCAGAACACGTATACCGAATGCGAAATTGGCTTCGAACAAGGAGTTACGACCTACCCCACACACACACACACACACTGCCAACACTGAAACTGAAACTTCTCGTGATAACCATCCACGGTGAGAGTAATTGGTTGCATATTTCACAGTAATTGGTTGCATATGCAGTTATTGGTTGCATATGGTTGCATATTTCACAAACACCAGCATGATGCTCCGATACTCCATTGTACACTAGCCTGCAAAATATTTGGTTATATTACTGTTACGGAACTGGCAGGCTTTCCCAAATATTGGCACGGTTTATTACCCACAGAATATTCGAACACCACGTGACATAAGTAGCAGACTGTCTAGCGCATTACGGATGCTTGTCCATGATGTGACTGCATGGCTATATCTTCAAATGTAGGGCATCCAAATGGGCCATTCGATGTTTAATGGTGCCCGGCCTCAAGCCCATTTGCATCGAAGGCACCACTTGCACTCGGTCCAATCTTTAGCTGCAATGAACTGGACTGAATTCGGCGATTTCGTACGCTGATTTCGAGAGCCAATTCAGCCACTTCATTCGCGATCCTCGGAGATCGGAATCCCGGGAGATCGGCGACCGACGTCCGTCAGCTGCCACACAGCCTGCTGCGGACACGGTACACGGTACACGGTACACGGTACATGGTACACGGTACATGGTACACGGTACACGGTACATGGTACACGGTACACGGTGCACGGTACACGGTACACGGTACACGGTACACGGTACACGGTACACGGTACACGGTACACGGTACACGGTACACGGTACACGGTACACGGTACACGGTACACGGTACACGGTACACGGTACACGGTACACGGTACACGGTACATGGTACACGGTACACGGTACACGGTACACGGTACACGGTACACGGTACACGGTACACGGTACACGGTACACGGTACACGGTACACGGTACACGGTACACGGTACACGGTACACGGTACACGGTACACGGTACACGGTACACGGTACACTGGTCACGGTACACGGTACATGGTACACGGTACACGGTACACGGTACACGGTACACGGTACACGGTACACGGTACACGGTACACGGTACACGGTACACGGTACACGGTACACGGTGCACGGTACACGCCATACGGTACACGGAGATGATCCTTCTTAGGAGATGATCTTCGTTAGGAGATGATCCTCGTTAGGAGATGATCCTTGTTAGAAGATGATCCATGTTAGGAGATGATCCATGTTAGGAGACGGTCCTTATTAGGAGAAGATCCTTGTTAGGAGATGATTCTTGTTAGGTGATCTTCGTTAGATGATCCTTGTTAGGAGACGATCTTCGTTAGGATATGATCCTTGTTAGGAGATGATCTTCGTTAGGAGATGATCCTTGTTAGGAGATGATCTTCGTTAGGAGATGATCCTTGTTAGGAGATGATCTTCGTTAGGATATGATCCTTGTTAGGAGATGATCTTCGTTAGGAGATGATCCTTGTTAGGAGACGATCTTCGTTAGGAGATGATCCTTGTTAGGAGATGATCTTCGTTAGGAGATGATCCTTGTTAGGAGACGATCTTCGTTAGGATATGATCCTTGTTAGGAGATGATCTTCGTTAGGAGATGATCCTGTTAAAATGATCCATGTTAGGAGATGATCCGTGTTAGGATATGATCCTTGTTAGGAATGGTCCTCGTTAGAGATGGTCCTCGTTAGGAGACGATCTTCGTTAGATATGATCCTTGTTAGGATATGATCCTTGTTAGAGATGGTCCTCTGAATATCTGTTAGGAGATGATCCTTGTTAGGAGATGATCTTCGTTAGGAGATGATCCTTGTTAGGAGATGATCTTCGTTAGGAGATGATCCATGTTAGGAGATGATACATGTTAGGAGACGGTCCTTGTTAGGAGACGATCCTTGTTAGGAGATGATACTTGCACACCGAATCGGCGCTGGGTTGCACCTCGCCAACCAGAGAGACCGGAAGCCGAGGGGTTCTTTCGATTAGCAGAAAAGGATCTACTGGGGTAATACGGTCGCACGAATTTCGAGCGGGAGCGCTGTCAGGACTTGTAACCAGGGACGTTCTCGGCCTTCCGAGGGGGGAGGCCTACATCTGCTGTCGGTTTTGGCTGCGTCGCCTGGAACCAAAACTTGAAATTGCAAAATGTACGAGGAAAACGACACATATCGTGAATATGTGACCGTACTTTGACGTGTTGTGGGTAGAGTTTCCACGCAATTGGTGTCCACGATATTTTGCAACATAAGGAGGCAGTAGCTGCTACTTCTTCCACCAAATCTGACCCCCACCATCTGCGTCATCACAATTTTATCAATGAATCAGCAACTGATCCGAAAAAGCTCAGCCGAGCACCCACAATGCATTAGCTCAAACGAGATATGAGATATTCACCGCGTAAAACTCCAATGTTTCGGTGTGCTTCGGTTCCCTCAACTTCATCACACTTCTGACGAATTGGTCACCCCCTTAGGAAAGTCCATGCGACGCCACTGCTCATCTGGCAACATCAGTCTTTGTCGGCACACTTGTTTGCCATTTCATCACATTGTTTCGATGTGATCCTTTGACATCATTGCTTGCCGCCTTGACTCTACAAAATATTAATTTCATAGTACCGTCTAGCCTCCCACCCCACCTCATTGTGTTGGTAGTGTATTTATGGTTGTGTATTTACTTACAAGCACATCCAGGCAGCTGGAGGCTATCATTGCACAATTTGGAGGTGTAGACATCAGTTCGCCGAGCCGCAAAGGACGTATGGATCAGGGAAGTTTCAGTCTAGTCAGTTCACCGTATAAGTGGGCTAAGAAATGGATGTGCGGTGAGCAATCAAGGGGGAATGTGGGGATGTTCATGCACGTACATTATGCTATGAAACAAAAACATTGACGAACGGTGGAGTGTTTGTTCAGATCCGTTAGTGCGTTGTCGTCGCCGTGGATTGCACGTTCACTATCTTCATAACATACTCTATCCAACTTACATTTCGCTGTTCCGCTTCTTAATTGTAGGGCATTTCTAGGCGCTGAAAATTAGTCTCGGAGACAATTTTTCAGGCGGATTGCAACAATAGATCACGAGGCTGCGGAATTCGCGCATTTTTTTCGTCGTGCTACTTTTCGGTTCTTCCTTTTGTTAATGCCAGGACAGTTAATTATTTTTTTATCAGCCAACATACGTGTGTTTATGCGTCTCTACTCCAGGGCTTTGAAATTAGGAGAGAGAGAAGAGAGAGAGAGAGAGAGAGAGAGAGAGAGAGAGAGAGAGAGAGAGAGAGAGAGAGAGAGAGAGAGAGAGAGAGAGAGAGAGAGAGAGAGAGAGAGAGAGAGAGAGAGAGAGAGAGAGAGAGAGAGAGAGAGAGAGAGAGAGAGAGAGAGAGAGAGAGAAGAGAGAGAAAAAAAAAAAAAAGAAAAAAAAAAAAAGAGAGAGAGAGAGAGAGAGAGAGAGAGAGAGAGAGAGAGAGAGAGAGAGAGAGAGAGAGAGAGAGAGAGAGAGAGAGAGAGAGAGGAGAGGAGAGGAGAGGAGAGAGGGACGAGGGCGAGGGCGAGGGCGAGGGCGAGGGCAAGAGCGAGAGCGAGAGCGAGAGCGAGAGCGAGAGCGAGAGCGAGAGGGAGAGGGAGAAGGTGAGGGAGAGGGAGAATGAGAAAGATGGGTTGTAGCCCAACACATCGCAGCTATAACTCCCCACAGCTTCAGCTCATCGCCCATAGCCCATAACGGCTACATCCCACCGAAGCTATAGCCGTGTATATACCTGCACCGCACCGCAGCTATATGTAGAGAGAGAGAGAGAGAGCGAGAGAGGCATTTGGCGATATTGGTTAATTTTATTTCTTTCTTCCTAATAGTTTGCTGAAGTAAACTTTCCAGTCAACTGAAAGTTCTTTAACATCGAAACGGTGGCTTTCAGTAATTTCGCAACGCGATATCTGTGCTTCTGGTCGAAGGAAAGCTTGATGCCCAAGCAAGGTCCGAGCGTCCCATGGGCGGGCACTACCACGGGGCCACCGACACCCCTGTCCGACCCCGGTGACGCGCCTGCTCTGGAGACAGTTACAACTTTGAAACGACGTGTTCTGAAGTCACAAGATGAGCACGGACCGGCGCTCACATTCACGTGAGGTTGGTACATTTTAGCCCTTCGTCTTGGGGGGTCTTTTACGACCACCCCTCCTTCACCCTAAGCTTATCACGCGATGGAGAAAAGCGAGGATAAACAGCGCCGTGACATTTTCAGTACCTCTTAGTTCATTTTTTTGCGTCTTGTGCAAAAGTTGACCCGAGGTTGACCTCGGGTCATCACTGACTGATCTCAGGTCAGGGAGGACCACCTTCAAACGCGTTTCAGGATCGACAACGTATCTGAATGAAAAGATGTTGAAGTGAAACTTGATACGTGAGTACAGTTGGGCAGTGCATACAACAAGCATATCTCGGATTTCGTTTCAGATCATGTCAGTGATCTGAGCTCATGACAACTGTTGAATCAATTTTCATATTTTTGTAATACGCATGTTCTAGGTACCGGATTTTTCATTCAAATGCATGCAGACACACGAGGAACCAAAAATGGAAAATTCTGGCTCCTCCAAAACTAGGAACCAAAAATATTGCACATAGTCAAGGTCTAGGTCGTCCTAGGTCATTGGACGCATTATTATTTGCATTTTTCAGTAATCATGCACGAGAAAATACACTGAAATTAAGCTCACCACATGACTTTGACTTATTATTTCAGTATTTAAGTATTTTTTATTGATGTTTGAGGTCAGGTCAGTGACCTAAAGTCACCGACAAATTTGGCGCATGATTGGAAAATGTGACAATTTCGGCAATATTAGCTCTCAAACGGTTTGCGTTTTGCCTGTGTCTTTATCAGAAGTGGATATACGAAATGCCATTCAAAAGTCAATTTTGTTCTCAGAAGAAACAACTATTTTAAGTCTCAAAGATATTTTAAACTAAAAATAAGGCTATCTTCGGGCCCTACTCGTCAAGGGCTTTCGAATATACGGTTTGTATCTTTGTGCCCCGCCAAGTTTGGAAATTGGAGAGATCTTCATCACCCCTCTCCCCAAGACGGGGTGTGAGGATCTGGCCGGAAAGACGGGGCAGGTTAATATGTGGAGGATCTGCTTCCTATACGTAGTTTTGCATTATGTCATGAATTGGAGATTTGAATCGTTTATCAAACTGGAATTTTGTACAGTAATTGCAGCGAGGAATGTGGGCATTGTGTGTGTTCTTGCACTGACCCTTCACCCCTCGACTTGTTCCGAATATCTGTTAGCCAGCCAATCACAGCATCCCTCTACACGAGTCGGTTGGATCTCCACACAGGAAACTATCCCAGAGGTATTGCATAATCAACACGAGAGGGGAGAGGAGAACCGACAATTCCACTGGGACCTACGCTACTCACTCTCTTACACATCTTCTCTCAACCGGAACCAGCCGATATCACCACACGGTGGCAGGCTGGCAAAACTCACACACACACACACACGCACGGGATTGAATCATATGATGGAGAGAAACTATTGATAGTTTTCTTCTCTTCTTTCGTATTTATGGTTCAGCCTGTTAAAAACATATAGTGTGCCAAGTTTCGGAACATTTACCTTCGACGAGTCCGCCATTGCGGTCATTGCATCATGTTGGGAAATGTTCACGGTCAACTGAATCACGAGACACTTCCAAAGCACTTCCAAATATGGAAATATTTAATTTATGACGACTGTCCGCTGACCCACGTCCTTCCCGTGATATCAGTGATGTAAGAGTGGGAATAAATTCGGTGATCATATAAATCTTCGATCGGGCGTGCCACTTAGAGCAAGTGGCATTGCATGGACTTTGTGAATATCTATGGATCAATACGCTACATTACTGTAGGCGATTTCAAACAGAGAGCAGTAATAGACTCTCGAGTTCCAAATAGTTTTGCTAAATATATTGGTACCGTTGAGACAGCGCGGGCTATTTGGAGGCCTGTGAAGGGGGATTTGCACACGGATCATAATAAAACTGGAAGACGTGGGTAGCTAACATTGGAAGGAGACTGGCCCCACCCAAACTCATCCCAACCCTTAGGTTGTGTACTAAGTGTCGCCGTTGCTCGCCAGACGAACATTAAGCGACGTCATTGGTCGCCAGACGAACAACAATCGACGTCATTGGTCGCCAGAGGAACATTAAGCGACATCATTGGTCGCCAGACGAACAACAATCGACATCATTGGTCGCCAGACGAACAATAATCGACGCCATTGGTCGCCAGACGAACAACAATCGACGCCATTGGTCGCCAGACGAACAACAATCGACGCCATTGGTCGCCAGACGAACAACAATCGACGCCATTGGTCGCCAGACGAACAACAATCACGTCATTGGTCGCCAGACGAACAACAATCGACGCCATTGGTCGCCAGACGAACAACAATCGACGCCATTGGTCGCCAGACGAACAACAATCGACGTCATTGGTCGCCAGACGAACAACAATCGACGCCATTGGTCGCCAGACGAACAACAATCGACACCATTGGTCGCCAGACGAACAACAAGCGACACCATTGGTCGCCAGACGAACATTAAGCGACGTCATTGGTCGCCAGACGAACATTAAGCGACGCCATTGCTCGTCAGACGAATGACTAGACTAGCGCCCACATAGCGCGCCAACAGTGAGCGCGGGACGAGCGGCGGCACGCGCTGCAGGCTGTAGGGCTCGCGGGCTGCAAGCATGTGATCGGAAACGATGGCGGGCAGAAAACCCGCGAACCTTCGGCACCTGGGCTCTGCTGACGGGCCGGGGCGACGTAGCGGCATTGTGCACAAGTTGGGCGGAAGTTCAGACATTCTAGGAGCAAAGACAATGTACTGCGATACTGAGCATTGAGCCTGAAGCCACGTTCTCGTCTCCGTAAAAGGAGGAGCCCAGTTAAGGACCAGCTCCTTCAATGCCGGCACACACGCCTTTCATAGGCATACAGGTAGAAAGTCCTGTGAATAATGGCATGTTTCGTGTTTCCGTCTGAAGTCAGAAATTAGCTTCGGCGAATTCTGCAGTCTCCTCGCCGCTGGGAAGTTCATTTTCTCATCCGCCACGATCCACCTCCTTCCCTCCTTCATTCAGTGTCGTATATAGAAATATAATGCGCCATCCACAGAAAGCTCAAAGTAAGCTGCATAGCCAACCATCTGTGTAACATCCTGATGAAAGCACACGATACTTACAGCATCAATGAAACCCATCCACTCTTATTTGCCAAATGATGAGTGAGGTTCTTTCAGAATCACTACAGTCTCGCTACTGTTATATAGCCACGCCCTGACCTGACCGGAGCCGAACAAAATGGGTTCTCAATGTCGGAAACCGAGAATAAAATGCTCCTCTCCGACCTGGAATGCGCCAGTATTTTCCAATTGAAATATAGGATCCAACCCTGCGGCGAGTGACAGGAGTGGCAAGTGGCGGGAGTGATGAGTGGTGGGAGTGGCAGGAATGACAGAAGCGGGGAAATGGTGGGAGTGGCAAGAGTGGCGGGAGTGAAGGGGGGGCAGGAATGACAGAAGTGGGTTAGTTAGTTATTAGGCTTAAGGGTGCATCGAATACATTGGTCATGTAGCGCCCAGACAGAGTGGGGAAATGGTGGGAGTGGCAAGAGTGGCGGGGGTGATGAGTGGTGGGAGTGGCAGGAATGACAGAAGTGGGGAAATGGTGGGAGTGGCGAGAGTGGCGGGAGTGGCGAGTGGTAGGAGTGGCGAGTGGTAGAAGTAGCGAGCGGCGGGAGTTGTATGAGTGGCGGGAGTGGTAGGAGTGGCGGGAATGGTTGAAGTCGCCATCGGCGTCTACCGTTCGGCTTCAGCACATGTCTGACGTAATTGGTCTGAATATCCACCACTACCGACCACCGACCACCGACCACCGACCACCGACCACCGACCACCGACCACCGACCACCGACCACCGACCACCGACCACCGACCACCGACCACCGCCACCGACCACCACCCGACCACCGACCACCGACCACCGACCACCGACCACCGACCACCGACCACCGACCACCGACCACCGACCACCGACCACCGACCACCGACCACCGACCACCGACCACCGACCACCGACCACCGACCACCGACCACCGACCACCGACGGCCGCCGTCGGCGTAAAAGCCCAGCCGTGTACCGGCCGCCGCAGTGGCTCGCCCGCCGGCGGCCGGACAATACTCTGGCGGCGGCGCGCCTGCTGACGGCGCCTGCTGACCGCCGCGCCACGTGCCGCGACCGGCCGGCGGTGCTGCGCCGTGTCCGCGCCCGTCGGCCCCGGCCGGGTCGCCGGGCTCGACACACCGCGCCCGGCAGGGACACGGCCGCGCCGACACACAGCACTCACGTGCCGGTCACGTTCCCGACCGGACCGCAGCTGACAGCTGGCGCTGCTGACGCCATTCGGCTGTGCTTACACTGTGTGACGGCGACTTCGATGCGGGTGTGCCGTGTCTGGTAGTGTCCTGTGATATGCTAAGGTTATAGTGGTCTTTGTTGCTCCGTTGAAACATTAATACGTGTATGAATATGAATATATATATATATATATATATATATATATATATATATATATATATATAATAAAACAAGACTTTATGATATATATGGATATATGGACATATGAATATACATATGTATATATATATATATATATATATATATATATATATATATATATATATATATAAAAAATAAAAAAACGTCAGACATAGAGCATGGACGGCAGCAGAAAACTTCAGTATCAAGCTTTATATACGATATGCATGCACTCATTCTCTCTGTTACATAAATGCTCCAGCATGTGTTTCTTCCAAATTGATTGATTTTGTAGTACGTATGTTGTCACATGAAGTCGTGCTTCAAATCATATATCGGCGGGAACATCGAATAGTCCGGGCACGACCCACTGCGAGGCTGGACGCAGGTGGCGGGGATAATGTCACTGTCATCAAACTGCCAAACTACCCCTCGGTTTCGGCAATTTCACCGAACAAGTATTTATGGTGGCAGTTTGATCGTGTCGAAAGTGTACTATGTTCGAGGGCTTTATATATTATATCCGAGGCCGATTTTCATGAAATTCAGTACTGTAAAATATCTAGAAGTTTAAATGAGCATGCAGAATATGAGCATGGTTAGTTAACCATGGTCATGGTTTGCGCGTAGTCAACAACAAAAAAATGTTATTTTTTCAGGAAAACCAGTTTCTTTGGCTACGCGCTTCAACTAACCGTCATCATGTATACACCGTAGTCACAAACATTGATAGGGATCATCAAGAATAGCTGACACGAATTAAACAAAGAAACTGCATTAACATTCCTGACGTATTTTTCAATGTCCATGCCATGGGACATGCCAGGTTTTAGTGATGTGTTGGTTATCGTTGGGCAGGTAATTCATAATTTTTCCAGTTTGTACTCGGAACTGCCAGCTGCAAGAGTCCTGATTCCGTACGCTGAAAAAAAATGCACACGGCTGATCGCGCATGCGCTGTCCTGCCCTACCCTGGAGGACGGTACAGCAAACACGCTACCAGAGGCCAGGAACGCTAAGCTTTTATCGCGATCCAAACCAGCAATGTCGATGTCGCAACACGCGCTTACTAAGACGGCATCTACACAACACCTACCTCGCGTTACAGTTGCATATACTCATCACCTTTCTCGCGTCACAGCTGCACCTACACAGCACCTCCCTCGCGTTACAGTTGCATATACGCATCACATTTCTCGCGTTACAGCTTCACCTACACAGCCCTCCCTCGCGCACAGCTGCACCTACACAGCACCTCCCTCGCGCTACAGCTGCACCTACACAGCACCTCCCTTGCGCTACAGCTGCACCTACACAGCACCTCCCTCGCGCTACAGCTGCACCTACACAGCACCTCCCTCGCGCTACAGCTGCACCTACACAGCACCTCCCTCGCGCTACAGCTGCACCTACACAGCACCTCCCTCGCGCTACAGCTGCACCTACACAGCACCTCCCTCGCGCTACAGCTGCACCTACACAGCACCTCCCTCGCGGTCCAACAAGCCCTTAACATGAGGGCATTTGCACACCACTTTTCTGTGTCAACACCTTCCTCGCCTCACAGGTGCCTATGCTCACAACCTTATTAGCGACACCGTTGCATCCACACAACACCTTCCTCTCGACACAGTTGCATCTACACAACACCTTCCTGTCGTCACAGTTGCATCTACACAACACCTTCCTGTCGTCACAGTTGCATCTACACAACACCTTCCTAGCGACACAGTTGCATCTACACAACACCTTTCTGGCGACACAGTTGCATCTACACAACACCTTCCTGTCGTCACAGTTGCATCTACACAACACCTTCCTGTCGTCACAGTTGCATCTACCCAACACCTTCCTGTCTTCACAGTTGCATCTACACAGCACCTTCCTCTCGACACAGTTGCATCCACCCAACACCTTCCTGTGCACAGTTGCATCTACACAACACCTTCCTCGACACAGTTGCATCTACACAACACCTTCCTACGACACAGTTGCATCTACACAACACCTTCCTGCCACTCCACACAGTTGCATCTACACAACACCTTCCTCTCGTCACAGTTGCATCTACACAACACCTTCCTGTCGTCACAGTTGCATCTACACAACACCTTCCTGTCGACACAGTTGCATCTACACAACACCTTCCCCCCTCGTCACAGTTGCATCTACACAACACCTTCCTTCTCAGTTGCATCACAAACACCTTCCACAGTTGCATCTACACAACACCTTCCTGTCGTCACAGTTGCATCTACACAACACCTTCCTAGCGACACAGTTGCATCTACACAACACCTTCCTGTCGACACAGTTGCATCTACACAACACCTTCCTGTCGTCACAGTTGCATCTACACAACACCTTCCTAGCGACACAGTTGCATCTACACAACACCTTCCTCGCGGTCGCAACACTCCCTCAACACAGTGGCATCTACACAACACCTTCCTCGCGGTCTCCGCACGCTCTCAACACAAGCGCGTCTGCACGGCACCCCCTCTCCGAGTGGTCGCGGTTGCATCGACCACCTGCGAAGTTGACGTGAGCGTGTGCAGCTCCGGCTGCGGAGCACCACAGCCAACATGCTGGCGGACGTGCCGCGCGTCTCGGAACTACTCTCCAGCCAACTCCACGTGCAATGGCAGCTTGGAACTCGGAAAATCAATCGGGAGCGGCTCAATGCTGTGTGGTGCGGTGAAGCTGGCCGCTCTTCGTCCCTCCGCTCCACTCACAGTCAACACCCCTGTCGCTGTCGCTGTCGCTGTCGCTGTCGCTGTCGCTGTCGCTGTCGCTGTCGCTGTCGCTGTCGCTGTCGCTGTTGCTGTCGCTGTCGCTGTCGCTGTCGCTGTCGCTGTCGCTGTCGCTGTCGCTGTTGCTGTCGCTGTCGCTGTCGCTGTTGCTGTCGCTGTCGCTGTCGCTGTCGCTGTTGCTGTCGCTCTCGCTGTCGCTGTCGCTGTCGCTGTCGCTGTCACTGTCCCTGTTGCTGTCGATGTCGCTGCCGCTTCCCCGTCATTGTTGCTGTCGCTGTTGCTGTCGCTGTTGCTGTCGCTGTCGCTGTCGCTGTCACTGTCACTATCACTGTCGTTTACTCCGTTTGCATGAGCATTGAGCATAACATAACGGAACGGTTACGTCATTTTCTCTTTCGTGCGAAAGTTTTAATCTAGACGGGCACTTTGTGCTCCCAAATTAATGGAAGTAAAGGAAGTGTGATCATATAATTACTCCTGGGGAGTTGGTGCCTTCAAACGAACGCAATCTTGGCGGTCATTTTCATCACTAACGTGATAATGTTTATGACTAAAAGCTGATCAACAACCACATTGTCAGTAAATATATGAGTTACTTGCGTGCAGACATACTTCAGACCATTGAATAATAATTATTCAAATATTATAATCCTGCACCGTCGGTGCTGGCGCCGCTGTCAAGTCAAGGCCAATTAAGGTCAGCCAAGGCCAGTCAAGGTCAACCAAGGCCAGTCATGGCCAGTCATGGCCAGCCAAGGTCAAGACAAGAGAGCGCGGCTGAGA
This sequence comes from Imbricaverruca yamaguchii, assembly GCA_034440575.1. Lineage (NCBI taxonomy): Eukaryota > Metazoa > Arthropoda > Thecostraca > Neoverrucidae > Imbricaverruca > Imbricaverruca yamaguchii. The sequence continues at coordinate 892,202 of JAOTOL010001654.1, read as the reverse complement.
GTAATCGAATACAGGTGTTCGATCAGATGCAATAGACCTCAAGGACGAAGTATGCCCAAATAATACGATAAAACTGAAATTGAAAAGTGGCGATTATGCTCGGAGTGCTGCTGGACGTCCAGCTGCATGTCGCCTTCTTTAAATAAATTTAATCTGAGTTGTTGCCGGGGTGGCTTTAGGAACCAGGGTTACATTGCTAAGCAGAGCTTATTGCGCGAACCCTGCCCCACCACCCGATCCATGAATTCCAGTTCAACGGCAGGATTTAGACCGAAAGTTTAACGTGCCGCCAATGCACCGACACGGCCGCCCGGTAGCTGGTCCCCGGCCTTATCGTGCCAGCTGCCAACTGCCACTCCCGGCTGGAGGCTGAATGCGAGCGCGCGAAGCGACTCGAACCCTGTGTTGCTAGGACAGGGGAGACCAGTGCAGGCCAGCGCTCTAACCAACTGAGCTGCCGGGGCGCCCAATGACTGCAGCAGGCGGCGACTCGCTCGGGTAACTATCCAGTGACCACCGCACCCGCCACGACCGGAACCTGTACCTCCCCAGATCGCGAACGGAGCTGGGCAGGCGCCGATTTTGCTCTCGAGGCCCTGCCCTGTATCACGAGCTGACACACGAGCTGACGCGACTGCCAGACCTCCTTAGCAGTCCTGGATGTAGAGAGGAGGATGTTTGGGCAATTGAATACAGAGGATAGTAGTCTTCAAACCTGTGACATTCGAAGGTTAGTTTGTATTTTCTAGTGAAGATACAAACTAACCTTCGAAAGCACTTTGTCACTGAGAAGTTTTGTAAAACAGCACCATCGAAACTCCAAATGAGAACAACGATTGGAGCTCGACTAGACACGAGCTTTCCTTGCAGTAAACTCACCAGCTTCGCGAATGAGGTATTCGTCATTCAGAAGGTTTCCGGCCACCTACCATCATCCCACATCCCAAAAACTTCTTCTTTGAGGGGCACATCTTTCTACGAGGCAGCATCCACACCCTTCTGCATTTGGCCCGCAATTTGCTCGCGGAAACTGGGCCGGCAGTAATGCATTTCTCCTTTGTATTTGGCGACGTAACTCCCTGCTCCTGTTTCTCGAGAGCCTCAACGTCTCAGCATTCTTCAACAATGCTTCTCTCTCGGCTTTTACGTGTATATATGCAAATATTACAGCCAGTGTGGCAGACGACAGCACAAATTCGTCCCGAGTCCGATCCATCAATACAAGAAACCAACTATGCGATGCAAACAGAATAACTGATGAGGTCGCATCCTCGGTTTGAGGAAAAGAGCAGCTGATAATCTAACGGGACCATTTTGAACCAAAAACTAGACTGCTCTTGGCGCAAAAGGGTGAAATCGAAGTAACACGACAAACCATGGCAATATGGCTATCAGCATTGGCGCATTAAATGAGAGGCATTTGTCACGAGCTGCGCCATCGGCGTAGATTCCGTTTAAACTTCCGTTAAATTAGCAGCATAACAATTATGTGCAAAGTTAACGGAAAACTCACCTTTGCTCATGTAAACGTTCTCGAGCCGTTGGAGCTATAGCTGGAACGGAATTACATTCACGGTCAAACCGAATCGTAAGCTCACGTAAACGGGGTAACTGTCACGGTACTCACGGTACACGGTAACTGTCCTCTCTGTCTCTGTTTCTCTTTGGGACCTCGAACGGAGGTGTCCTAACGAAACGTCTGGACGGATTGCACGTGCGATTACCGCCGGCTTCTGGCAGCATTTGGCAGCACTGTGGCAGAGCTCTGTTCCGGCTGAATGCGTCCAATTGGCTCGTTTGATTAATATTCTGCCGCAGCGGCAGGCTGAGCGGTATTCAGAGTTCGCCACGGCGGGGGTGCGCGCAGCTCCCGATAGGGGGCGCCATCATTAATTTCCTGAAAACTACGGGGGAGGCTTGGTCGGCCACAGGTTTCCGGAGCGTCTCCCATGCGACCCATGCGGCCGATATGCACGTGGCAGGTCACGGGAGCTGGCTGGCCGACCGGCATCGACCCCGCAGAGGGCGGAGAGGGTCGACACGGGCTGACGTCACGCTGCGTGGTGTGACGGCTGGCAGCTGGCCATTTCGTCGCCCCGGGCACTGCCTGCCAATCGGCGAATGGCTGATCCAGTTGGGATGACGGTGTACCCGAATGTATTGCTGCGACACATTGCACTTGAGAGTTTGTTGCGACACAGT
>JAOTOL010001654.1:880000-885000 GCA_034440575.1 Imbricaverruca yamaguchii | reverse complement strand
GGAGATTTCCGCTCGTGTAGCGTGCCGTTCCCGTCTCGACCTCTAGCAGCGGCGATGTACCGGTCACTATCGGCGGCCAGACTCAGACAATGCGTGGCCGGCTCTGCTTGACTCGCTTCGGTGTAGAATAGGGATACTGCAGGAGATGTCTGACGGCTCAGTTCTGCTCACGGTCTGCTGCAACACCAGGAAGTTCGGCGGAGTTTGGCCTCGGCATGACGCCTCGACCTCGACCTCGCCCTTGACCTCGGCGTGACGCCTCGACAACTGGCCAGCTCATTTCCCACGGAAAACGGCAACGTGTTCCTGGCGACGTGGTCGACAGCTATGCTTGATAAAAAAAAACGATTAAAAAGACGGCAGTGCCTGCAAGGTCGAAGAAGGTGCGACCATCTGGAATTTCGCCAGGTCCGGATGCTCGTGCATAACGTATCCGGTTTTATCTTATTGGTACAGCTTCACGATCCTTAGCAGCTTACAATATATCATGTAGAGCACCATTAATCCTCCTCATGATTATCATCTGGTACTAATGGTACCAAATGGTGATTTCCCAGCCTCACCATCCATCGGTACAGAATAAAAGTAAACACCTTTACCTTGGAGCCCATGTGAGTGTGGCCCCGGAGCTCTCCCCTCCCCACCCCCATAAAATACTTCCCAAAATGATTCAAGTACATCTAAAATTCCCATACCCCACGATTTGTCCCCTTTTGTTGGATGCGCCCGGCATCTGTCACCCACCGTTCGAGCACCGTCTCACCACTCGTCTATGGAACCAACCACGCCCTGGAAGAAGGGTGCCCGAATTGTCAAATATGTCACGTGCACGATTTTCAACCGTTTCGACTCTATCGTCGCGGCGTTTCTTTGAGTGCGTCCCGATTCAATTACAAATAGAAGAAGTGTCGATTTAAGGTCGGAGAGTGAGGCACACAATCGCACTTCTAAGTCTGCTGAGATGTGCTATAGGTATGCGAAAACAACGCATCTTATAAGATGCGTTGGTCTCGTTCCACTTCACGCCTTCGATGCACGCGCATCGCCACTGGCTCCGATTCGACAGGCGATTAACCGCATTTTCTGGTACTGGGTGCCGACGTACTGCACTCTCCTCCACGGCCGGGCAGGAGCGGCTCCAGTGGACAGCTTCCGGGGGCATGTTCGGCGAATCTCCAAATCTGTGTCACCTTGCACACGGTTGGCCTTTTTTGTCTGCAGACGCGCAGCCTCCTTAGCACCCAAAATAGACCAGGTCAAACGAGAAATTGTGCGATTTTCACCACGCATCATCCAATTTCCTGGGCCTGGCTATTGGTCTTCTAACGTGTCGGAATCCAGTTTACGTGTGATCACGGCGTGAATTATATTCCACGTGAGCTGTTTGGTGCTACGTCAGCCTGCGCGGAGGCTGGCGTAGCACCCCTGGCGTAGCACCCCTGGCGTGGCACCCTGCACGGCATATCCAGACACCACTCGACTTTTAGAAAGCAAACATGGTTTGCTTTGTAATGTAAAGCTCCTTCAGATATTCATAGTTTACAGCCAAAATACGAACTCGCAAGCAATGCCATGATAGAAGATTTCGCCACCCAAAAAAAATCCGACGATACTCTGAATAGAAAGAAGTTCACCTTCTTCACTATTTGGTAATGTAGGAAAAACACAGTAAGTAAGTGGAAATAAAAAGCTGAGTGCGATACGCGAAGGCGGAAGAAGATAATACATAATCTAAATAACAAGATTATGTTGCGCGCGAACTCAATGAAAACAACTTCCAATGGCTGCCGGTGGTACAAAAACAGCAAGTAGCACACAACTCGCCTGCTACCAGTTGGGGTGGCTGAGTGCGCCTCTGCTAATGATTTTGGCTGGACCATCTTCAGCACTCATTATCTTTGTGTATCATAAGTAGCTTGGCAATCTTTGTGTGTGAAGTGATGGTGAAAATGTACAAAATCCGATGAAGTTGTGTCATGCATCAGAGTATTTTAAAGAACAACCTTCTTGTGAGATGCAAAGGAGCACCCAGGGGGCTCCCATTATGCGGGAGCATTTTGTCTTGACGAGCAAAGTCTTAAGGGAAATAATGAAGTAAGTAGGTAGTCGCGAAGTGGGTTCTCAAATTGGCTAAAGATTTAGCTGGCTTTCCTCAATGCCTTGGAAATGGCACTTTCTCCGTACCTGTTGGTACACTGGCAGAATTCGCAAATTACTCACTACTACACGTTCGGAATGTTTTGGGTGCCTTCGATGTCAGGAGAAAAGGATTTGGTGCCATCCATTGTTTGTGTATTGTGCAAGATGGGAGCAAGATGGGAACAAGCGGAGCAACAGGGCTGAGTTAGCTTGATGTTGAGGGACAAAATACACAAATAGAATAGGTGTGGCACTCATTAATCAAGTATCGGGTAGCTTTCGCAAACCACTAGACACCGCCATTAGACATAGGTACCAGAGATGGCTGAAGAGAGACTTCAGCGCCCCTTCAGAGCGACGCTGCTGTTGATGGTTCGGAACCGACTCATCTGGCCGACATTCTGCAGATCCAGCTCCGGGCCGCTGCAGATGCCAACCGGCAGCGGCGGCGCCGTGCGGATCAGCACGTCTGTGCAGGTGTGCGCGGGCGCTACAGCACCCTCATGTCCCCGAACAGGCTCCGACTCCACCTTACCACAGGCGCTACAGCACCCTCATGTCCCCGAACAGGCTCCGACGCCACCTTACCACAGGCGCTACAGCACCCTCATGTCCCCGAACAGGCTCCGACGCCACCTTACCACAGGCGCTACAGCACCCTCATGTCCCCGAACAGGCTCCGACTCCACCTTACCACAGGCGCTACAGCACCCTCATGTCCCTGAACAGGCTCCGACTCCACCTTACCACAGGCGCTACAGCACCCTCATGTCCCCGAACAGGCTCCGACTCCACCTTACCACAGGCGCTACAGCACCCTCATGTCCCCGAACAGGCTCCGACTCCACCTTACCACAGGCGCTACAGCACCCTCATGTCCCTGAACAGGTTCCGACTCCACCTTACCACAGGCGCTACAGCACCCTCATGTCCCCGAACAGGCTCCGACTCCACCTTACCACAGGCGCTACAGCACCCTCATGTCCCCGAACAGGCTCCGACGCCACCTTACCACAGGCGCTACAGCACCCTCATGTCCCTGAACAGGTTCCGACTCCACCTTACCACAGACGCTACAGCACCCTCATGTCCCTGAACAGGCTCCGACGCCACTTTACCACAGGCGCTACAGCACCCTCATGTCCCCGAACAGGTTCCGACCCCACCTTACTACAGGCTCTACAGCACCCTCATGTCCCTGAACAGGCTCCGACTCCGCCTTACCACAGGCGCTACAGCACCCTCATGTCCCCGAACAGGTTCCGACTCCACCTTACCACAGGCGCTACAGCACCCTCATGTCCCCGAACAGGCTCCGACGCCACCTTACCACAGGCGCTACAGCACCCTCATGTCCCCGAACAGGCTCCGACTCCACCTTACCACAGGCGCTACAGCACCCTCATGTCCCCGAACAGGCTCCGACGCCACCTTACCACAGGCGCTACAGCACCCTCATGTCCCCGAACAGGCTCCGACTCCACCTTACCACAGGCGCTACAGCACCCTCATGTCCCCGAACAGGCTCCGACGCCACCTTACCACAGGCGCTACAGCACCCTCATGTCCCCGAACAGGCTCCGACGCCACCTTACCACAGGCGCTACAGCACCCTCATGTCCCCGAACAGGCTCCGACGCCGCCTTACCACAGGCGCTACAGCACCCTCATGTCCCCGAACAGGCTCCGACGCCACCTTACCACAGGCGCTCTTGTCGCCATCATCAAGGCTCGTGTTTGCTCGCATCATCTGTTGCTTGCCTGGCTGGGGTTTAGGTATTTCTCAGCTGCTGCATGCTATCAACAGCGAATTAAAAGGATCCAAGAGTCAGTAACTTTGCAGGACGAGTAATGAGTGGCGAACGGCGCGGAGACTATCTTACTCCTGTCTTCAAATCACTCCAAACCTCAATGACTTCCAAACTGGGGACTTTGTCTAGCACCATGACACATGCCAAGGTGAAGGGGGATGGAATAGGAGACAGGTGTTCTATGTTCACGTGTTTCGCAACAGGTGATGATAAGGATTAGGTACAAGGAAGATGAATGTTGTCACAGTTGTATGTCCCAAGTCCTAAGAATAAATAGCGGATTGGTAGAAGTAGGCAACACGCTTGTCACAAGCAAATGGCCACGCATAAGATACAAGCTGATCTCACAGCGATCTCTGAATCCTCACGTCATTTCAGATATGAGATGGTGACGACTCTGTACAGATCATGCACGGCACCATGACTAAATGCCATGACATGGCGCAATAACTCTAGATTTTCGCCATCATGTCGAAACACTACCGTCGTTGACCTGCTGGAAACCTTCCACCAGCGCTGTGCGCTCTTGTTCGCTCGAGCAGCCTGGTGGGCCCGTAGCGATCCATCAGCGCCCAGTCGATGACAGGCCCTCCTCGGCGTTGATCTGCGAGCATGCACTTGGCTTTCACTGCGTCACATCATTCTTCCACTGCCGGTCCTGTAATTTGACGCTACGGCCAAACTAGCTCGCTCTCCATCGTGCGATTAACTTTCGTGTGAAAGCCATCGGTCGTGTACGAGAAGTTGTTCAAGTTCCGAGCTGCAGCCGAGTGATACTGCCGAGCTGCAGCGGAGTGATACTGCCGAGCTGCAGCCGAGTGATACTGCCGAGCTGCAGCCGAGTGATACTGCCGAGCTGCAGCCGAGTGATACTGCCGAGCTGCAGCGGAGTGATACTGCCGTGCTGCAGCCGAGTGATACTACCGAGCTGCAGCCGAGTGATACTGCCGAGCTGCAGCCGAGTGATACTACCGAGCTGCAGCCGAGTGATACTGCCGAGCTGCAGCCGAGTGATACTGCCGAGCTGCAGCCGAGTGATACTACCGAGCT
>JAOTOL010001654.1:600000-875000 GCA_034440575.1 Imbricaverruca yamaguchii | reverse complement strand
TCAGCTTGTAAGTTGCAACATGTCTCAACATGTGCGTCGGGATTACGCCTAGTCGGTCATTGCGCTGGCTTTTTTGCGTTGAGATTACGCTGTGTGTGAACAGTCCTTTACTGATCGCCTGACCAGCGTATTCGTGGCATGGAAAATGCGATGCTGCGCCGCTCAAGGTGGAAATTCGAATTACCGCCGCCAGTAATACTCCTGGGCTCTTTCCACCTCAGGGCATTCACTGGATTCGGCAGTGTGGTGGTTCGTCAGTTCATCACGTGGGCCGGTCGGGAAAGGTTACTTCGTGCAAATGCATCTATTTTCAGATCAGTTGGGTATTGCTGCTGGTATCGCGCCAAAACTGGGACAGAGTAGCATGATTCTTATCTCTGGTGTGCAGTCCAAGTTGGCTGACATCCCCCGATGCAGCAGGCGCGTCTCAAAATTACTCAGCTATATTTTCTGAAATGCTTCTGAAGTACAGAGGCGCCGATCCCTGGATGACTGTCGCCGCTCTTGGTGTCATGAGGCGTCGTCTGCCGTGTTTGAAACCAGACCTGGTCGATACTGTTTCTTCTCTGTAACTCAGAAGCCCACTTGACGAAAGGCGGATTCCTCTGTCATGAGGCGCCATCGGTGGCATTTGAACAAAGAGTTGACCGGTTCCCTCCACCAACAAACTCACACCTTGACGATACTATAGGAATTTCGCAGTTAACGTGACGAGTTATCGTCGAGGTTTAGGCTTTCTAGTGGAAGTAATCGGTCACCTGTGTGTTCAAATGCCAACGATGGCGCCTCGTGGCGAAATAGAAAGCCCATCTCTCATATTATCTCATCTCATCTCATCTCATCTCATCTCATCTCATCTCATCTCATCTCATCTCATTTTATGTCATCTCATCTCATCTTATGTCATCTCATGCTCTCAATGCTCATCTCCGTATTTGCAGATGAGACCGATAAACTGGAGGATCTCTTCGATGACCAGTCGTGGTTCACTTCCATCACTTTTGACATAGCCACGACTGATAAACATGGTAAACAGGATAAACATCAACCTGGTTGCAGGGAATGGCGTGAGCACGATGGATAAGATAAGCTGCATAAATTCGCCGCCGAAGCCAAAATTGCTGATGACGCCGCACGAAGTATGGATTTTTTTAATAAATTTAGTCCGAGTTGTTGCTGGGGTGGCTTTAGGAACCAGGGTTCCATTGCTAAGCAGAGCTTGTTGCGTGAACCGCCGATGCCCCACCACCCGATCCACGAATTCCAGTTCAACAGCAGAACTTTGATCGAAAGTTTAACGTGCCGTCAATACACCGACACGGCCGCCCGGTAGCTCGTCCCCGGCCTTATCGGGCCAGCTGCCAACTGACACTCCCGGCCGGGGGCTAAATGCGAGCGCGCGAAGCGACTCGAACCCCGTGTTGCCAGGACAGGGGAGACCAGTGCAGGCCAGCGCTCTAACCAACTGAGCTACCGGGGCGGCTTTAGGTTGAGCAGTTTGCTCACACGGCCGCCAAACACCACCACCACCAGCAATGGCCCCTGCAGGCCGTCGAAAGTCACAGAGAGAATTACCCCGGGGTCGTAAAAAGCACTCTCGTCAGATCACACAGCCAGCTGGGCGACAGTCCGCGATTACCGACCACGCGAGCCGCTAACGGCGGGCGGACGCCGCACAGCTGTCCAGTGTTTTTGCCCGCCCGGCACGTCACGTTCGTGACGGGTTGGTTGGTTGGTTGGTTGGTTGGTTGGTTGGTTGGTTGGTTGGTTGGTTGGTTGGTTTGGTTGGTTGGTTGGTTGGTTGGTTGGTTGGTTGGTTGGTTGGTTGGTTGGTTGGTTGGGTTGGTTGGTTGGTTGGTTGGTTGGTTGGTTGGTTGGTTGGTTGGTTGGTTGGTTGGTTGGTTTGGTTGGTTGGTTGGTTGGTTGGTTGGTTGGTTGGTTGGTTGGTTGGTTGGTTGGTTGGTTGGTTGGTTGGTTGGTTGGTTGGTTGGTTGGTTGGTTGGTTGGTTGGTTGGTTGGTTGGTTGGTTGTTGTTGGTTGGTTGGTTGTTGGTTGGTTGGTTGGTTGGTTGGTTGGTTGGTTGGTTGGTTGGTTGGTTGGTTGGTTGGTTGGTTGGTTGGTTGGTTGGTTGGTTGGTTGGTTGGTTGGTTGGTTGGTTGGTTGGTTGGTTGGTTGGTTGGTTGGTTGGTTACTGGTTTTGCGACACGTCGACCGTTGAGTCATGCAGCGTCGCCAATCTCTCACGCCGATTGGTCGCGGGCGAAGAGTAGCGGCAGGTGAGATTCGAACCCACAACCTTTCGATTGCGAGACGAGCAACTTACCCTCAGGCTACTCGTCCCCACGATCGTGACGGGATGTCGGTGGTGACAACTGGCGCCGAGTCCCTGACATCGAACGGTGCGACACGGCGCGACACAAATTGCCGCGTGCATCGACCAGAGCTGTTATTTGCAGAGCACGCGCATCACTTGGCTGCCAGTGGGAGGTCCGCCGCCGGCGAAAACATGATATTTTCTGTGACGCGTGAGGTGCGCTCACGCTCGGGTCATCGATTGGTTCGGGCATTTTATGCTGCCTGACAATTATATAGATCCGTGCGTATAGACCTGCGAACCCACCAAGGTCAATGGGCTTGGATGAGCTGCGATTGCCTCATTCTACACTTACATGAGTAATGCGGGGTGATTTTAAATACTCAATACCACATTGGGGTGTATTTGTACCCAGAAAAGTGAAAACTGGCAAACTTCTTGGATTTTGAAAACATTGAAATTTGAGGTAGCATATTTGACCTGACCTGGCATCTTGCATATGGACAACTTTCGTTGCTACTCTCGAGACACAAAGGTACATCCATCTTCCAAACTGTTCCGACCTGCTACATATATGTTTCAAAAATTGCGACTTAGACTGACAATAAACATTCTGTGTCCGGATCTGACCTTTGACCTGACCCCAGGGGGCTAACCGATGACTTCAGTGGTGTATACACTGCCCACATTGCAGGTCTGGTTGCAGGCTGTGCGCTGGCCTTTGCTTCGTGTCCCTGGACGCGTAGTTTGGAACCGACGGATGGAGCGCAGACCGGAGGCTTCGTCTGGACACGCACGTGCATAACCAAATAGCATGCTTTCAAAATGAGAGTTGGTTGGAGTATTTGGGTTATTCACCAGTTTGACCGATCAAACGATCGTGAGTTTTCGAACAAATAACTATTACGCCCGTCTATTAAGATCCCGAGGCGCCGTAAACTTCACATTCCAAGGCGTTCCTGGGAAAACGTACCTTTTTAACCACCATAATGTTGTACGGTGTACATCGGGGCTGTACCCACCACACCGTCACACTCTGTGCTCAAATGTAACTACATCAGGTTGTGCGACGGAAGGAAACTCCATAAATGCTTCCGGCTGCTCGTATTCTTCGGTTGTAATCGTCATTCCGATTGCAGCATGGGAAATCATGATTAGTGACCATGGTGTTGGCTACTTTAAGCTGTGCCCAATTTGTACATTACACAATTGGTTAGTCAGTGGCTGGTCTTACGTGACTTCAACATTGGGGACGAGTAGCCTAGGGGTAAGTTGCTTGTCTCACAGTCGAAAGGTTGTGAGTTCGAGTCTCACCTGTCGGTACTCTTCGCCCGCGACCAATCGGCGTGAGAGATTGGCGACACTACATGACTCAACGGTCGATGTGTCGTAAAACCAATAACCAATAACCAATAAACAACGTGACTTTAACATTGAATTCTGGTTACCGGACCAAATCGTTTCTCGTCCTTGAAGTGCGTATGGTTTGATTCGTATGTGCAGATCACGCGAATGTGCAATCCATACCGCCCCGGTAGTGGTGAATACTAGGTCGTGAGCACCGCACACGTCTCGTGACGTCACAGGTCGCGTGGCGTACGTCAACGCGCCGTATTGAGATGAGAAGTTGTCAGGTGCTCGGAGTGCTGCAGCCGTCAGCTGAAAACTTCAGGCCAGGGCGTGGGACACAGTGTATTCTACTCCGTGTCGACTGTCGGGGACGACGTGTCGACTGTCGGGGACGACGTGTCGACTGTCGGGGACGACGTGTCGACTGTCGGGGACGACGTGTCGACTGTCGGGGACGACGTGTCGGCTGTCGGGGACGAGGTGTCGACTGTCGGGGACGACGTGTCGACTGTCGGGGACGACGTGTCGACTGTCGGGGACGACGTGTCGACTGTCGGGGATGACGTGTCGACTGTCGGGGACGACGTGTCGACTATCGGGGATGACGTGACGACGTGTCGACTGTCGGGGACGACGTGTCGGCTGTCGGGGACGACGTGTCGGCTGTCGGGGACGACGTGTCGGCTGTCGGGGACGACGTGTCGGCTGTCGGGGATGACGTGTCGGCTGTCGGTGATGACGTGACGACGTGTCGGCTGTCGGGGACGAGGTGTCGACTGTCGGGGACGACGTGTCGGCTGTCGGGGACGAGGTGTCGACTGTCGGGGACGACGTGTCGACTGTTGGGGACGACGTGCACGACGTGTCGACTGTTGGGGATGACGTGTCGACTGTTGGGGACGACGTGAAGGCTGTCGGGGACGACGTGAAGGCTGTCGGGGACGACGTGTCGGCTGTCGGGGACGACGTGTCGGCTGTCGGGGACGACGTGGCGGCTGTCGGGGACGACGTGGCGGCTGTCGGGGACGACGTGTCGGCTGTCGGGTACGACGTGAAGGCTGTCGGGGACGACGTGAAGGCTGTCGGGGACGACGTGTCGACTGTCGGGGACGACGTGTCGACTGTCGGGGACGACGTGTCGACTGTCGGGGACGACGTGACGACTGTCGGGGACGACGTGTCGGCTGTCGGGGACGACGTGTCGACTGTCGGGGACGACGTGACGTGGGGACGACGTGACGACTGTCGGGGACGACGTGTCGACTGTCGGGGACGACGTGTCGGCTGTCGGGGACGACGTGTCGACTGTCGGGGACGACGTGTCGGCTGTCGGGGACGACGTGTCGACTGTCGGGGACGACGTGTCGACTGTCGGGGACGACGTGTCGACTGTCGGGGACGACGTGTCAGACTGTCGGGGACGACATGTCAGCTGTCGGGGACGTGTCGACTGTCGGGGACGACGTGTCGGCTGTCGGGGACGACGTGTCGACTGTCGGGGATGACGTGGAGACGACGTGACGACTGTCGGGGACGACGTGTCGACTGTCGGGGACGACGTGTCGACTGTCGGGGACGACGTGTCGACTGTCGGGGACGACGTGTCAACTGTCGGGGACGACGTGTCAGCTGTCGGGGACGTGTCGACTGTCGGGGACGACGTGTCGGCTGTCGGGAACGACGTGTCGACTGTCGGGGACGACGGTCCGTGGGGGCTGTCGGGGACGACGTGTCGACTGTCGGGGACGACGTGACGACTGTTGGGGACGACGTGTCGACTGTCGGGGACGACGTGTCGGCTGTCGGGGATGACGTGTCGGCTGTTGGGGACGACGTGTCGACTGTCGGGGACGACGTGTCGGCTGTCGGGGACGACGTGTCGGCTGTCGGGGACGACGTGTCGACTGTCGGGGACGACTTGTCGGCTGTCGGGGACGACGTGTCGACTGTCGGGGACGACGGTCCGTGGGGGCTGTCGGGGACGACGTGTCGACTGTCGGGGACGACGTGACGACTGCCGGGGACGAGGTGTCGACTGTCGGGGATGACGTGTCGGCTGTCGGGGATGACGTGACGACGTGTCGGCTGTCGGGGACGACGTGTCGGCTGTCGTGGACGACGTGTCGACTGTCGGGGACGACGTGTCGACTGTCGGGGACGACGTGACGACGTGTCGGCTGTCGTGGACGACGTGTCGACTGTCGGGTGACGACGTGTCGGCTGTCGGGGACGACGTGTCGGCTGTCGGGGACGACGTGTCGACTGTCGGGGACGACGTGTCGGCTGTCGGGGACGACGTGTCGACTGTCGGGGACGACGTGTCGGCTGTCGGGGACGACGTGTCGACTGTCGGGGACGACGTGTCGACTGTCGGGGACGACGTGTCGACTGTCGGGGACGACGTGTCGGCTGTCGGGGACGACGTGTCGACTGTCGGGGACGACGTGTCGACTGTCGGGGACGACGTGTCGACTGTCGGGGACGACGTGTCGACTGTCGGGGACGACGTGTCGGCTGTCGGGGACGACGTGTCGACTGTCGGGGACGACGTGCGCACACGTGTCGCGTCGGGACGACGTGTCGACTGTCGGGGACGACGTGTCGACTGTCGGGGACGATGTGTCGGACTGTCGGGGACGACGTGTCGGCTGTCGGGGACGACGTGTCGGCTGTCGGTGACGACGTGTCGACTGTCGGGGACGACGTGTCGGCTGTCGGGGACGACGTGACGGCTGTTGGGGACGACGTGACGACGTGTCGGGGACGACGTGACGACTGTTGGGGACGACGTGACGACGTGTCGGCTGTCGGGGACGACGTGGCGGCTGTTGGTGACGACGTGTCGGCTGTTGGGGACGACGTGACGACGTGTCGACTGTCGGGGACGACGTGTCGACTGTCGGGGACGACGTGTCGGCTGTCGGGGACGACGTGTCGGCTGTCGGGGACGACGTGTCGACTGTCGGGGACGACGTGTCGGCTGTCGGGGACGACGTGTCGACTGTCGGGGACGACGTGTCGGCTGTCGGGGACGACGTGAAGGCTGTTGGGGACGACGTGTCGAGCTGTCGGGGACGACGTGTCGGCTGTCGGGGACGACATGACGTGTCGGCTGTCGGGGACGACGGAGTCCAAGCTGAGATTGACTATCCCGATTTAATACCGGGCGGCAACAGGCATAATACCGGAAGCGGTAACAGATATAATACCGGGCGAGGCAGCATGTATGATATCTGGGAGCAGGAGGTATGATATCTGGAGCGGCAGCAGGTATGATATCTGGAGCGGCAACAGGTATGATATCTGGAGCGGCAGCAGGTATGATATCTGGAGCGGCAGCAGGTATGATATCAGTAGCGGCAGCAGATGTGATATCTGGAGCGGCAGCAGGTATGATATCTGGAGCGGCAGCAGGTATGATATCTGGAGCGGCAACAGGTATAATACCGGAAGCGACAACAGGTATAATACCAGGAGCGGCAACAGGTATAATACCAGGAGCGGTAACAAGTATAATACCGAAAAGCGGCAGGCATTACCCTGAACGTGGCGGCAAGTATACCGGACGACAGCTGAAATTCACACCACGCTAAAAGCTGCCTATCATGTGTTGTGACCTGCTGGTCCTTTCGCGCCCTGTTTTGCTTTCTCCTGCTAACTTTCAACACAAATAATTTAAATGGATTACACACTGGCACTTGACAGTCCAGACACAGCTGGAACTTCTATTAGAAGGGTTTTACAATGTTGCTGAAATATTTATCCTCGTCATTGACCCATGTTTTTACATGTCACCGAATCGTTTTTTTGTGGCAAAGGCTGACAGCTACATTAGAGCCAAGCCCCGGCCATGCTTCTCCGCGGCTGAATGCCTGTCGGCAATTCCCGTGAGCCGAGCCGGGTCGGTGGTGCTGGCCAGGCCCAGGTCGACCCCGGCGTGTCAGTGGGGGGGGGGGGGCGCAGCTCACAGACTGCCGGGGGGCAGCCTCAACACCACACCGGCAGTCGCTTCACGTGGCCAGTCAATGGCCAGCACTCCTCTTTGTTCCACAGAAAAACGCTCTCGAAAAAGTTCCGGCAGTACACGAATGCCCATTCAAAGAATATCATTGATGTAAAGTACATTTGCAACGAAACATTCCAAGAGTGCGTCGAGCGACTTCAACTTGAGCATTCAGGCAAAAGTCGGCGACTGTGCCAACATCGGCTAGCAACTTGGAGCTGCGAACGGTAACACAGCTACCTCCGACAATGCAGCTTTGTGAAATTTTGTTTATTGCATATTCGCTAGCTGGCGAGCGAAATCCCACTGGGACCTGAATCGGTTGGTTGGTTGGTTGGTTGGTTGGTCTTACTGGCATCGCCTGCGTTGGTCATACAGTGGGACTTGAATCGAATCGAAAGAGAAACGAAGGAAAAACTTTCGGCACTAATGAGTGCGTCTTTACCAAGTTCTTATCCGCTGTTTCGCCTTTCTCAGATACATTGTCACTCTCACACTCTCACACTGCCACGCCCTCAGGCCTTCCCACTCCCCCATCATCTTCCACTCTCGCACCATATCACCCTCTCTAAAATCCCCAGCCTCTCACAACCTCACACTCACTCTCACACTCCCACCCTCTCACACTCCCATCCTCTCACACTCTCACACTCTCACACTCTAACCCTCTCACACTCCCACCCTCTCACACTCCCACCTTCTCACACTCCCACCCTCTCACACTCCCATCCTCTCACAATCTAACCCTCTCACACTCCCACCTTCTTACACCCCCACCCTCTCACACTCCCACCTTCTCACACTTCCACACTCTCACATTCCCACCCTCTCGCCACCTGACCGGCTCAGCCTCTCATCTTCTCACACTCGCACGTTCTCTCACACTCGTACGTTCTCTCACATTGTGTTGCAGCTCTGTACCGCCAGTGCCCTGTGTTGCAGTCCCGTACCGCCAGTGTCCTGTGTTGCAGCTCTGTCAGTTCTGTTGCAGCTCTGTACCGCCAGTGCCGTGTCGCCAGTGTCCTGTGTTGCAGTCCCGTACCGCCAGTGCCCTGTGTTGCAGCTCTGTACCGCCAGTGTCCTGTGTTGCAGCCCCGTACCTCCAGCGCCCTGTGTTGCAGCTCTGTACCGCCAGTGCCCTGTGTTGCAGCTCTGTACCGCCAGTGCCCGTGTTGCAGCCCGTACCGCCAGTGCCCTGTGTTGCAGCTCTGTACCGCCAGTGCCCTGTGTTGCAGCCCGTACCGCCAGTGTCCTGTGTTGCAGCTCCTGTGTTGCACCCGTACCGCCAGTGTCCTGTGTTGCAGCTCTGTACCGCCAGTGTCCTGTGTTGCAGCTCTGTACCGCCAGTGCCCTGTGTTGCAGCTCCGTACCGCCAGTGTCCTGTGTTGCAGCCCCGTACCGCCAGTGCCCTGTGTTGCAGTCCCGTACCGCCAGTGCCTGAGTCCCGTACCGCCAGTGTCCTATGTTGCAGCTCTGTACCGCCCAGTGCCTTTCCTGTGTTGCAGTCCCGTACCGCCAGTGCCCTGTGTTGCAGCTCTGTACCGCCAGTGCCCTGTGTTGCAGCTCTGTACCGCCAGTGTCCTGTGTTGCACCCGTACCGCCAGTGCCCTGTGTTGCAGCCCCGTACCGCCAGTGTCCTGTGTTGCAGTCCGTACCGCCAGTGCCCTGTGTTGCAGTCCCGTACCGCCAGTGTCCTGTTGAGCTCTGTACCGCCAGTGCCCTGTGTTGCAGCTCTGCTGTGGGTGTCGCTGCGCACGCTGCAGCGTCGTCTTCCGACCCTGCTGGAGGCCCGCTCGGTGCGGCTCAACGTCACCACGGGCACGCCCGTGCGCGCGGTGGTGGTCCGGCCCGTCCCCGCCGCGTCCTCGCTGGCCGAGCCGACACCGCCCGAGGTCACAGAGGTCACGGACGCCGCCGCGCTCGCCAGCCTCGAGCGGCAGCCGTGGTTTCTCGGCGACAGGTGGGCTGGGGTGCACTCGCCTGTCACTTTGTCATCGACCATCTTGTCGCTTAGTCATCCTCTCCTTTATCATTTATGGTTGACATGCACTGCCTACGTCTGGCACACCAGAGGCAATGGGTTCGATTCCCCGCGATGCCCGCCTTTCCTCTCAGGGTGAGAGGCAGGCGACGCCATGTGGCCTCCGCTGCTAAGTGCGTCGTAAAGCCACAATTCAGCCCATGCATGCACCTGTATTCCATGATTATCCGAACAGCCACTGAGTGGATGACAGACTAACAACAAATGCAAAATACAAATAGTCGTTTCGGGTGGAGTTGTGATGTACTTCGGCGCCTTGGTTCCCATCTGAACGCTTGTTTTGCGGGGGTTGGCCTGATTCATCTGAGCGCCTTGCTCTCCTGACCTTTGGATCATTCCCCTCACGATTCCTGCAGTGCTATGGCTAAGATCTACCAAATACAAGGTCAGGCAGCGGGTCGAGAAGTCAGGGGTCGGGCAGGCGTGCTGCCATTGGTAGCTACCGTAATGCTGCTAGTGGTGGCTCATCGCCGCCTAATGACTTCATCGTCAAATGACGTCATTTGACGTCTGAAAATGACGGCGGCTTAGTGACACCATTGATGGCCTGATTACGTCTTGCCCTGCCACTCAATCGCAGGACTGCCGTGTCCGCCCATCTCCATGCACAGGAGTGCGACACGTGCTGAAATATTTGCCTCGAACGGGCGTGTTCTAGTTCCAAGTTTAGCTCCCGCACTTGCAGACACAAATTTTGGTCCTCCTAGGCCTACGGAACGTGGCGTTCTTTTTCGCTACAGTTGGATAACACGTACCTTAACACTAGCACGTCCGGAGGTCCGCGCTAACTTCGCATGTCCGGGGGGGTGGGGCAGATGTCTGCCCCCTAAGATCTCGAGAACTATGCCAGCTAGCGACAAACGAAAAACGGCGTTCGGTAACTGGCGACGGGCTTTCCGTTATTTTTTTCGCTCAGGTCAACATTCAGGTCACTGGGTGAGCATAGGTAAAATTCTACCAGATCAGGTGGGACTCAGATATTGACACATATCTCGGGACCTGTAACAGATAGAAACAAACGGTGAATGCTATTCGACAGTCCTTGAAATGCGATAACGACAATTGGCGGTGTAATTTAAGGTCAGGTCAACCGAAACTCAGATCAAGGTCATGAAGTCATTACCTCAGGTCAACGTCATGAAGTCGCCTAGGGAGGTCACGTAAGGTATCAATCGACACGTCTTGGCGATACAAGCACAATGACGGTAATTTCACCCTTGTAGCTCAATGCAGTGCGATATAATGCGCATAAATGTGTAGTGATCTCAGGTGACCTCAGATACCTTGGCGAGGTCACTGAGCAAAAATTTCAGCGGTTACATTAAGCATAGCTTCCGTCTACATGCCACAACCGTTGTGAGATCATTCCGAGCGCAATTATGCAACCAGTAAACATTTGTATATTTTACCATGGCCCTGGGAAGCCATGACCGCGACCTAACCTAAGGTCAATGCTATGAAAAAGCCTGATATACATATTATGGTCCCTGATGAGAGCATGACATGTTATAAGTTTGAAATCAATCGCCCAATTATTGTGGAAGTTTATGCCACCTAGAACTCCGAGTGTAGTTTGGTCACTTCGCCTGACCTGGTGACCTGACCTGAGATGACCCAGATTAAAAATGTATGAGGATACGCGGAAAAGACCAATGAACAGCTGTGTGGGGTTTGGCCTTGCTAATCCGATAAGTTTGGCGGCAAATGAGGAAAACCGGAGGAGGCAGATATCTGCCCCCGGACGTGCGCGTGTTAAAGTTGTGGACAAAAACATGGTGAACGGTGTTAAAATTGCAACAAACAGATCAATCGAAAACTAAGACTTTTGCGGTGGTTTGAAACATCACCACTCCTGCGATTTAGTAAATGGGGGCTTCGTTCGTGACGCAGCAGAATGTCTGTGAGAGTGAACACCGTCACCGTCACCGTCACCGTCACCGTCACCGTCACCGTCACCGTCACCGTCACAGTCACAGTCACAGTCACAGTCACAGTCACAGTCACAGTCACAGTCACAGTCACAGTCACAGTCACAGTCACAGTCACAGTCACAGTCACAGTCACAGTCACAGTCACAGTCACAGTCACAGTCACAGTCACAGTCACAGTCACAGTCACAGTCACCGTCACAGTCACAGTCACAGTCACAGTCACAAATCACAGTCACCACCGTCACCGTCACCGTCACAGTCACCGTCACCGTCACCGTCACCGTCACCGTCACCGTCACCGTCACCGTCACCGTCACCGTCACCAGTCACCGTCACAGTCACCGTCACCGTCACCGTCACCGTCACCGTCACCGTCACCGTCACCGTCACCGTCACCGTCACCGTCACCGTCACCGTCACCGTCACCGTCACCGTCACCGTCACCGTCACCGTCACCGTCACCGTCACCGTCACCGCCACCGAGTCGATCGCAAGGACCAGACACCTGGTCCTTGCGCAGTAGGACGCAAATCACATACAGGAGCTGCCCAACTAAATATTGAAATGTCGATTCTGCTCGATGGCGGTGTCAAGGAATCGAAATGTGCTCTGCTTAGAGTCATCGCGTAAATTAAAAATAAAATACTGGCCGACTTTCTCCTGTCACTGTCAAAATGTCGACAGGCGAAGATAATAATAATCTGTGCATGTGGTGTTCCCGGTGAGATAAGCCAGCGTTGCACTGATCTCCCCACACTGTGGGACCGCACTCGAAACCCTGCGCGGCGGTTCCCCATCAGAGGCGGATACAAGGAGAAGCATAGGGGCATCCCCCAAATCGTCCGAAAGGTGTTGTTTGTGGAAAGCAGCCCATCTAGAGGGACACTGAAGCCCATCTTCACCACCACTCCTTAAAATTACATCAGTCATTGTGGGGACTCCCAATGAGTTCCCCACCTCCTTCCCCATGCAATTTCTGGATCCGCCCCTGATCCCTAGCAATAGCCTATTCCTTGCATTCCCATAGCCCATATCACATGCGTATGATCATGCCATCATACATTCCTACTCAGCCTCACCAGGTATATTCTGTGATATGCTCAGCATAGATATTTGTGGCTTCACCTTGACACTGACAACTTCGAAGCCACGCCACACTATGTGGCATGTGATATCTAGTCAGAGGTGCTCAATGGTGTTTTGCCCTCATGGTTGTCCATTTGAATGCTTTTCAGGAGCCTTTGCCTCCTCACTCTCATGTTCGTTTGCTCTCCCTTCAACCACAATAATTTCGACTATCATGAGACCCAATGGGGCGCGAACCCTAATCGATTTGTGTCGGCACGTTCCCCCATCTATTGGACCCCCTCTCCCTGTCGGTACCCGGTCAGGCGTGTCACACGGAGTGCCGAAGTTCCATGCCACAACTTCTCCAATGGTCGGCACACACGTGTTGACCTCAGAAGGGCGTAAATTGTTCCAAGGTCCCCCCCCCCCCACGCCGCGCTCGTGAGAACCTCTTGGCGCCGGTGCAACTCGAACTCGGCGTTCCGTGGCCAAACGTGCGACGTGATCAGAGCTTCGTTCTATGCTCAGGATAGCCTATTCAATGGTGGAACTGTGTGTTTCATCCGTTCATCATGCGGATCGGCCGATATTTGCTAGTAGCCATGATAGCGTTGGCAAATCGTCCGTACCACTGCCTCGCCGCGCCGCTGAATCCGTCCCTCCCCTTCCCCTCCCTCTTTCCGCCGCAGGTACGCCGAATTCGTGCCAGGTCACCACATGCGGCGGGATCCGGAGTTGCTGGAGCGGGGCATCTGGACGTTCCCCTACTTCTGCTGCCGGCGCAGGCGCTGGCTGCTCTCCTACACCGTACGGGTGCCGGCCAGCCGGGCGCTGAGGGACCACACGCAGAGGTGAGGACCCAGGGAACGGCAGAGGAGAGGTAGGGGAATAAAAGTAGGGACACACGCAGAGGAGGACCCAGGGAACCACACACAGAGGAGATAGGAAAAGGAGAGAGGGAAAACAAAGTAGGGACCACACAGAGGAGAGGGCACAGAGAGGTGAGGCCAACCACACACAGAGGAGAGGGCGCTGAGGGGCCACATACAGAGGAGAGGCTGAGGGGCCACATACAGAGGAGAGGCTGAGGGACCACACGCAGAGGTGAGGACAGGAAAAACAGAGTAGGTAGGGACAAACAGAGGAGGAGGAACCACACACAGAGGGAGGTAGGGAAAAAGGTAGGAAGAAAAAAGAGGGTGAGGGACCACACGCAGAGGTGAGGACCCAGGGAACCACACACAGAGGAGAGGGTCTGAGGGGCCACATACAGAGGAGAGGGAGGGACAAGCAAAGGTGAGGACAGGGAACAAAGAGGAGAGGGTCTGAGGGGCCACATACAGAGGAGAGGCTGAGGGACCACATACAGAGGTGATGGCTGAGGGACCACATACAAAGGTGAGGACCCGGGGAACCACACACAGAGGAGAGGGTCTGAGGGACCACATACAGAGGAGAGGGTCTGAGGGGCCACACGCAGAGGTGAGGACCCAGGGAACCACACACAGAGGAGAGGGTCTGAGGGACCACATACAGAGGAAGGTCTGAGGACCACATACAGAGGGAGGCTAGGGACCACACAAGGTGAGGAGACAAAAGAGGAGAGGTGAGGGACAACGCAGAGGTGAGGACCCAGGGAACCACACACAGATGAGAGGGTCTGAGGGGCCACATACAGAGGAAGGTGAGGGACCAAGAGGTGAGGGCCACAGAGGAGAGGGTCTACACACAGAGGAGAGGCTGAGGGACCACATACAAGGAGGATCTGAGGGACCACACACAAGGTGGCAGGGAACGGTGAGGCTGAGGGACCACATACAGAAGAGGCTGAGGGAAACAGGAGGGAGGGACAACAGAGGTGAGGCATGAGGGACCAAAAAGGTGAGGACCAGGGACCACACACAGAGGTGAGGGCTGAGGGACCACACGCAAATGTGAGGGTCTGAGGGACCACAATCAGATGTTGGGGTCTCAGGAACCACACGCAGAGGTGAGAGCCTGATGGGATCACACACAGGCGTTTGAGGGGCCACATACAGAGGCGAGAGCCGAGGGGTATGTTGCAAGAGTTCTTAGAAAAAGATCACTCACTTCACGCAACATCGAGCTTCGTGTAACTGTGCGTATCGAGAACCTGACGTTCTCTGGATAAAACAATATGTAAACAAAGACGTGGATTGAGTGGGAGCGGCGAGGAAGGTTTGCGTGCGCTGTATTATCGTATTATCTGGAGACGAATCATACGCACTTTTTCTCCTTCAAAGCACCTCCCAAAACCGAGCAGATGTAAATGTATAGAACTAGATAATAAACCTGAACTAAAATAGCAAGTTAATAAACCGGCGAGAAAACCCACCGCAGGACAAAGAGCAGGAACGCTGCTCAAATAGCTGTCTGCCACCTTCCATCTTCAGAATCTGAATGAAATCAAACAAAGCGATACCAGTCGGTATGCTCAGGACAAGCTTCCTGAAGCTTGAATGCTTCGTCAGACGCGCTGAGTTTGTTATACAGCCGGGAGAACATCTTCAGCACCGCCGCTCTGGGCGTACCATGCTGTCGGGAGAATATCCTCCGGCATTCGCACCACTCTGGACATTTCCCAATCATTGCGTGAGACGAAATGTACGACCCTCAATATACCAGGAGGTGCTGAGTTTACATCGAAAGTAACGTTAGGGATCATGTTATATTACTCAACGTTTCGACCAGGGGCCATCGTCAGGAGTGGCCATCGCCAGGAGTGGTATAACAGTGGCGACCTCACGGAAGAAATGGCACAATTTGCAATTTTGCATCAAAAGCTAGGACGTGTCGAAGAACGGATCATCTTCCTCGTCAACTGCAAACATGAAAGGCTCTACCCCAGATTCATAGTCTCTCCTGACGATGGCCCCTGGCCGAAACGTTGAGTAATATAGCATAATCCCTAACGTTACTTTTGATGTAAACTCAGCACCTCCTGGTATATTGAGGGTCGTACATTTCGTCTAACGCAATGTCTAAAACCCAGGAGCACTTAGGAGCCATTCTTCGTTGTATTAAACATTTCCCAATCCCACGGCCCACCGGTGAAACTGTGTGGGCGGCGCCAATAGTCGCGATCGTGCATAAAGTGCGTCGAGAACCGCCCAATAAGCAAACAAAGGAGAACACCTTCAGCATCGCATCCCCGGCCGCTTGTCAGCCTCCAGCATGTGGCCATTCAAAGAGCTTGTCGATCAACTGACGAATCCCGGTTGTGATGAGCCACCGCCTGCGCGATTTCCACGAACGCAGCGTTGCTCCACTCACCGATTGAAGGCCTCGGCTGGCCACTCGATGACTAGCTGAACGCCTCCACAGCTGGCGACTCGGTAATCGGCCGCCTGCGCGCGGCCCATTGAATTCTGCAACTTTGTCGCGACGTCAGGGGAAACTCGTCGGCCTCTGACGTCGACATTAACGGCACCTGGCCTCAGCTCAATGCGACCGACTTCAGCGCCTCCGGCGGCGCTTCGGCGAAGCACCAAACCTTGAAAGGATGTCGCCATCAAAGGGTGCCTGTGCCGAGGGACGGCTACTTTTCTGAAGCCCGCCTCGGGAGCGTGCAGCTGTGGTGTGGTGATGGCGTGGAGCACTGCCGCGTCGTCCTCTCGCGTCACATAAAGCCGCCGGGGCCAGCCATAGAACCCGAGCCGACGCGCTCAGGCGCGGCGGCTGACGTAACTGTACAGGTAGCTGGCTGAATATCGGTGCCGTTCACACGAATCTGACACAGGATGGAAGGAGTGGCTGCCACTGCACGTCGCGTTCCCGCCACGTTCCAGCGGTGTCGGCCGACGTGTGGCCCTTCTGCCATCCCGTTCAGCTTGGGCATTGCATTGGGCATTGGGAATGCATCATACAGACATAAAGACATCAAAGATCAATGCAGCTATGAGCCACAAGGGCCCTTCATCGGTTGCAGTCTAAACTGAACCAGTTGCCCGCCAAATCTGTCGATCAGCCCTCCCTGGAATACCGAAAAGCAAGCCCTCTATTCTTATAATGATTGTCTATGCTGTTTTTGAAGATGTTCCGTGTGCTGCTACTGACTGTCTTGACCGTGTCCTGTTGTGATTAACTTTCATTTTGAACGTATGACCTCTAATTGCATTATTTCTCTTAAATTCAAACATTTCCCTGAGATATCCCTGTTCCTGACCATGAACAAATTCGAAGACCTCGATGAAATCTCCTCTCAGCCTTCTATATCTAAGTGAAAACATATTCAATGTCAAATTTCATTTAATTTTGATTGGTGCAAAATCATGATGTAGGTAGGCAGCATATGAGGGCTCCAAACTTGATGGGTGGCAAAGTGCTATCTGTGACTCAGCATGAGAAGGACTTAGGTGTTATTTTGAACACAAAATTAAGGACATTATAACAGAGCAAAAGAAGTCAGGAAGAAAGCACTAAGAATGCTTGGAGCAATAAATAGGAATGTATCATACAAAAGTGAGGAAGTCATTAGGAAGCTTTACTGTGCATATGTCAGACCACATTTGGAATACTGTGACCAAGTATGGTTCCCTAGTTGTGAAAAAGATTGTGACTTTTAGAGAGAGTACAAAAGAGTGCATCAAAAATGGTTAATGGTATATGCATCCTGGGATATGAGAAAAGATTGAAGAAATTGAACATGTTGCCACTTAGATATAGAAAGCCGAGAGTAGATCTCAGCGAGGTCTTTAAATTTGTTCATGATCATGGACAGGGATATCCCAGGGAAATGTTTGAATTTAACAGAAATGATGCAATTAGAGGTTATACGTTTGGAACCAGCTACCAGAAACCATTGTTAGTAGCAGCACACTGAACACCTATAAAAACAGCATAGACAATCATTATAAGAATAGTTGGTTTGCTTTTCGGTATTGCAGGTTGGGCTGATCGACGGATTTAGTGGGCAACCGGTTCAGTGCCCAGAATACATCCAAGAAGGACCCTTGTGGCTCATAGATGCACTAACCTTTTATGTTTTTATGTCTGCGAGCGGCAAACTCGTCGATGTGACGCCATTCTCGTCCTGTCCGGTTGCTCTCAGTCAAGATTAGTTCGCACCAGTTAGGCTGAATATTCCTGCGATAACGTCAACATAGTGTGGCGGCCATTAAAAAAACTGCCCTACGTGTCTCGTGAATTCTTGCCGAGCTTCATGCTGCTTTGAGGTTATATTTGGTTTGTTCATTATGATCGTTTGTTGGTTGGTTATTGGTTTTGCGACACGTCGACCGTTGAGTCATGTAGCGTCGTCAATCTCTCACGCCGATTGGTTGCGGGCGAAGAGTAGCGACAGGTGAGACTCGAACTCACAACCTTTAGATTGTGAGACGAGCCACTTACCCCTAGACTACTCGTCCCCTCATTATGATCGTCTTTATATTAGAACCATGTGCTGAGTTTCATTCTTTATTTTGCTCTTCGTTATTCATCATTCATTTCTTTATTCATTTTCAGTATTACATGCGTTCATTCGTATTACCGTTGTCCAATGGGTTGATGGTGAATGCATAGCCGGGACAGGTGGGATTCATGTTCCGTAACGCTTCACTGGCCGTCGTTCGCATCCAGGTCCATCTTCATCAGCTTCGACGTGGACGTGACTCAGCTGGACATCAACCAGTGTGACGTCACCGAGGGAGCGGGGACCGATGACGTCACCGGCGACGATTCCGACGGGCCGCACCACCTGAAGGCCTTCCGCGGCTCGCACAGATGCCACGACACGACCACGGTGAGCGGCGATCGCGCTCCGCGAGCTGTTGGGCACTCGTGGGGATGGGGTACTGTTGGACACTCGTGGGGATGGGGTACTGTTGGACACTCGTGGGGATGGGGTACTGTTGGGCACTCGAGGGGATGGGGTGCTGTTGGGCACTCGTGGGGATGGGGTACTGTTGGACACTCGCGTGGATGGGGTACTGTTGGACACTCGTGGGGATGGGGTACTGTTGGGCACTCGCGGGGATGGGGTACTGTTGGACACTCGTGGGGATGGGGTACTGTTGGACACTCGCGTGGATGGGGTACTGTTGGACACTCGCGTGGATGGGGTACTTGGCACTCGCGCTGATGGGATTACTGTTGGACACTCGTGGGGATGGGGTACTGACTCGTGGGGATGGGGTACTGTTGGACACTCGTGGGGATGGGGTACTGTTGGGCACTCGAGGGGATGGGGTACTGTTGGACACTCGTGGGGATGGGGTACTGTTGGACACTCGAGGGGATGGGGTACTGTTGGGCACTCGAGGGGATGGGGTACTGTTGGATACTCGTGGGGATGGGGTACTGTTGGACACTCGAGGAGATGGGGTACTGTTGGACACTCGAGGGGATGGGGTACTGTTGGACACTCGAGGAGATGGGGTACTGTTGGACACTCGAGGGGATGGGGTACTGTTGGATACTCGTGGGGATGGGGTACTGTTGGACACTCGCGTGGATGGGGTACTGTTGGACACTCGTGGGGATGGGGTACTGTTGGACACTCGTGGGGATGGGGTACTGTTGGACACTCGTGGGGATGGGGTACTGTTGGACACTCGTGGGGATGGGGTACTGTTGGGCACTCGAGGGGATGGGGTGCTGTTGGACACTCGTGGGTTGTGGCGTTGTATACAGTTGGACACTCGATGGGATGGGTGTTATGTACTGTTGGGCACTTGAAGGGATGTGGTGTTGTATACGTTCGGACACTCGATGCGATTCGATGTGGTGTACTTTTGAGCACTTGAGTGGGTGTGTTGTTTTGTACTGTTGAGCACTACAGGAGATGTGGTGTTGTGTGTTTCTGAGGTGTGTTGTGCCCATCAATTGCTGGTAAAATGTCCGAAATAACGTGCCCTGTCGTGTTTTATCGTCAGTTACTTTTATCGTCGGTTATGTCGGTTATGTGCTCGTGCCCGCAATACAGGCATTTCCCATTTTGCTCAGCATTATATAACCATATACCATATACAGAACTATGAATATAAATCAGTGGTTTAACTGTGTACGATATGGGGCGCTTGCCACCAATGTTGTATTTGCCGTCCAATAATTTCAACAGTTAACATGTGACCATATGTGGCATGCCCCATCCCCTCATCACGTTGGCTCCGCCCATTTCTTTCATGTATTGTACCGTCAAAATCACTTTCAGAAACCTACACATATTAAATAAAAATAGAGCTATATAGCATGACACTAATGCATGCTGTATATAGGCATATATACCATACAAATACATGCTATGTAAGACTACATACTATAGAACTACGTAACGTAGAGTTTAGCACTATAGAACAATGAGGAGCACCATGAGACTATGGAATCAAGCATGGGGGATCAATTGTTTGATTTTTAATCCTTCCCATATCCTCCCAGATGGTTCTGGAGGAGCCGAACATGCCTGCATCAGGCGTGTTCTGCGGTTTTTTGTTTTGTTTTTTATGTTCAAAATGTCTCGTCCGAACATTTCATGTGCGCATGGCCCGCTCGGCCTAAAAAGTAAATTGATGTCATTGTGTTTTTTTAACGAAAAGCTGGTGGAATATATTACCAATATCTGCGCGGAACACAATTTCCATTCCAAGATAAATCGCAATTCAGTACAAGATGCAAATCGTCCGAATTCAAAATTCAGTTGCAAGAGCCAGCAATTGCAAAACGTGTACAACGTGACGAACTTGTTCGTGAGCCTTCGGCTTTGGAGGTGTTCTAATTAATGATGCGGTAATAGTGAGTAACGTGAAGCCTTAGTAAGTGGTCGCTTACCATCCCGAGCCCTGCACGCAAACTGTCAATCTCTGAAGCTTGCTTTTTTCAGCCTTGGAGTGCATGTTAGGGGAAGCCCAGTGTTGATCATACGCTTAACGTTTAATTGGCTTCCAGCAAGCATTTCGAACACCACCTCTCCCCCTTTCCTTCCCGTGGTTCTCCACCCCTTGTTGGTGGCGCTCTGAGCAGAAGATTCCAGCGTAATTTTCATGGTCACGTATGATAGGTTTTGCCAACCTATCATACTCTTCAGATAGGTTTTCAAGATAGGTTTTACCAACCCCAATCACGCTTGCAAACTCGTGAAATTAAGTCGTTTGTGGTGCTGGGCTACAACACCCCACTGGCTGCTCCTCCTGCTCTGCAGAACTGCAGCCTGACTGCAGTTCTGCAGTCCAGGCTCAGCTAGTGAGGGTTCGCCCGTCTCCGGCCGCGTGTATGAGCACCCTTCAATGGAAATTGGTGGAGCTTTTGCTGGTGGATCTATTACGCAACCATCCTTTGAATCGTTGCAACCGGGTAAAAAATAACAGACGGAACGTAAAGTGGAAAAATTCCGTTCAGAAACAAACCCGGATAACTAGTTCTTTTGGCACGTTCCGATGCATTTTGCAGTACTACCAAGCAGTGCAGTCTTTGTGCCAACCACTAGCCCTCAACTTAGCACGATAAAAGGACATCTGTTAACACGATTCAGCCATACTGTACAGAGTAGAGCGCATTCACCCTGATAAAAACGACGCCTAATCCTCTTTGTTGTGTCTTTGTTGAGAACACAAATCATTGACTACCGGCCAAGCGCTGTGCATCAAGTTGGCAAGTGATACATGTCTGCCCACATATGCAATCGTCTGCCAGCCGTACTAACTGTTCCCGGTTGAAGTTTGAACTTAGCCCACCACGACTGCGTTCAGCAGAGTGCACTCCCTGGTGTGGCTCCAGCTGATCCGTATCTGCAATTTCCCAGAAAGCCTGTCTTGGCTTGTGATGTCTGTTCATTCCCTTGAACTTTGCCACCCAATCACAACTGTCCAGGTTCGGTGTTCATTCATCTCTCACCGAGCCTGCGCTTCGTGGTATTCGCATGTTTGACTGTCACTCAGCCCGTATTTCGGTACTCGTTCAAAGTTTGCATGAATCAGGATGTGCACCTGTACACTTTGATCTTTCCTCAGCCCTTGCTTAGATGCAGCTCGACCTGTGACCTTCTTCGTGGCCTGTGACCTGTGATCTGTGACCTTTGGACTGTGACCTGTGATATGTGACCTGTGATATGTGACCTGTGACCTGTGTGTACTCCAGTGTTCGTTCACCCCTGGCCGAGGCTGGGTGAGGGGCGGCTACGTCTGCCAATGCAAGCCGGGCCACTACGCCAGAGGAGGAGGCCCCGTCTTCGACGGCACGAACGTCGAAGGTAGGACTCGTGCTGCACCTGGTCAACGCGAGGTCACAGCAAATGTATACAGCCGACACACCACCACAGTCTGCGATGTATACAGCCGACACACCACCACAGTCTGTGATGTATACAGCCGACACACTCTTACGTATACACGACACACCCAGTCTGTGATGTATACAGCCGACACAAAGTCTGTGAAGTATACAGCCGACACACCACCACAGTCTGTGATGTATACAGCCGACACAGTCTGTGATGTATACAGCCGACACACCACCACAGTCTGTGATGTATACAGCCGACACACCACCACAGTCTGTGATGTATACAGCCGACACACCACCACAGTCTGTGATGTATACAGCCGACACACCACCACAGTCTGTGATGTATACAGCCGACACACCACCACAGTCTGTGATGTATACAGCCGACACACCACCACAGTCTGTGATGTATACAGCCGACACACCACCACAGTCTGTGATGTATACAGCCGACACACACCACAGTCTGTGATGTATACAGCCGACACACCACCACAGTCTGTGATGTATACAGCCGACACACCACCACAGTCTGTGATGTATACAGCCGACACACCACCACAGTCTGTGATGTATACAGCCGACACACCACCACAGTCTGTGATGTATACAGCCGACACACCACCACAGTCTGTGATGTATACAGCCGACACACCACCACAGTCTGTGATGTATACAGCCGACACACCACCACAGTCTGTGATGTATACAGCCGACACACCACCACAGTCTGTGATGTATACAGCCGACACACCACCACAGTCTGTGATGTATACAGCCGACACACCACCACAGTCTGTGATGTATACAGCCGACACACCACCACAGTCTGTGATGTATACAGCCGACACACCACTACAGTCTGTGATGTATACAGCCGACACACCACCACAGTCTGTGATGTATACAGCCGACACAGTCTGTGATGTATACAGCCGACACACCACCACAGTCTGTGATGTATACAGCCGACACAGTCTGTGATGTATACAGCCGACACACCACCACAGTCTGTGATGTATACAGCCGACACACCACCACAGTCTGTGATGTATACAGCCGACACACCACCACAGTCTGTGATGTATACAGCCGACACACCACCACAGTCTGTGATGTATACAGCCGACACACCACCACAGTCTGTGATGTATACAGCCGACACACCACCACAGTCTGTGATGTATACAGCCGACACACCACCACAGTCTGTGATGTATACAGCCGACACACCACCACAGTCTGTGATGTATACAGCCGACACACCACCACAGTCTGTGATGTATACAGCCGACACACCACCACAGTCTGTGATGTATACAGCCGACACACCACCACAGTCTGTGATGTATACAGCCGACACACCACCACAGTCTGTGATGTATACAGCCGACACACCACCACAGTCTGTGATGTATACAGCCGACACACCACCACAGTCTGTGATGTATACAGCCGACACACCACCACAGTCTGTGATGTATACAGCCGACACACCACCACAGTCTGTGATGTATACAGCCGACACACCACCACAGTCTGTGATGTATACAGCCGACACACCACCACAGTCTGTGATGTATACAGCCGACACACCACCACAGTCTGTGATGTATACAGCCGACACACCACCACAGTCTGTGATGTATACAGCCGACACACCACTACAGTCTGTGATGTATACAGCCGACACACCACCACAGTCTGTGATGTATACAGCCGACACACCACTACAGTCTGTGATGTATACAGCCGACACAGTCTGTGATGTATACAGCCGACACACCACTACAGTCTGTGATGTATACAGCCGACACACCACCAGTCTGTGATGTATACAGCCGACACACCACTACAGTCTGTGATGTATACAGCCGACACACCACCACAGTCTGTGATGTATACAGCCGACACACCACCACAGTCTGTGATGTATACAGCCGACACACCACCACAGTCTGTGATGTATACAGCCGACACACCACCACAGTCTGTGATGTATACAGCCGACACACCACCACAGTCTGTGATGTATACAGCCGACACACCACCACAGTCTGTGATGTATACAGCCGACACACCACCACAGTCTGTGATGTATACAGCCGACACACCACCACAGTCTGTGATGTATACAGCCGACACACCACCACAGTCTGTGATGTATACAGCCGACACACCACCACAGTCTGTGATGTATACAGCCGACACACCACCTGTAATGTATACGCCGACAAACAGTCTGTGATGTATACAGCCGACACACCACCACAGTCTGTGATGTATACAGCCGACACACCACCACAGTCTGTGATGTATACAGCCGACACACCACCACAGTCTGTGATGTATACAGCCGACACACCACCACAGTATGTGATGTATACAGCCGACACACCACCACAGTCTGTGATGTATACAGCCGACACACCACCACAGTCTGTGATGTATACAGCCGACACACCACCACAGTATGTGATGTATACAGCCGACACACCACCACAGTCTGTGATGTATACAGCCGACACACCACCACAGTCTGTGATGTATACAGCCGACACACCACTACAGTCTGTGATGTATACAGCCGACACACCACCACAGTCTGTGATGTATACAGCCGACACACCACCACAGTCTGTGATGTATACAGCCGACACACCACCACAGTCTGTGATGTATACAGCCGACACACCACCACAGTCTGTGATGTATACAGCCGACACACCACCACAGTCTGTGATGTATACAGCCGACACACCACCACAGTCTGTGATGTATACAGCCGACACAGTCTGTGATGTATACAGCCGACACACCACCACAGTCTGTGATGTATACAGCCGACACACCACCACAGTCTGTGATGTATACAGCCGACACACCACCACAGTCTGTGATGTATACAGCCGACACACCACCACAGTCTGTGATGTATACAGCCGACACACCACCACAGTCTGTGATGTATACAGCCGACACACCACCACAGTCTGTGATGTATACAGCCGACACACCACCACAGTCTGTGATGTATACAGCCGACACACCACCACAGTCTGTGATGTATACAGCCGACACACCACCACAGTCTGTGATGTATACAGCCGACACACCACTACAGTCTGTGATGTATACAGCCGACACACCACCACAGTCTGTGATGTATACAGCCGACACACCACCACAGTCTGTGATGTATACAGCCGACACACCACCAGTCTGTGATGTATACAGCCGACACACCACCACAGTCTGTGATGTATACAGCCGACACACCACCACAGTCTGTGATGTATACAGCCGACACACCACCACAGTCTGTGATGTATACAGCCGACACAGTCTGTGATGTATACAGCCGACACAGTCTGTGATGTATACAGCCGACACAGTATGTGATGTATACAGCCGACACAGTCTGTGATGTATACAGCCGACACACCACCACAGTATGTGATGTATACAGCCGACACACCACCACAGTCTGTGATGTATACAGCCGACACACCACCACAGTCTGTGATGTATACAGCCGACACACCACCACAGTCTGTGATGTATACAGCCGACACACCACTACAGCCGACACACCACCACAGTCTGTGATGTATACAGCCGACACACCACTACAGTCTGTGATGTATACAGCCGACACACCACCACAGTCTGTGATGTATACAGCCGACACACCACCACAGTCTGTGATGTATACAGCCGACACACCACCACAGTCTGTGATGTATACAGCCGACACACCACCACAGTCTGTGATGTATACAGCCGACACACCACTACAGCCGACACACCACTACAGTATGTGATGTATACAGCCGACACACCACCACAGTCTGTGATGTATACAGCCGACACACCACCACAGTCTGTGATGTATACAGCCGACACACCACTACAGTCTGTGATGTATACAGCCGACACACCACCACAGTCTGTGATGTATACAGCCGACACACCACCACAGTCTGTGATGTATACAGCCGACACACCACTGCAGTCTGTGATGTATACAGCCGACACACCACACAGTATGTGATGTATACAAACCGACACACCCAGTCTGTGATGTATACAGCCGACACACCACCACAGTCTGTGATATATACAGCCGACACACCACTAATACAGCCGACACACCACGTGGATGTATACAGCCGACACACCACCAGTCTGTGATATATACAGCCGACACACCACCACAGTATGTGATGTATACAACCGACACACCACCACAGTATGTGATGTATACAGCCGACACACCACCATATAACAGCCGACACACCACTACAGCCGACACACCACCACAGTCTGTGATGTATACAGCCGACACACCACCAAGTTGTGATGTATACAGCCGACACACCACTACAGTCTGTGATGTATACAGCCGACACACCACTGTCTGTGATGTATACAGCCGACACACCACCACAGTCTGTGATGTATACAGCCGACACACCACTACAGCCGACACACCACTACAGCCGACACACCACCAGTCTGTGATGTATACAGCCGACACACCACTACAGCCGACACACCACCAGTCTGTGATGTATACAGCCGACACAGTCTGTGATGTATACAGCCGACACACCACCACAGTATGTGATATATACAGCCGACACAGACCACGGTATATACAGCCGACACAGACCACGGGATCTTCCTTCCAGAAAAAGGAGAACCACAATTGGTATCACTTTTCCTCTTTTGGCTTAGAGCGAAGTGGTTATATGCGAGTTGGTATTCTCATAAAAATATATTTCATGTCATTTTGAAACCTAGCCGTCAGCATGGAGGAGTTTTTGGTAATGCCGAAGCGAGCTGATCACTTGGTATATTCTTTTTTAAAATGAGCAAGATGTCCAATTGGTATCACGTCTCGGGCACTTGGCTAAGGAACACATGGCATCATTGTGAGCTCAGCTCGGTATAATTCGCAATATATCCTTATAAGGCATAAGCGCTAAATCAACATGCAATCATTACAAAATCGAGCGAACCCCAATTGGCGAAACGTCAACGTGCAATCTGCTAAAAAAACGAAAGAGACCCACGACTGACATCACTTCTCGGCCTTCTGGCTCAACGTCCACATGTGAGTTAAGATATTCGTATACAACCCAATATATTCCACGATATTTTGAAGCGTGGCGATTAGTGCCAAAGTTTTGAACAATGTCGAAGCGAAGAAACCAGATGGTAAATTCCATCATAATCAAATATATTTCATGTCATTTTGAGAATTCGCCATCAACGTGGAAAAGCCTTTGGTAATGCGGAGGCGAAATGACCACTTCGTTTCTTCTTTTAAAAAGAAGAATACCATCTCCAATTGTTATAGGTTCTCGGCCACTTCGCCACTGATATTTTGAGTCCTGGCCATTGGTATGGAATGGGTTTTGGTAATGCCGAAGCAAGGTGACGACTTGGTACCTTCTAAAAAACAAAGCGATTCGCATGTCCGATTGGTATCGCTTTTATATCACATGGCTAAGAGCAATATAACTTCCTTGTGAGCTTAGAATCGTAAATAAATCATAGTATATCACTCTGCATTTTTAACGTTCTTAACATTTACACTGGCGTTGCGGCCACGGCCGTGCGGCGCTAGTTTTTAATGTACTTGTTTTGTTCACTTATTTGTGTGTTTGGTGTGGTGCGCTCCCGTGCGGCCTACCACGCCTGGATTCGGCCGCCGGGAGCGCGCCTGAGCAGATCGATGTGTGGACGGGCACCAGCGTGGTGCCCGGCCACCAATGGTAAGTTATGATTTTGATGTACCAAATGGCATGAAACATTTATTGTTAATAAAAGGAAATATCTTTATAACGCCTAAGCGTAACATCCACTTACAAAATTACAAAGCAATTACAAAATTGAGCAAACCCCAATTGGCGCAACGTAAAAATGCAATCTTTCAAAACACGAAAGAGAGAGACAAGTTCGCTTCTCGATCTTCTGGCTTGATAAGCATGACGAGTTGAGATATTCGTACAGGACCCAAAATTGTGGAAGTGTTTTCGACAATTACGAAGCGAAATCTCCAGAGGGTAAATTTGATAATGGAAAACAAATTAGATCGATTAGTTGGCATCGATTCCCGGCATTTTGGCTGAGACCATGCGCGTTGTTCTTCTCGTTACAAAAATATATTTCACGTCATTTTGAAACCTGGCCATCAGCATGGAAGAGTTTTTGATAATGCTGAAGCGAAATGACCCCTTCGTATTTTCTAAAAACAAAATGAATAAGGTATCCAATTGGCATAGCTTCTCGGCCACTTGGCTACGAACAATATGACTTTTTTGTGAGCTCAGAATCGTGTATAAATCACAGGATATTTTTATGATGCATAGGCGAAAAGCCAACATGCAATCGAGCGAAAAATCGAGCGAGCCCAATTAGCGAAACGTAAAGATGCAACCTTCTTCAAAACGAAAGAGACCCACAATTTGCGTCGCTTCTCGACCTTCTGGCTATGATAAGCAGGTCGACACGTGAGCTGAGATATTCATATGAAACCCAATATTGATTGTCATTTCGAAACCTAACGACCAGTGTGTGCGCATTTTCGGGAATGCGGAAGGGAAACAACGAGATAAGAAGTTCTAAACAATTAGATCACAATTAGATCACACAAAAAAAAATAAGCTCACAATTGGTATAGCTTCTCGGCCTTTTGGCTGAGATCAAAGTGGTTGCATCTGAGTTGGTATTGGATATTGTTGTAAAAATGTATTTCCTACCATTTTTGCACCTGTTCATAAGCCTGGAGAAATTTTTGATAATGCCGAAGCGAAATGACAATTTTTTAATGAATAAGATGTCGATTTGGTATCGCTTCTCGGCCACTTGGCTAAGAACAATATGACATGAGCTCAAAATCGTATATCTCTATATCTTTGCCTTATATCTGTATTAGGCCTATGCGATAAGTCAGCATGCAATTACATTTTCACAATCGGGTGGCCTACAGTAGGTGAAACGTCCACATGCAATCTTCTTTTTTTAAAACGAAAGAGAACCACAATTGGTATCGTTTCTCGGCCTCCTGGCTATGATGAGGACGTCGACATGTGAGTTGAGATATTCGCATATAGCACAGTATAATCCATGCTATTTTGAAACCTGACGATTCGTGCGGAAAAGTTCTCCACAATGTCGAAACGAAATATCCAGATGGGTAATTCCGTCATAAAAACGAATTAGATCTCCAATTGGCGTCGCTTGTTGGCCTTTTGTCCGAGATCAAAGTGGTTGCATGCCAGTTATCCAGTTGCATAAAGGTGGATTTCGTCTAATTTTGCAACCTTGCCATCAAGATGAAAATGTTTTTGGTAATGCCGAGGCGAAAAAACCGCTTCATATCTTCTAAACAAAAATTAATGAGATCTCCAATTTGTACAGGTTCTCAGCAACTTGGCTAGTGATATTTTGAATCCTGGTCATTAGAAGAGTGTATGGTAGAGTGTATGGTAATGTGGAAGTAAAGTGACAAATGATTTGTCCAATTGGTATCGCTTCTCGGCCACTTGGCTATGAACAATGTGACTTCCTGGTGACCTCAGAATCGGGTATAAATCACAGCGTATCTTTATAATGCATAAGCCATAAATCAACATTCAATCATTACAAAATCGAGCAAACCCCAACTGGCGAAACAGCAGCATGCAATCTTTTTTTTAACGAAAGAGAATCGCAATGTGTGTCGCGTCCCGGCCTTATGGATATGATAACCCTGTCGGCATGCGAGATGGGATCTTCGTATATAACCAAAAATTGTATCTCATTTTGAAATCTGGCCGTCGGTGTGGATGAGTTTTTGATAATGCCGAAGCAAAACAACCACACCGTAAATTCTATAATAAAAACAGGATATCAATTTGCATCGCTTCTCGCCGTTTTGGCTCAGATCAAAGTGGTTGCATGCTAGTTCGTATTTTCGTAAAAATATATTTCATGTCATTTCGAAACATAGTCATCAGCATGGAGGTGTTTTTGATAATACCAAAGCGATATGGCAACTTCTAAAAAACAAAATAAATAAGATGTCGAACTGGTATCGCTTCTCGGCCACTGGGCTAAGAACAATACGACATCCTTATGTGCCCAAAATCGTGTATAATTCACAGTATATCTTTAACGCGCGCCCTGGAGGGCCTCGGAAAATTACGCGCACTGGAGGGGGCGGATTCCGCCCCCTAAGATCTCGGCTCCTACCGAGGCTAGAGCAACAAAATTCGCAGAGTGGATGGGCACGATAGCAACCTCTATTGTGTGCAAATGTCATGACGCATGACCCTCCAGGGCGTGTGTTGAAGGGCCTAAGGGATCAGTCAACATGCAATTTATTACAATTGCAATTGCAATTATACAATCTGGCGAACCCCAATTGGCGAAACGTCAATATGCAATATTCTTTTTTTAGACACGAAAGTGAACCACAATTCATATCGTTAATCGGCCTCCTGGTTATGATGAGAACGTCGACATGTGAGTTTACGT
The DNA here is from genome assembly GCA_034440575.1 of Imbricaverruca yamaguchii. Lineage (NCBI taxonomy): Eukaryota > Metazoa > Arthropoda > Thecostraca > Neoverrucidae > Imbricaverruca > Imbricaverruca yamaguchii. The sequence goes on along the minus strand of JAOTOL010001654.1, from coordinate 844,527 downwards.
GATATTCACATGTAACCCAATAAGTTCCATGTTATTTTCAAACCTGCGGAAGAGTTTTCGACTGATGTGAAATAATCAGATGGTAAAGTCCATCACATAAAAAAACGATTGATTGATTGATTATTTGGGCTTTGGGGCGCATCAATTTAAAATAATAAAAAAACGAATTAAAATTCCAATTGCCATCGGTTCTCGGTCTTTTGGTTGAGATCAAATTGGTTGCATGCCAGTTTTTATTCTCATCAAAGTAAATTTCATGTAATCTTGAAACATCGCCATCAGCATGGAAATGTTTTTTTTGGCAATGTCGAAGGGAAATGACCGAGCGAACCACAATTGGCGAAACGTCAACATGCAATTTCGCAAGATAAGAAAGAGAACCACAACTGGTATCGCGTCTTGGCTTCCTGGCTATTATACGCATATGGATACATAGGTTGAGATATCCGTATATAAGCCTATGTTGCATGCCATTTCGAAACCTGACGATCAGGGTGGAAAACTTTTCGATAAGCCAAAGCGAAAAAAAACCACATGGTAATTTATATCATCAAAAACGACTTAGATCTCGAGTCTTAGATGCGGGTAAGCAAATTTGTGTTTCCCTTTCGTATGTTGGAAGATTACATGTTGACGTTTCGTAAAATGGGGGTCGCTCTATTTTGTGACGATTGCATGTTCATGTATCGCTTAAGTGGTGGTGGATTTGTGCTTCACGGCTTGTCGACTGCCTTGGTCATTTTGCGCCCATACGTATCGCTTAAGCATAATACATATATAAAATCATGGAAATCAGGGAAAGCATTCCCCAAGTCCATGTACTGGCTACATTTTTCACCTGGCCGACGGGGGCGGGGATGGCCGAGTGGTTAAGGTGTCGGGCTATGGGTACCAAAGGTCCCGGGTTCGACTCTAGCGCCACTCAGAACATTTTCCAATCCCGAGGCCCACCGGTGAAACAGTGTGGGCGGAGCCATTAGCCGTGAGTGTGCATAAAGTGTGTCGTGAACCAACCAATAAGCACCGGGACGACGAAATCCTGCCTGGCATCCGTCTCCCCCTTCAGCGTGGCACGCGGGATCACATGTTGCAGCCATACAATTGGCAGCTGTTCCCACGGTGGTTGTGCACAAGCCAAACCCGATAAAATGGGATAAACCGCACGAGCTCCCAGCTCCCGTCCCGATGATACTCATGGTACCTTTATATTTTCTCTGTGATACGTATTTTTTCATCTCGTGCATAGCTAAGAAGGGTATTGCCACTCGAATAGAAATCAATCACCATATTTCAAGAAGGTTGACTTAATATGTTGGAAATCGTCTTAATCAACTTCAGGCTTCTTGTCATCGTGACATAACCAGTACATCATAAACACATTATTATGTTTTAGTAATCATTTCCGAAAGCACATCTTCGGAGTTCATCAAAACCTGATCACTGCATGATCACTACCTGATCACTATCTGATAATACCTAATCACCACTTGATCACTACTGGATCGCTGCCCGACCACCACTTGGCCAAAGCGAATCATCTTATCGGACTTGGCCATGAAAATAACTCTCCTGGAACGACGGGAGTTGTGTTAATTTTATTTCCGTACTCCTACCAGAAAGCATAAATGTTGGGTAAGTTCAACTTCCGGTCAAAATTGGTCGGTTCGCACCTTTTCCGGTGCTGCCGTCCATCCTCTCACCGCCCCAATGAATACTACCATATGTGACGTAGTTGTCTGACTTCGGAGATGCCATATCCAGCGCGAAAATCCCCGCTTTTCACTGAAGTGTTGTACAGGGAGCGACAAACAAGCGGTGACAGAGCATCGTCCGAAAACGCTGCCATATATGACGTCACGGCAGAATTCTGCCCGGTCTGAATTCCCGGCACGTTCGCAGTGGCGTACGAGGAGCGGCAGCTGCGAGGCGGCACCACCTACGACATGCTGTACGTGTGCAGGCGCTGCCAGCCGGGCTGCGACAGCTGCATCTCAGACAAGCCCTGTCTGGCCAACTACAACTGGGTGTTCAGGTGAGGCGACGTCCCACGCTCACAAGGTGGCCAACTTAACGCTCCGACAGAGCAGCTTGGCGTTCCGACAGAACAGCTTAACGTTTCGACAGCACATCTTAGCGTTTCGACAGAGCATCTTAGCGCTCCGACAGAGCATCTTAGCGTTCCGACAGAACAGCTTAACGTCCTGGAAGAACAGCTGAGCGTTCCGACAAAGCATATTAGTATTCCGACAGAGCAGCTTAACGTTTCGACAGCGCATCTTAGCGCTCCGACAGAACAGCTTAACGTCCTGGAAGAACAGCTGAATGGGCGCTGAATGACCTTGTAGTCGGCGCGCCCTTAAGCCCAAATAATCAATCAAAGGAAGAACAGCTGAGCGTTCCGACAAAGCATCTTAGTGTTCCGACAGAGCAGCTTAACGTTTCGACAGCGCATCTTAGCGCTCCGACAGAACAGCTTAACGTCCTGGAAGAACAGCTGAGCGTTCCGACAGAGCAGTTTAACGTTCCGACAGCGCATCTTAACGTTTCGACAGAACAGCTTGACGTTCCGACAGAAGCAACTCAGTGCCATTTCCCGTCAAATTCCACGCTGGATATCCTGCTAGTGTTGCACCATGGCTGCATGTATTTGCCAGTTGCATGTTGGGATGTGGGGCCCAAGTGACGTCATCCGGGCGTTGGCAGCACAGTGATTGCACTTCAGACGACCTGTACTTCAGACGGGACGGTATACACCGGGCCTTGGGTGGCTCGTCTGAGGCGGACGATTCGATGGTGTGATTTTCCTTTGTAAAATGCTTCATGATTCTTGTGTGATTCCGATCGGATCCTCGTCTGATCCGGTCTGATCCACACCTGGTCCTGGCGCGATCCCGTATGATTCGCATGTTCCCTCACGAATGACAGTGCTGACAGTGTCTTGCCGTCGCTAACTGATTATTGGCACACATTTTCTGTTCTCATTGTGCAACAAATAATTATTGCAGACAGTTGCCATTTGGAAAAAATATAGTCCGTATGTGGTCAGTACATGATACATTCGGTCACCAGATTAATTATGCAGTGAATATGGAAGCTAAGTCGCCGAGGTGTTGGATACTTGGTGATCAAATGTATGCGAACAATCCAAACGCAACAACATTGTCGGCTTTTCGGCATTTCCTGCCGTCGGGTACAAAGCTCAGGAGGATTGCGCCCGGTATTCCAAGGGAAATCGAGCAAACTTGAGCAGAAAATCGTGTGGGACAGGGCAAGACTTGTAAACAACGTGGGAAAAATGTGAAGCGACAAGGGCGGGTGGTCCTAGGAGCCGCCGTCGCAGCAGTGGTCGCCCCGCAACGCTTGCTGCCCACGCGGTTTGGCATAACCGCGACATACGCCATGCAATTTTGCAGGATTGTGAAGCTACGTGCCACAAAAGCACCAACATGAATCCCGAAACCGTGGAAGATTCAGAACACGCTCATTCGCCCGTTGGCACGAAAAGTGCCTCGCGCAGATTGTGGAGTTTAAATCATTATCCATGACGAGAATTACTTAGCGTGCTATAGTAACGTGGCAACGACAGTTTTTCCAGTCACGTAGTTTCGTAGTAACGAAATGCCCTGCAAACTGATGGTCTACACCGAACCAAATGGCGACGTGTCTGATCATTTCATGTACCGTCAAACCTGGAACTCTCCTCGAAATCTCCTCGCGCGTGTGGCGATCTTTCCAGCGGGAGTGTCTGCGTTAGTGATCTGCCAGAGACGCGCGAACGTGGACGGCGCCACGTACCGCGAAGAGCGCCTTCGCCGGGTTCCGCTGCCGTGTATCGGCGCACTCACGTTGGTGACGTGACGCTGGTGACGTGACGCTGGTGACGTGACGCTGGTGACGTGACGCTGGTGACTGACGCTGGTGACGTGACGCTGGTGAGTGACCTTTGCGCTGGTGACGTGACGCTGGTGACGACGCTGGTGACGTGAGCTGGTGACGTGACGCTGGTGCGTGACGCTGGTGACTGGCCAAGCCTGGCGGTGACACGTCATGCGCGTGACGCGTGAAAACCCGGCTTCTGTTGGGCGGGAATAGCCGAGTGGTTGAGGTGTCGGGCTGTGGGTACCAAAGGTCCCGCGTTCGACACCAGCGCCGCTCAGGACATTTCCCAATCCCGCGGTCCACCGGCGAAACAGAGTGAGCGGTGCCATTAGCCGTGAATGTGCATAAAGTGCGTAGTGAACCACCCAATAAGAAATAACAATCTGCACGTACTCCGGGCGGCAGGCGTGTCCGATAGAGGGCCGCTCAGGAACGGCTAAAAGACGTACGCAACAGTGGCTACGGTGCCACCGCTGGGAACTGTCTCACGATCAGCACGTGGCGTGCGCTGTCACACGTGAACTCGGAAGTGTAGCGCGCTATGATGACGAGAATCGGCGAGAGCTGGCCACTGCAGACCGAAACGCGCTTCATTGCACCGAGATCATAGCACGTTTTCAAAAGAAACAAAAAAATCGTAACCTACGTATAAATTGCATGCCAGGAATTGGCGAAACCCCGTTGTCTCGATGGTACCCACCTCACTGGTCATGTGCACGTTCCTTCCTGGTACGAGTGCGTTGCTGTTCGTGTCGATGCCGTGTCCATGCCGACATGCCCCACGTTCATGCGGCATGTTGGCCGGACGGTTTTGGCTTTCAGGATCGTGCTGCTGTCGATATCGATGCTCTGCGTGCTGATGACCTTCATCGTCATCGGCCTCATCATGCGGTACAAGAGGCTCAAGGTCATCAAGTCCGGCTCGCCGTTGTTTCTCACGGTCACTCTGCTGGGCTGCGTCGCCATGTACATGGAGGTAGGCCATGGGCTGGTGCCGCCCGCCAGTCGCTATGGTTGACCCGAGATCAGGTGGAAGAGGCAGTGTTCCGTCCTGTGTGGGGACGTTGCGGTACGGCTGGTAGCCCTGGCCTTCTGTGGCCTGAGTGATAGTTGAGGGGACCTTGTGTGGGCCGAACATCGCCATTTACCTCTCTCTCCATATGCATGTAGCACACAGCACCAAACAGGGCCGGGGGCCGCGGTAGCTCAGTTGGTTTAGCGTCGGACTCCTTGATCACAAGATCGTGGGTTCGCATCTCACAACCGACGGAATTTACCGAGTCCACCCGTGACCAATCGGCGTGAGAGGTTGGCGACGCTATATAACCTAGCGGTTGAATACATCGTAAAATTGAAGTGTCAGACCACACAGCACCGTGGCTCTCCGCTGTCCAATCCATCAGGTCAGTACCACTAAGAACAAACTCCACAGAAGCTTCGAGAGGACATAAAGGATGCTTCACGCAACGATACGTGCGCACTCGCGACAGATAGCAATAGCGCAGGACACAACGTCGTCTCTCTCAAAAACCGAATCCGCGGTTCAGAAAACGGTCATCGTCACGACCGAGCACGGCATGCGCGCTTGTGCCTCACTGGGCGAACGGTGCCCTCGGTCCGGGAATACGCCAGCTCCCGCGGGGAACTCGGGTATTCCCAAGGCGTATAACGGGGATCCAGCATACCACATCCAGCATATCACATCCAGCATACAATCCAGCATATCATATCCAGCATATCACATCCAACATATCACATCCAGCATATCACATCCAACATACCATATCACATCCAACATATCACATCCAACATACCACATCCAACATACCACATCCAACATATCACATCCAACATATCACATCCAGCATATCAACCACATATCAACATACCACATCCAACATATCACATCCAACATATCACATCCAACATACCACATCCAGCATATCACATCCAACATACCACATCCAACATATCACATCCAACATATCACATCCAAATACACATCCAACATACCACATCCAACATACCACATCCAACATATCACATCCAGCATATCACATCCAGCATATCGCATCCAGCATATCACAAAAACTCAATAAAATGCAATTACACTCTGCACAGACATGCGAGCATTAATTGTAGCTTCTTAGGTATAGAAATTGCTGTCGAGCCATGCCGGTTCATCTCACTGGCTTGTACGCCTAGGCACATGGCGAATATACTGCTGATTACTGCAACCAATCAGTTTTGCATTGCTTTGCATATTTTTTAACGGATTGGATAACGGGTGGATGTGTCTATCTGGTACGGCTATGGGCACGGATTAGATTTGTTCCCACCGACATGCATTGAACCTGATTTGAAAATAGCGAACTGTGTTATGCTCTACAAATGACCCTCCCATCCGGGGGCAAAATGCGAGCGCGTGAAGCGACTCGAACCTTGTCCTGTCAGGACAGTGCAAACCAATGCAGGCCAGCGTTCTAACCAACTGAGTTAGCAAAGCTAAGAAAATTGCTGTAAGCAGCAGCGACAGCCACAATTTTAATAATTATGAAGAACCGCGTTGCAGTGAGGTGCGTGAAAATTTCCCCATTAAAGTGGTGTCCTCATTTCCAATTGCAAGCTGGTAGGCGCGTTCACATTACCTGATCTTCGTTCTAACGTTAATTTCTCTCTGAGACAAACCGTGGCTTGGTCACACCTAACCTGACTGCTATGAAGTGCTTTGACTTCCTGTAGCGCTGCCTTGGTTATTGACTATCCCAGCGTTGGTTATAAATATTTCATAAACGAGATACTTCTCAGAAGCCACAAACGCATTGCCTAACTTCCGAAATTACTGCCCCCGCGGCGATACGTTCTGCCTTGCTTGACATACACATATAGGTACAACTATAATATCGCTACCTGATTTGATAATAAAGCGACAGCAAAAAGTTCGCCAGTAGTCCAGAACTTTGCCGCATATCTCTGGTCGTCAGCTCTCATTCGTAGGTAGGGTCTGCGGTTGTGTGCTGTGTGCTGTGTTCCCTGTGTTGTGTGCTGTTTCGAAAAGTTGAATCCGATGCATGATGTAAATAGCAGTTGCCTTGATGATAATGATAATCTACTCATTTTGAGGGTTATGACAGGAAACCAGACCATGACTTCTCAAAACAAGAGTACAATGTACACACACATACACACACATCCACACACACACACACACACACACACACATATATATATATATATATATATATATATATATATATATATATATATATATATATATATATATATATATATATATATATATAGGAAGATATATACATATGTATATAATATAATATATATATATATATATATATAATATATGTATGTATATATATGCATATCAGGAAGATCTATACATCGTATGTATTGCATTTGCCACATTACTATAACCCGTTGCATGGAATAGTATGACATTGATACCAAGTACTCGTTGGTTGGTCATTGGTTTTTACGACACATCGACCGTTGAGCCATGTAGCGTCGCCAATCTCTCACGCCGATTGGTCGCGGGCGAAGGTAGCGACGGTAGACTCGAACCCACAACCTTTCCATTGTGAGACGAGCCACTTCCCCTGCTACTCGTCCCCACGTACTCGTGCTGATCCCCGGGCGAAATTAGCGCTCATCTAGTCAGCTCATATTCCAGAAGCCATCTGCGGACGGACGGCGAGCTCGAGGCGCTCCCGTCGGAAGTGGAGCCGGCCCTGACCCAGGCCTCAGAGATGCCCCCGGCACTGTTCCAGATGGCGGCCATCTTCCCCGTGCTGGACGTGTACAGCTGTGTGGCCACCAAGTGGACGCGCCACATGGGCTTCTGCATCACCTTCTCCGCCCTGCTGCTGAAGACGTGGCGGTAATGCAGCTGTGGTGGCCTGCGTGGCCGTGGGTCGCCACGGATTGCCAGGTTCTCCTGTAAAATCTCATGCACCTGACGATATTTCTAGAACGTCGACGCGCGTCGGCGGCAACTTTAATCCATGATGCGCTAGCCTTCTTCAGAAGCGTAGCCGATGGAGCCCCGCCCCTCCCATCCAACTAGCGACCGAAAAATACACTAGGTGAAACGAGATGTTTTGATGTCTTCACTACGCCAAACTCGAAGTTGTCGGCGCTCCTCGCGCTTCGGAAACTATGTTTCTTACCTTTTTGGTCGGGCCCCCTGATCAAAATCCTGACTGCGCCATCTGTCTTCCTTATTCCATATCCTAGGATATATATAGGATATATACATATATATATATATATATATATATATATATATATATATATATATATATATATATATATATATATATATATATATATATATATATATATATATGTGTGTATGTGTGTGTATGTGTGTGTGTATGTGTGTGTGTGTGTATATATAATTATTATTCATATTAAGATATTTTCTGTGACGAGTCATTTTCTCACAATGCAATCCTCTCACCTAATGTCTCTCTAAATAGCTGTCGTGGGGTAGATACCATGGTATCGTGTCCACATTGTGCTTTGGCGGGAGGCCAGGAGCACATGAAGGCCCATTTTGCATCACATCAGGTCATGGCTTTGACTCAGGGTACTGTGCAGGGATGCTGTCATCTAAGGTGGAGTCTCATCTGCCTTCGGTGATACCTGACATCATCTTTACATTGGCGCCACCAAGTTATTGTCCTCTTCATATTAGACCCTATTGGGCCTCCAGCCAAATTGGCAGCACTCGCTTCCTCATGCATTTAGCCACACCAATAATCGGATATGCACACCAAAAATAGGATATGCCCATGCTAGAAGTCGGCTGCCATTTCCATAGATCCCGGGACTGTCAAAGTAGGCGAGCTTGGTAGCTTCTCCGTGGACAATATGGAGAGCACGCCACCTGCACAATTATCTCACCTGCACGTCCACCATTCACGAACTACGCCATTAGCCGCACGAAATTGTGACATTGACATTGGCATTGACATTGACATTGCGACACGACATTGACATTTACATTGCGACACGACATTGACATTGACATTGACATTGACATTGACATTGACATTGACATTGACATTGACATTGACATTGACATTGACATTGACATTGACATTGGCGGTGGCATTGCAACACGACATTGACATTGACATTGACATTCCAACACGACATTGACATTGACATTGACATTCCAACACGACATTGACATCGACATTGCGACACGACATTGACATTGTCACTGACATTGACATCGACACTGACATTGACACTGACACTGACATTGACATTGACACCATGACATTGACACTGACACTGACATTGACACTGACATTGACACTGACACTGACATTGACACTGACATTGACACTGACATTGACACTGACATTGACACTGACATTGACACTGACATTGACACTGACATTGACACTGACATTGACACTGACATTGACACTGACATTGACACTGACATTGACACTGACATTGTCACTGACATTGGCACTGACACAGATATTGACATTGGCACTGGCATTGGCACTGACATTGACGCTGATATTGACACTGACACTGACACTGACATTTGGAGGAAACGGCTAGGCAGTCGCAGCGTACCCCACACACGTCAGTCACTAGGTCTGTCACTGCACGTGAGGAGGAAATGATAGTGCAGCAACCTGACACGGTGCGGGAAATTTTGCGGACATACTATAGAACGTTTATGAGGATGATCTTGGTACTTGCCAATGAAAGTGCTATACTTGTCTACTCAGTGTTGTCGTAGACTGAGTAAATGCTTCGAGATGCAACATTTATCGCGCGTCCATTTATAAATATCAGACAGCAGGCTAAGCAAGTTGTGTTATTTCTTCTGTGTGCACAAACCCACGCACCCATGCTTAACGTATGGCCATCTTCTGCCACCGCCTCCCCCCCCCATCACCATCCATAATTGACTGGATTTTAGTTCTTCACTAAACTGGAGCTACGCTTCCGGACGTCAATGGCTGGTTCGGTGTTCAGGGTTCGATGCATAATAAGTGAGGGAACGAGTGCTCCTCTAACGATAGGCCACCCCCTCAGTTTGATCATTTAAATATCAGCCCCAACACTGGTCGCCGACTGCATACATGTGGCTTCAAGTGTGGCCTGCTACTCTCATCCCTCTCCCCCTGTTACACTATACGACAGGACGCGTGTCGTGCTGTATACGCCGCCGTCCAGGATGGCTGAACAGCGCAGATGTAGGGTATCGTGTAGTAGGGTACCGTGTAGGGTATCGTGTAGGGTACCGTGTAGGGTACCGTGTAGGGTATCGTGTAGGGTATCGTGTAGGGTATCGTGTAGGGTATCGTGTAGGGTATCGTGTAGGGTATCGTGTAGGGTATCGCGGGTAGTATCGTAGGGTATCGTATAGGGTATCGTAGGGTATCGTGTAGGGTATCGCAGGATATCGTGGTAGGGTATCGTAGGGTATCGGACATTATGTGACAGAGTTCTGTTTATGATGCGGCTTTTCAGGTATTCATTTAAGGTGAGAGGTAGTTCAGAACTGCATAACAGTGTGTGCTCCATTGCAGTGCTTCAAGATGTACTATGCTTCAGGATTTCAAAATGTATTATACTTCAGTGTTTCAATATGTACTATCCTTCAGCGTGTCAAGATGCAATTTCTTTGAGGGATTCAATATGTGTTACGCTTCAGTGTTTCAAGATATGCTATGCTTCGTTGTTTCAAGAAGTGTTGTGTTTCAAGGATGATTCAATGTGTGCCATGGTACAGGGTTTCAATGTGTGCCATGGTCCAGGGTTTCAACACGTGCTATGCTTTCGGGCGTCAAGACATGCCATGCTTCAGTGTTTCAACGCTCGCCGTGTTTCAGGGTTTGGTGTGTGCGATGTTTCAGGGTTTCGCTGACGTATCGAGTGAAGTCGGCGCACAAGCTGAAGCTGACGGACAAGCAGCTGGTGCAGTGGCTGTTCCCCATACTGCTGATCATGGTGCGGCGCTGGCGAAACCCGGGAGAGAAATATCTGAGCGTGCAGTATCGGACACGAATGTCTAAAATATCTTCAATGTCTGAATTATCGCGAGAAATATCTGAGCGTGCACCCTGGCCATTGGACATGCTCAATTCGTCTGCACGCCCTGCCTTCTTGCTGTCTTGCTTTCCATCCGTCCTTGGTTGGTTATTGGTTTTGCGACACATCGACCGTTGGGTCATAAAGACATAAAGACATAAAGACATAAAAGGTTAGTGCAACTATGAGACACAAGGGCCCTTCTTGGTTGCGCTCTGTACACTGAACCAGTTGCCCACCAAATATGTCAATCAGCCCTCCCTGTAATACTGAAAAACAAGCCCTCTATTCTTATGATTGTCTATGCTCTTTTTAAAGATGTTCAATGTAAAGATATTCATATAGCGTCGCCAATCTCTCACGCCGATTGGTTGCGGGGGAAGAGTAGCGACAGGTTAGATTCGAACCCACAACCTTTCGATTGTGAGACGAGCGACTTACCCCTAGGCTACTCGCCCCTTCCGTCCGTCCTTGCGTCAGCCCGCCCGCTTGTCGGTGTTTGTGTGTCTGTCTGTTTGTGGGTATGTGCTCGCCGATGCGGCCGAACGTCGGTGCGGAGAGGGACAAGCTGGGGGCATCTCCTTCTTGCGAGGGTTTCCTGTCGGCAGGGCCTCCTGAGGGTCCCCCAGCGACTGGTGGGGACGGTCTCCTCACAGTAACAATGACCTGCTAGGCCTAAGGACATCTCAAGTCTGTGGAGGTCTTAAGAACAATGACCTGCTAGGCATAAGGACATCTCAAAGTACTGGTGTGTACTATTTGGCGAATTGTAGCCAAGTCCAAGTAAAAATTGACTTTTTGACGATTGTGTGACAAGCGTCAGGCAGCAACTACACGGTGGCCCATGTAGCCCCGGATGGGGATGGGAGGGGAGGGCTTCTATAATCGCAATGGGACCGTCTGTAATCCCAGGTGGTCGTTTGTAATCTCAGGGGCCCTCTGCAGTCATAGGGGGCCTCCTGCAGTCTCTGGTGGTCCCAGCTGTAATCTCAGTGGCCACAGCTGCAATCCTATGGAGTCTGAGTTGGCCTCCGGTAATCCCAGTAGGCATCTTGTTGTCCCAGTGGGACTACTGTAGTTCTGGGTGGGGCTGGGCCCCAGTTGTAATCATAGGGGCCTCCTGTAATCCTGCATGTTGACTCCTTGGCAAGGGAATGTCAGCCCCCGTGTCATTTTAAGGGTAGCTACTGGTCCCTTAAAGCCTTTCTCCATCCACCCGTTCCACCTTCCCTGATTATAAGTAATACCTTTTTACAAACGATATGTTCAATTGGCATACTTCAAGAAGGAAGGGAGAAAATATAGCTTTCAGAGTACAGTTATGAGGAAATGGGGACAATCGAAGTGTTTCCAAAAACAAAACTAAGGGCGTCACAAAACTGGAGAGAGCAATTTATACCTTCCCCAAAACCGTTGGAAATGCCCCTCCCCAGGACCAGATGTGTGCAGGAGCACATGTGAAGCCGATTCTATCCAGTTCGAACTGGGATCACAATAATGTCTTCAACGATAAATTCTTTGAAAAAGTGCATTCATTCTCAATCTGCTACTTGGGTAATGCAGATCAGCCAGGGGCGGTCGGCCCATGTAGGGCACCTAAGCCAGTGCCTCACCTGAGCAGAGCTGGGAAGTATTTTTGCATGCTATTTTCGTTAAAATGATGCCTTCATCCATTGGAAAATAGCAAAATTGAAAAACTGGAAACAAATATGCATTGGTGACTCGTACTTATAGTGAAAATTGAAGTTCACATTTACATCTTAGCTTCCAAACAGCTCTATCACCAGTCGGCAAAGGCATGCCTCTGGCACATATCGTCATATATGGCGCGTTCGTTTCATAACAAGCGCAGGGTATGCGGTCTTTTTGGAGTGGAGTTCATTCTACTCTTATCTGGCCATGTTTTGCACAATAATGTTCCCATCGATTCGTAAAAATAAGGGAATGTGCAAAATTGTACGGCAGGAACAAGTTATCTACCCACCCAACTAGGTAGGTACGAGAAGTGGCAAATACTAGAACCGAAAGCCCAACGTGGAAGTGTTTTAGTAACCAGTGGGCTCTTACTGGACTTTGATGTGATGCTTAGTCAGCTCTGTAAATTCCATGCAATCACTAACGTTTCCAGGGCGATCATATCAGTGCGGCCAACAACAACAAAAAACAGCATGATTTGGAGCAAATTTATTCTTCAATCTCAAATTATGCAAAACTTAGCAGCATTTTATGAAAGACTGTTCTGAGCTGCTCTGAGCTCATGCTTAGATAATACTAGTTAGGCACCTACTAAGCTTTCAAAATCCAAGGAAGTTCAAACTTTGTGATAATTATTTTATTTTCCAATATTGAACGACTAAAAACCAACTTATTGAGTCCGCACAATGCATGCACTTTGGGTAAATATATAGAAGCCCCTGAAGCGCTTTTGGTTTTTAAAAGAAAGGTGTTTCCAGTGTATTCATGCAAATTGAAGGAATTCAAAATTCGTATCTTCGGGATATCAGGACTTCTAGCATAAGCTCTTCAAGTTGTACTTATCTCAATAAGCAGCAATTTCATGATGAAAAGAGGGTATTAGTTTGCTTTAAGCTGATAGCAACACATTTTACGCATATTTGCTTCTATAAAGGAAGGAAATTGGCTAGGTTTTGGTAGGCTAGGTTTGTTTAGGCTAGTTTAGGTTTTCATGTTGGAAATATATTTCCTGTATTTCGAAGAAAAAAAATTTCAAAACCAGCTGATGTTAGGTTAGGTTAGGAAGGGCTGTTTTAAATTTCAAAAGTTTTCAGAAAATGTTGCTTTAAATTTTTATAAGTGTATTTTTTATTTTGTTTCTCCAAAGTGAAGTTTGTCTACGTTTGGTTACGTTGTGCTGAATTTTTGTTTCATTTTTAAAACATTTCTTTTCATGCAATGTTACCTGACTTAAATCCATCTGTTTCGTGTTATGTTGCTTACAACCTGAAAAGCACAGAAAATGAGTGGTCCCATTATCTTAGCCACATTCATAAGCATCGCATTTGAATTATACATTCCAAGAATCCATAAAACATCCCAAAGCACAAATTTGCCAAACAGAACATCAAAATAAATGAAATAACATTTCAAAAATCCATAGAAAAAAACACATTTTGTAACTATGCAGATCTAGGCCATACCGAACAATATATGGGAAGCATACAGAATGGGGGTTTGTGTTGGGCAGCATATATTGAATAATTATGTAGTATTACAATAAAAACATAATCAAAACTAGCCTGACCTAACCTAACCTAATCTACTGATGTTAGATCACCTAAACCCAATGATATTGGACCACCTAATCCTACTGACGTTCGATCACCTGATATCACAACATTCCTTGGATGATTATTCATCATCTGCAGTATCAATGCTAGGTGAAATGCTTTCAAAGAAAGAAAATATTGCTGATATGTTACTTCCCAAAGAAATGGCACCTAAAGAAGTTGCTGGGTAAGCCGTACCAGGTCTAGTCCATGCATTCGTGTTTCTGATTTGTCCTCATGGGCTTATATATCAGTTTTTTAATGTTGGAAAATCAGTTAAAATAAATATCAGTAAAAAATAGCTGCGAATTTTCGAACCCAGAGATAAAGTGCAGAAAAGCAGGACATTTAGTTCTGGGGAGGGGATTGGGGACGGTCGCGAATTTTTTTCTACCTCACCTCATTTGGGTGCCTCGGACTCTCCTTGAGGTCAACCAAAAGCTAGAAAAGAAGAAAATCCTGCATTTGGCTCTGACCCTCGGAAACCCATGACGTAATGCCTACGATGGGTCACTTCATGACTTTCTTCAACTAAACTAACGCTCTGGCTATCTTCGAGCTTCATCTGGTCCTCTTGGCATGCCTAGCAGTCATCGGGGACCTGGGCCCAGTTTCACGAATATCAATTTGTCTGATTTAAGACAAATTTGTCTTGAATAAGACTTTTCCAGTTTCATGAAAGTCTTATTTAAGAAACAAGAATGTAAAACTAAGAAAAAATTCAAGACAAATTTCTTCTCATTCAAGATAAAATGGACGGTTGTGTTTCATGAAAGCTGAATTGTAAGACAAATTCACCCAAATGTCTTAGGTTCACGAGCAAGAATTCAAGCACGTAATTCTTGCGTAGATTGCAAATGATAATGGCAGGTTACGTGCAAATGATAATGGCAGGTTACGTAACTGATCCGGTAAATGGCAGGTATAGATGCAGGTTTCTGGAAATTATTGGAAGGGCAATATATGTTACAATAATAATTTACAGGGAAACATGAAGACAATGGGCGGGTCAAAATGAATAGGAACACATGCCACAAAGAGTAACGTGTCATTTGGGATTGTTGAGCATGTTGAAATTGGTTGGGGGTAAGTCGGCATTCAGGGAGGTTGCAAGTGTCCTCCCAAAAGCATGCAGGGCTACACCAATGATGTCAGGGGATCCTCTGACCCCTGACTACCTGCACCACTAATTGTATCGTTCTCCAATCATTTCAGCACAGAACTATTCGTCAGATTCATGCTCACCTCTTTCTTGTCCAATATTGCTCGGAATACTTCAGTTTTTTCTGGCGTTGCTGGCTTCTGCTCCGCATGATGAATGAATGTAGGAATTAACGTACTATCTTCAACCTCAACCCCGTCATATATTGCAGCTACTGTCGCCATCTATTATCGGTATGCCCTAATGCTGTCGGCTAGTCAGCTGATAATGTAAACAAACAACTAGTGAGAGAAAAAAAAACGGCGATCGCAACCCGTCGTTTTTTAAGCACTTCATTAATTTTATCTGATACATCGTGTGTTGAACATTTTTAATGTATTGCCGTTAGATGTAGGTATCTATTTGCAACGCGAATAAGACGTTATCGTGCTTATTTATATAGCCAAACATTTCAGTAACACGCACATTAAGAAACCACCTCTAGACAATATCTAGGAACAATCGAAAAAGTAAGACGTTTGAAACTAAGACATCTTGGATTTCATGTAACTGCTTTTAAAAGAATCTTAGTTTTACATTTCTTAGTTTATAAATTTCTTAGATTTTCGTGAAACTGATCGCGTATTATGACAGATCCGTCTCACTGAATAGAGATTACCTCGAGAAGTTCAGGAATGCGTGATATAAAAAGAGTTCACAACTCAAGGGAAGTCCCAGCAATGGCTTCAAAGGAACCGATAATTAAGAAAAACTGTCGCCAGTTCGCTGATGGAAGCCCAGGTACACTTCCTTGTTCATAAGAATAGATAAAATGAACTGCTCTGATGTCTTATCCCAAACGAGAAGGAAACTAATTTCTGGAATTGCCAAGCTGCCTGACATGGCCTCTTCGACACCATCGCAAGCCTAAATAACTATCCCCTGTTCCCGCCAAGATGGAAACGTATTTCTGAAAAAGAAAGCTACCCGAGGTGCCGGAATATCGGCACTCGGCGAGTTGGCAGGTCGGCAGGTCGGCAGGTCGGCAGGTCGACGGGTCAGCAGGTCGGCAGGTCGGCAGGTCGGCAGGTCGCACGCGCATGACAACGGCTGACTTGCCACAACGGAAACATTCCACCGGTAAATTGAAGAACATGTGGAAGACAAAGAGATACACTATAAAAATAGTTAAAAAGCGGTACGTCACCGACGGAGATCCTGCAGCGTGGTCGAGATCGGCGATTGATGGACATCTTGACGGCGGCCGAGGAGCAACACCGGCACACGGAGACCAACAGCTGTTAGCACACCGTGTGTCACTCATCACATCACAATCACCGTCACTCCTGACAATCGCACTACACTCACAACACACGTCACTATAATCACTCGTCACTCTTTGCACCCCTCAAGCCGCAATAACTCTGACGCAGGCGCACGACCCAGATATGTTGCGCGCCCACCTTCAAACCGCCCGCACGCAATGCACTGACGCGTCGTCAAGCGCCTCACCACTGCCACCTGTCGGCGGCGACTGTCGCTCGTGCATCCAATGCTTGCTCGCGGGAACGCCTGCGGGCACGGACGGATCAGTCCCCGCGCCTGACCTTTAACCCCGTTGGAGAGTATAATCACGTGACTCCCAGTCCCGAACAGAAGTCCGTGAGCGTTATGTCAGTACTTGCAGTAGTTCGAAACTGAAGGTTTCAGCGAGCCCCCGACTCGAGTTGAAGGCCCCCCCCCGACGGTCATCCCACCGGGGAGGGAAGTGGGGGGCTCCCCAGTGACTGGTCCTGCTGGACCAAAAGACATGCCGAAATTCTGGTGCATAGCATGTGGCGAATTGAATCGAAGCCCACGTAAAAAGTGAGTTGCTTAACCAATCGTGTCGAGGGCGTCTTGCGGGAACTATATTCCAGGCCCATGTAGTTTCGAATAGTGAGGCGAGCGAGCCCCTGTAATCCTAGGTCCTTCAACATTCTCAGTGGGGTCTCCAATAATCTCAGTTGGTCCTCCTGTAATTCCAGTGGGGCCTCCTACAATCCTATTGGGGCGTCCTATAATCCCAGTGGGTCCTCATATAATACCAGTGGGTCCTTCTATAACACCAGTGGGGCCTACTATAATCCCAGTAGGTTCTCATATAATCTCAGTGGGGCCTCCTATAATCTCAGTGGGCCTCCTATAATCTCAGGTGGCCTCCTATAATCCCAGCGGTGCCTTCTATAATCCCAGTGGGGCCTCCTATGATCCTAGCGGAGCCTCCTATGATCCCAGTAGGTCCTCCTATAATCTCAATGGTGCGTCCTATAATCCCAGTGGGGCCTCCTATAATCCAAGTGGGGCCTCCTATAATGCCAGTGGGTCCTCCTATAATCCCAATGGTGCGTCCTATAATCCCAGTGGGTCCTCCTATAATCCCAGTGGGGCCTCCTATAATCCCAGCGGGCCTCCTATAATCCAGTGGGTCCTCCTATAATCCCAGTGAGGCCTCCTATAATCCCAGTGGGGCCTCCTATAATCCCAGCGGTGCCTCCTATAATCCCAGTGGGGCCTTCCATAATCCCAGAGTGCCCCAGTTGTAATCCCGGGAGCCGATCCTGTAGTCCCAGGGAGCTCACTGTAGTTCTATGTGCCAATGGAATTCCAGGATGCCTCGTGTAGTCCTGTAGTCCCAGGGGCTCCTGAAATTCAAGGGGGCTTCCTGCAATCCAAGGATGGCATCCAGTAAACCAGGGGAGACTGGTAATTCCAGAGATACCTGCAGTCAGTAGTCTGGTATCTTATAATCCCTGTGGGCCGCCGATAGTCCTGGTGGGGTCCCCTATAATCTCGGTGGGCCTCCGACAATTCTAGAAGGACCTGCAGACGATATATAGGGCCCCTTGGCATCCTGCCATCCAAGGAGGTATGTCCAATGCGGCCTACTTGGCAAAGGATGCCACCCTCTATTGCCATTCTAAGTGGGCTGCTTGACTCCTGACCGAAAGGCTGTGGGTTTGAGTTCTACCTTTTGGTATGGCCTGCGGCCAATCGGCGTGAGATATTGACGACGCTGAATGACCAAGCGGTCGACTCGTCACCAAATCCAACAACCAACCCAACACAGTATCAAGCGGTGTAAAATAAACTAACGTACCGATCGAAATCGAACTTGTCGTGACACGGACTACTGTCTTCATGCGAAAGCAAGTTCATCTTCCTATTTCGATACGTTTCGGGCCCGTGGTCCCTGGGACTTTCACATGATAGTCCTGTTGGACGCTGTGCTTGTCATATAATGAAATCACTTCGGCCTTGGAATTGCGTTGCGGGTTTTGTTTCTGTGAACAATGCCTAAGCAGGCAAGTGCATCTGTTTTCTTACTTGGAAACGGGATTGATTTATCGAAAGATGTTTGAGGAAAATGCAGCAGATGACACAAACTTTTGTGATTGGTGCATGTCCTATGTTCTGCAAGTGATCCACATGAGCTTGGGACGTGCCGTTGTGCCGCAGCACGCCATCTACCTCCACCCCCCCCCCCTCCAGTAGATCACGTGCCGCGGTGGGGCGTCGGAAGCTCAGTGGTTGAGACGATCGTCTAGCATGCCAGAGGTACGGGGTTCGATTCCCCGCGGTGGCCGCCCTTTCTGTCAGGGTGAGGTGCAGGCGACGCCGAATTTCCTCAGCTGCCGAGCGCGCCGTAAAGCCACAGCCAATCACACGTGCTGTGGTTCTGACGTGCTCTCCGTTGTGGAACTAGCTTACATGAACTAGTGCTCAGTGTTCTCCGGTTATCCGGTTATATGGCGTGCTGTTTTCAGTGCCCTCTGTTCGGGAACTAACCTGCATGGACTAGTGCCCAGTGATCGGGCAGATGACGTGCTGTGGTTCTGCACGTGCCCTATGTTCGGGAACTGTTCTACACGAACTAGTGCCCAGTGTTCTCCGTACAGGCGACGTGCTGTGTTTCTCACGTGTCCTCTGTTCGGGAAGTGTTCTACACGAACTAGTGCCCAGTTATATGCGGACAGATATCGTGCTGTGTTTCTCACGTGTCCTCTGTTCGGGAAGTAATCTGCACGAACTAGTGCCCAGTTATATGCGGACAGATATCGTGCTGTGTTTCTCACGTGTCCTCTGTTCGGGAACTGTTCGGCAGATAATCTACCTCGTGCTGTGTTTCTCACGTGTCGGCTCTGTTCGGGACCTGTTCGGCAGATAATCTACCTTGTGCTGTGTTTCTCACGTGTCCTCTGTTCGGGACCTGTTCGGCAGATAATCTACCTCGTGCTGTGTTTCTCACGTGTCGGCTCTGTTCGGGACCTGTTCGGCAGATAATCTACCTCGTGCTGTGTTTCTCACGTGTCGGCTCTGTTCGGGACCTGTTCGGCAGATAATCTACCTCGTGCTGTGTTTCTCACGTGTCCTCTGTTCGGGACCTGTTCGGCAGATAATCTACCTTGTGCTGTGTTTCTCACGTGTCCTCTGTTCGGAAACTGTTCGGCAGATAATCTACCTGTGCTGTGTTTCTCACGTGTCGGCCCTGTTCGGGACCTGTTCGGCAGATAATCTACCTCTGTGCTGTGTTTCTCACGTGTCCTCTGTTCGGGACCTGTTCGGCAGATAATCTACCCTTGTGCTGTGTTTCTCACGTGTCCTCTGTTCGGGACCTGTTCGGCAGATAATCTACCTGAGCTCGTGGACCATCAGCGACCCGCCGGTGGCCGTACGGGTGCGAGACGCAGCCGGCATGCAGTTCTGGCAGTGCGAGTTCGGCTGGTGGGACCACTCGATCGCGGCAGGTCAGTGACCTAGGCTAGCTCCAGCTGACTTACCTCAGGTCAATTCCAGCTGACCTAGCTCAGGTCAGCTAGAGGTCGCTCCTACGCGCGCCGGGTTCGGCTGGTGGGACCACTCGATCGCGGCAGGTCAGTGACCTAGGCTAGGTGAGCTGACCTACCTCAGGTCAGCTGGAGGTCGCTCCTACGCGCGCTGGGTTCGGCTGGTGGGACCACTCGATCGTGGCAGGTCAGTGATCCAGGCCAGGTCAGCTGCAGGTCGCTATTTTACGTGTGGGCATGCCAATGTGAAAAATTGATCTACATGGGTGGGAAATGTCAATCTTGTGCATGGCATGCAAGCTATTTATCTTCACATTCGCAGCATGGGTGTCGGTTTCCATTCTTATCCTTACTGATGCGAAAGTATATAGACACGCACACACACACACACACACACATGTATATACAAATATATATATATATATATATATATATATATATATATATATATATATATATATATATATATATATATATATATTTGTGTGTATATATTAAGATTTTATGCAATATATATGTACATACACATATATGTATATATATGCATATATGTATATGTATAAATATATATTTACATAAAATCTTATAATACTTAATTTTTGTTCATTATGTACGCCAAGCCCCACTATAGGGAGTCTTGACGGCCCAATGTTGCCTCTCATTGTCTCCATGTAGTCCCCATGTAGTCTGCTCTCCCCTAGCTATGGGCGCTATATGACCAGTGCAGTCGATGCGCCTTTGAAATCCAAATAACAAGAACAACAGCAACCCCGTCCCCAAGTCATCTCTCAGAATCAACGCCCCTGATTCGTAGGACGTCAATCCAGGAGTGGCGGTGTGCATCGCCCAACCACCATGGGTGGCGACCGGCATGACAGGGTGATGGCTGGCAGCCTCGACCTGAGCAGATGCTGTGCTGGTATCTCCGATAAGGTAGTGCTCCCTAATAAGGCAGTGCTCCCCTATACGGTAGTGCTCCCCAATGAGGTAGTGCTCCCCAATAAGGTAGTGCTCCCCAACGAGGCAGTGCTCCCCAATAAGGTAGTGCTCCCCAATGAGGTAGTGCTCCCCGATAAGGTAGTGCTCCCCAATAAGGCAGTGCTCCCCAATAAGGTAGTGCTCCCCAATAAGGTAGTGCTCCCCAATAAGGTAGTGCTCCCCGATAAGGTAGTGCTCCCCAATAAGGCAGTGCTCCCCAATAAGGTAGTGCTCCCCAACAAGGCAGTGCTCCCCAATAAGGTAGTGCTCCCCAATAAGGCAGTGCTCCCCGATAAGGTAGTGCTCCCCAATAAGGCAGTGCTCCCCGATAAGGTAGTGCTCCCCAATAAGGCAGTGCTCCCCAATAAGGTAGTGCTCCCCAATAAGGCAGTGCTCCCCGATAAGGTAGTGCTCCCCAATAAGGCAGTGCTCCCCAATAAGGCAGTGCTCCCCATAAGGTAGTGCTCCCCAATAAGGCAGTGCTCCCCAATAAGGCAGTGCTCCCCAATAAGGCAGTGCTCCCCATGGGGTGGTGCTCCCTTATAAGGTAGTGCTCCCCAATAAGGTAGTGCTCCCCAATAAGGCAGTGCTCCCCAACAAGGCAGTGCTCCCCAATAAGGTAGTGCTCCCCAATAAGGCAGTGTTCCCCGATAAGGTAGTGCTCCCGAATAGGGCAGTGCTCCCCGATAAGGTAGTGCTCCCCAACAAGGCAGTGCTCCCCGATAAGGTAGTGCTCCCCAATAAGGTAGTGCTCCCCAATAAGGCAGTGCTCCCCGATAAGGTAGTGCTCCCCAACAAGGCAGTGCTCCCCGATAAGGTAGTGCTCCCCAATGAGGTAGTGCTCCCCAGCAGGCACCCCCATTCCCGTTGGGCATCCCCACAAGGTCAATATCCTGGGCAACAAACGGCCAGATCACCGCCATGCTTGCACCCCTGGGACGGCGCTTCGCCATCGCCTTATGAACAGCGCTAGCCAGTCTGCCCGGCGGCCCCGACCGACAATATCGGCGTCTATTTCTCCACAGTGACGGCCCGATAGCACGGACTATGCATGCGCCCCACGACTCAGATGATGGGTGCTCGCTCTCCCGTGCGCATGCATATGCCGTGCTCGCGGCTGGACTGCCAGCTCTATGGACATATTGAGCCGGTATATGTGTGCGGCGCGGTGGGTGGGAGGTCATGTCGACAGTGTGGCTCGCTTTTATACGTGTTGGCGTGAGGCATATGAGGGCATGACGGCATGAGGGCATGGTGACTGCCTCCGGTCCGCATTCGGTGGTGATGTTCTGCGGGTGGCTCGGCGTTCGGATGGTGGTGAGAGGGAGTACAGGACATGGGAAGGTCAGGAGGAAACAATTTGCCACATGTCAGCTCTCGATAGTTCTGTTAGCACCCCAGCCACACTCCCTCCCCTACCCACACCCTCCCACCTTCCCGCCTAGCGCACAACTCCCTGTCTATCTCAAACAAAGTCCCACATCTCCTCGGAACTTTCGTTTGTGTGACAGTCCACGGCGCTTCTTCTTTTGGTGACGGAGGTCGTGGGTTCAAATCTGACCCTGGGAAGACTTTGTCGGTCAGCGCCGTACGATGTTATACTGCGGTTCATTCGCACACACCGCCAGCCGCCCTTTCTGGTTGAATCGGATCTCGTGAACAGTACGATGTTATACTGCGGTTCATTCGCACACACCGCCAGCCGCCCTTTCTGGTTGCAGGTGAACTATTGTTCCTGCTGTGGGGCATAATGGTCTGCGTGAACGTTCGCAATGCAGAAACGCTGTTCGATGAAGCCAAGTACATCAGCTGGGCCGTGTATAACATCGGCATCGTCAACATCGCCATGGCAACTGTCCAGTAAGTGGATATTTGTCAACATCGCCATGGCAACTGTCCAGTAGGTATATGTTTGTCAGCATTGCCATGGCAACTGTCCAGTAAGTATATGTTTGTCAACATCGCTATGGCAACTGTCCAGTAAGTAGATATTCGTCAACATCGCCATGGCAACTGTCCAGTAAGTAGATATTCGTCAACATCGCCATGGCAACTGTCCAGTAAGTAGATATTCGTCAACATCGCCATGGCAACTGTCCAGTAAGTAGATATTCGTCAACATCGCCATGGCAACTGTCCAGTAAGTAGATATTCGTCAACATCGTCTTGGCAACTGTCCAGTAAGCTGACATTTAACACCCGGGACATACTCGTAGCCAGGCTGTGATACTGTGTACACACGATGTCCGACCCTCCACCAGCTGATTGCTATTGTCCAGGCCTGGTCTTACCATTAAGCTTGAGCTCAACTCTCAGCACCCTGGAATTACAGGAGACACGTAGGAACGAGCATGTGGCAGAAGTTTGCTATCGGAACGGATTGCACCATCGGAAAGGATTAGCCTTCAGGGCCGTTGTAGCTTAGCTTAGATTAGCCACCCGTTCAGCACGCGATCGACACGCCTGTTTGGATAAAGCGACAGCCATCGTCATTTCCAACTCGTTTCCCCCGGTGAATGTGTCAGGAGCGTGTTGCATAACCAATGAGAACACCTGGCGGTAGCAGGACGCAGTTCCCACCGCACTGCCTGACTTGCGGCGCTCCGCAGACACATCCTTGGAAGCGTGACATTTGAAAGTTTCTGCCCAGTTCCTTAAACTTGAATGCTGCGCAGAGGACTTGGTTCCGGAGACAATTTGAGCAAACTGGAAGCCATACACGATGCTCAACAAGCCACACGGGGGTGTGTGTGCTCAACAGCACAGAAACTCAATCTGGTGAGAAGTCGGCGCTGAGGAAGTGCGACGACAAAGAATTAACTTGCTGAGAGTGTTGCACATAGCGAAGCGAAACAACCCATATGCTATGCCGCAACCCGCTGTTTCGGACGTCCTGGAATTCTGATATGCGCCGGTCTCTCGCGTTCCCTTTCTAGCATTCCTCAAGTATTTTTCAAATATTTATCGAAGGTGTGAGTGCGTTTTTTGGTAGGTTATCGCTATAACACAAGCCGTAGCATGGCGCAGTCGAAGATAACTATAGCATTACAGCTATTATAGCTTA
Source organism: Imbricaverruca yamaguchii (assembly GCA_034440575.1). NCBI lineage: Eukaryota > Metazoa > Arthropoda > Thecostraca > Neoverrucidae > Imbricaverruca > Imbricaverruca yamaguchii. The sequence continues at coordinate 820,272 of JAOTOL010001654.1, read as the reverse complement.
ACTATAATTGAACATTTCCGCATCACCAACGTCAATGAAGTACTTGTTTTGTTTTCGTGGTCACGGATGTAAAGTATGACAACAATGTTCTCCCCAGGCGAGGAAGATTCCTGTCGCAGTGGACGTGTTGTAACCCGTCTTTAACCCGTCTTTAATCTTTAACCCATCTTTAATCTAATTCGTCTTTAACCCGTCCCGTCTCGGGACGGGTTAAAGACGAGCGGCGTGCGGCAGCGCGCCCAAATGTTCCATGCCTTTATCCACATCAATTTGGCATGTTGTTCCAAAGTTTTGAAGTCAGGTCATCTAGGGTCAATAAGTTAGTGAAGGTCAAGTGAGGTCACCTCCAAAAACGTTCAACCAGTCGTCACGCTTTAACGGATACAGATATTTTAATGAAACTTCCAGCGTTTGCTTATCTTTAGGGGTGCAACAAAATGTACGAGTGGAATTTTTTCTCTTTTTTCGTTTTTGACTACGTATAAATTTTGCATATTTGCCAATTGCAGTTCAAATAGAAGATTCTGGCTAAAGTAAGCACTTTTTATTAGGGCAAGTTGACTTCCAACAACGTTTCTCGGTCTTCTCTACCCAGTGGAAAAAGACAATTAGAGAAAACTTGAAAACTCAAAATTTTGACATTTCAAAAAATGAAATTTTTTTTTTGGGGGCCAAAAAGTGTATGGCCCTGGTCGATTTCGCTGTCCTTTTCTCATACCAAATAAATTTTTTTTTCATATATCCCCCAAAATGAACTCCTCAGAGCCAAAAACATAATGTAAGTCGTGAAAAGTGGTGAAACTCTAGCCCCCCTGGTGACGTCACTTTTGGGGGAAATTGTTTTGGGGGTGGACCCGGACCCTACTCGTCGAACGCTTTCCGATTACACCTCTTTCGTTTTCGTGCGATGCTTAGTTTGGATTTTAGAGGGGGTTACTAACCGCCCCCTCCCCCCAAGAGACGGTGAGGCTCTGACCGGAAGATTGTCAGTTACCACCTACACCAGTAATTGTGGACCCTTTTCCAACCACTGCAATCGCCCACTTGCGTTCTATCGAATTACCGTGCAACCTATACTATGCAAATATATGCTACCACGTGACTTGAGATATACCGTGTGACGTAGAAGTATGTTCATCGTTGTGTGTGATTGCTCTCTGTGTGTGATTCGGACTTAGCTCCGACCATTAGGACGGGAGACGACCCGACCTATAGGTGCTATAGGCTGGTCCTACGGGATCGACTTCAGGCACGCTGGCGAGCCTACAGTGTCGGCTTGCCAGTGGCCTATGCTTAGTTAAAGGCCTAGTTTAACTGACAGGGAAGGCCTTCTCGCAGTGTGTCGTACCCCGTTGGTAGACGCTGTCTACTTCTATCCCATATTGCGACGGCCCAGCCTGTTGCTACTGGAGCCTAGCATCGGATTGGGCTCAGGGCATGGGTGTTGCTTCTCATACAGCTGAGGACGCCAGCACACCTCAATGTTGACTTTGTCCGCCACCCCGCCCCATCCCTACCCCACCCGCACACTCCCCCTACCTCAATAACTTCGACTTGTTGACATGGGGCCCTATGGAGTGTGTCCCCAAATCCAGTTGTGTCCTTCCCTTGCCTGCATGTATTGTGCCCCCGCCGGCCCAACCGGATCGGCGGAGGATCTCTGGACGAAATGTGCAGAGTGCAACGGAGTTTTATGTCTTGAAATAAACTCAGCTTTCATAAGACGCGGGAAAGGCTACGGAAAGCTGCGCTCAGTTGATGATGCCGATAAGTGGGGAGCAAACGCCCAGTTAATGATGCCGATAAGTGTGGAAACATACGCCCAGTGTATGGGCCGACACGTTGGAGAGCATGCACGTAGTTCATGATGGTGACGTGTGGGAAAGCATGCGCCCAGTGTATGGTGCCGACCCGTGGCACTCCAGTCACATGTCCTAGCCTCGGACTCTATTGAGCCATGTGAGCAGAAGTTTGACAATTATTGGCAGGTCCCATGCATGGAGGCAATGGTTGCCGCCAATTTGGTTCGTGGGCCCCACCCCATGAGATCCCAAGTGAGGATGCTGGGCCCAGGCCCCATCAAAGGAATAGAAAACTCCACCCCTGCATTCACCAAATCTTGCATCCGCCTTCCTCCCTCCAGTGCTATGCAGCGTGTCATCGTATCCCTGTGTTGCAGTTTGTTCATCACATCCGGCCCAGATGTCAAGTACCTGTTGGGTTTTGTGCGAACCCAACTTAGCACCACTACTACTATCGTGCTCATCCTGGCGCCTAAGGTGAGCATTTTCTGGTGGTACTCAGGTGAGGGACCACTGGCACCCGAGGTGTGATGCCAGGATGCTGATGATGATGATGATGATGATGATGATGATGATGATGATGATGATGATGATGATGATGATGATGATGATGATGATGATGATGATGATGATGATGATGATGATGATGATGATGATGATGATGATGATGATGATGATGATGATGCTGATGATGATGATGATTATTATTATTATTATTATTATGATGGTGATGATGATGATGATCATGATCATGATGATGATGATGGCGATGGTAATGATGATGGTGCTCAGCATACGAAACTATGACGCTGATGACCAAGCTAGGAAATTGTGCTAGGCCGCAAGCAAGATGTTATGGTAGTCCATGGTAGCAGATGGTTATGCTGACGCCAATGCTGACGCCTTTGGCCTCCAATGTAAGTATTGATATCCAATATAGCAAGCTGTGATGATGATGCCAAGGCAGGATAATTATTGCTGGTGGTCTGAGGCAAGGGATGCCATCGTACCGACGCGCGGTGCAGGATAAGCTGCGATGTGTGAGGACCGCGCCAAAGGTAGGTGATATATTCGACTTAATACTGACACATTTATTTATTTATTTATTTCACAATACACGCCCTCCACGTGCAGTGGCTGTTACGGACAGTCTGGGTTTTCACAGGTATTTACAAGGAAATGATAGATTAGTGGTCAGTAGTGGGAGCAGATGCGCAACAAACATTCGTACACCAGCATAATACAATCACTTTCTTCACTACACACACCGTGCCCGCAACACTAGCTATAAACGAGTGGTAATAGGAAAGCGATCTGCCACCCCTGGCGCCGCGCCTGCCCCGGCGTATGTTCTTGGTGGGCGTTGTCATGGCGACGGCGACGCCCCCATCGTCTGGTTTCACGCTCGGGGGGGGAGGCTAGTGACTGGCGAGGGCGGCCAAGGTCGGTGCTTTGATGACGTCACAGTGATGCGGGCGCTCGACGTCATTGCATTGCATTAGACAGTCGCTAGTGATGACTATTTCTTAGTGATTTTAGTCAGAATGTCTGCTCGGGTGGTTTTGTGGAACTGTGCTATGGCACGATGAATTTCGTGACCATTCTTTATGTTCAACTATATTTGGGTTAAGCAGCAGCTTGTTAAGCGGCGGCTTGTTAAGCAGCGGCTCCAAGTTGTTAAGCGGCTACTCTATTGGTTCGCAAGCGCTCATGAGTGAAATCCTTCGTTTGCCAGGGTTGTTTTACGGATGACAAAGCTATGGCAGGGGATTTCGCAAGAGGACAGGAAGGCTCACGTTTGAGTGTTCGGCTCTCTGCGGCTTCTCGGTTCTCTGCGATGTACCAGGACTCGTTCGCAACTCTGATTCCCGGACACGCCCACGAGCATCTCATTGCGGAACGCGCTCGGTGTGTTTCTCGGTAAGGCGAGCCGACCGATCGATGTTGCAGTTCTACCGGATAGCCATCGGCCTGGGCGACGAATTCGACGCCCGGGCGCAGGCCAGGGGCGCCGCCGCGTCGTTCTACCTGAACGGCATCGAGCCCGACGAGGAGGACATCAGCATCTATCGGGAGAATGAGGAACTCAAGGTTCGTGCCGGTCGCGGTAGGTTCGTCCGTTCGGCTGTCGAGCGGGATTGTCGGATCGAAGAATCGCTGGTAGGTGCTCCTTCCCAGGAGGGGATACGCAGTGCATGTTGGGCCCAGCAGCCGGGACATTTTGCTCATGCCTAGACTCAATGTGAAATTCACTTCGAGCAGGGAGCTGAGACCAAGCAAGCCACCGCAACACATGCAGAGCTTCTCAGACTTTTCAAGTCCCGGGTGTGCTTTTGCTCAGATCCTGGTGTTTCCCAGATGGTGCCTGTTCATGTATTGCCATAAATCGCATGTCAGAATGAATTTGTCTTCATAGTATTCAATCAAGCTAGCACGGTGGTAGTGCACCATGCACGTTTTCCAGTTCATCACGATAATTCAATACTCATTGATGTAGCGTTAGCATGTCTAATAACAATCAGTTCATCTTTCAACCAGGTGTTTTGCGCAATTGTCATGAAACATGACGTAATAAGTTGAAGGAAGAAACAGAACTGTAATTGGGTGCGATTGAATATAATAATACTCACGCTATCCAATTAAATACTGTTCAATTATTTACTGTTCAGCATATGTCCAATTAAATGCCGCTTTTATTCACAAACGCGAATTCACCAACGCAGGAGGAGGTGCAGAAGCTGGCCGCCCAGATAGAGTTCATGAAGATCGTGCACATGGAGGCCAACAACCGGCACCTGAAGCCGCGCCGCGACGGCTACTTCTCGCAGAACAGCACCGCCAGCCGGCGCAAGTCCAGCATCGGCACCGCGCTGCGTCTGGACGTCTACACCAGCCTGGCGGCCGACGGTCTGGTACAGGCCGGAAACGACGTCTGATGGTCCGCCGAGGACCGTCGGTGCGGACGGTGGTGATCTGCCGAGGACCATTAATATGCTGAGGACCATTGGTTCTGGCGTGTGGTGGTCTGCTGAGGACCATTAATCTGCTGAGGACCATTGGCCCGGCGTGTGGTGGTCTGCTGAGGACCATTAATCTGCTGAGGACCATTGGTCCGGGCGTGTGGTGGTCTGCTGAGGACCATTAATCTGCTGAGGACCATTGGTCCGGGCGTGTGGTGATCTGCTGAGGACCATTGATCTGCTGAGAACCATTGACCCGGTGGTCTGCTGAGGACCATCAGTCCGGGAGTGTGGTGGTCTGCTGAGAACCATTAATCGGCTGAGAACCATTGGTCCGGTGGTCTGCTGAGGACCATCAGTCCGGGAGTGTGGTAGTCTGCTGAGGACCATCGGTCCGGTGGTCTGCTGACGACCATTGGTCCGGGCGTGTGGTGGTCTGTTGAGTGCCATTGGTCCGGGAGTGTTGTGTTCTGCTGAGAACCATCGATCCGGGCGTATGATGTTTTGCCCAGAGACCATTGGTCCGGGCGTTCGTTTTGCTGAGGACCATTAATATGCTGAGGACCATTGGTCCGGGCGTGCTGTGGTCTGCTGAGGACCATCGGTCCGTGAGTGTGGTGGTCTGCCGAGGACTTGGCGGGACGTGTGTTGTTCGGCTGAGGACTGGATGAGGAGGTCTGGGGTCTGGGTTTCCCCCATAATTAGGTCTGATGTTCTGTGGCTCATCCGAAAAGGATTTGAATTTTTAATAAGGTGAGCTGACGACGATTCCCAGCTGGCATCATGGTCTGGGTTGAGCAGCCCTGCGCCGGCGTGGTCTTGGGTCTCCCTCCCTCTCTCTCTCTCTCTCTCTCTCTCTCTCTCTCTCTCTCTCTCTCTCTCTCTCTCTCTCTCTCTCTCTCTCTCTCTTCTCTCTCTCTCTCTCTCTCTCTCTCTCTCTCTCTCTCTCTCTCTCTCTCTCTCTCTCTCTCTCTCTCTCTCTCTCTCTCTCTCTCTCTCTCTCTCTCTCTCTCTCTCTCTCTCTCTCTCTCTCTCTCTCTCTCTCTCTCTCTCTCTCTCTCTCTCTCTCTCTCTCTCTCTCTCTCTCTCTCTCTCTCTCTCCTCCCTCCCTCCCTCCCTCCCCCTCCCTCCCGTGGTTGGTCGTGGTGCAGACTGTGGCTCTGATGTGGTGACCGCGACCGGAAAGGTCCGATGACGACGGCAGTTGGGATGATCTCCACTGGAAGTGACGTGTGAACGACGGTGTGGAGCCGTGGAGTTCTGGTGTCCTGGTGTTCTGGCGATCTGGTGTTCTGGTGTTCTGGCGATCCCACGTGAACTGGGTGGGATTCGGCGGTTGGCCTTCAACGCCGCGCCGACTCGACAGGTCGGACTGAAAAGAGCCCGGGCCGCCAGATCTGGCTTGGATCGCAGCGAGGTCGGGCTACTGGGCTCCCCGAGAGTGAGTCCGTGGCCTGGTAAAGGGTCTGCGGCCTGGCAATGGGTCTGTGGTCTGGTAATCGGGATGCGGTCTGGTAATGGGTCTGTGGTCTGGTAATGGGTCTGTGGTCTGGTAATGGGTCTGCGGTCTGGTAATGGGTATGCGGTCTGATAATGGGTCTGCGGTCTGGTAGTGGCTCTGCTGATCCAGTGTGCAATGGGCGGACTAGGTGATCGATTTCTATATCAGCTGCATGAGACGTGATGTCTGCTAGACACGTGGCATGCTTGTGGCCCACCACAGGTCGGTGACGAGGCCCACTGTGGGTGGCCACGGCACAACTCTAAATGTCATGCTGGTGACCTACCACAGGTCGGTGACGAGGCCCACTGTGGGTGGCCACGGCACAACTCCAAATGTGAGCACTCGACCAGTGTTGTGAACTGTGAAATGTCGTATGTGGTGTGCAGTGTGGTGTATTCTGTGGATGTATGGGTGAACTGCGGTACCCTCACGGACCAGTCTCCACGGACGTTTCTGAACGTTTAGACCATCTTGCCTTCTTTCTTCGCCATTACTCGTCTTGCTCTCTGATCTTCCTATGCCTTGATTTACCCTGCGCCACACCGGTGTCCGAAGCCTCAAATTATCCTTCCGGTACAAATCGTCTATCCCGCATTTGTCAACGACGAGGTACCCATGAAGGTAACGCACACACCTGAGCTATTTATTGTTATTATCGGGTTTTAGGACAATGCATCTAAAAATCCTACCCACCATATGAGCTCCAAGTCGAGGTGGATCCCCAGGATGAAATTCAGAACTACAGTAAGGTTTCGTCAACTCGCCAATGTGTATTCACCGTCGCTACCCCTCCAATGAGACAATGGCGCTACCATCACCTCCAATGTGTAGACAATGGCGCTACCATCACCTCCAATATGTAGACAATGGCGCTACCATACCTCCAATGTGTAGACAATGGCCTACCATCACCTCCAATGTAGACAATGGCGCTACCATCACCTCCAATGTGTAGACAATGGCGCTATCATCACTTGCAATGCATAGACACTGGCGTTACCAATAGAAGGGCTCACGCATGTTAAAAAGCGGCCAGCTGGTTGGACCTTCACGACAAGCGCTTCGTTTGGATTTCAAATATGACTATTTCCTATTCGTTAAACGCATACAAGGGGGTTGTACGGCGAGAAGTCGATTGCAAAGTTGAGTTCACGTCAAGGCGTAATCTCAAGTGAATAGTTTGGTGGATACTGCTTTCCTGGCGGACTGCTCACTGGGAATAGCTTCTGATCCTAACCCGAAAATACTTTGTAATATATAGCATCGGGTAGGTATCAGTGGTGTATGCTGAATTTCAGGGGCGCTAAGAAAGGAGACGGGCGTGTTCCCTCTCAACCGTTGTGATGTGTGACATTACGCCTGTGGTCGTTGCATGGAGAGAATTAAGCGAAACACGGCCATGCTCCACCCAATCCCAAGCCGGGTATCTAGCTGAAGCTCAAGCTCAAGCGGTAGTTGGTGGTTGAAGCTGCCGATTTTGGACCTAGTTCTGCTTTAGATGCGGCACGGTCAGACCCGAGCGCCTGAAGTAGGGCGGGTTTGGGATATTGTATTCCCACGCAGATGATTATCTTATTGCTAGCAATATATTAACATGTATAAACAACTTGCATAGCAAAGCAATTTGTCCGCGATAGGTTCGCCAAAATGGGCAGAGTCGGAGAGAGGGGTGATTTAAGTACATTTCGTTCTCGGACGTAATCTTGAGTAGTGGTGGTCAGCGCGCGTGGTACTGGTACTGGTACTGGTATTGGTACTGGTACTGGTACTGGTACTGATGTAGAGATGACCACCGTCGTGGAAAACTTCAATGGGCATAGACAGAAACACTATGAGAAGTAAAAACAAAGAATGTACTAATATCGTTCGGCATTCTCGCATTTATGTTTGTTTCAGTTTGTGCAAAATGCCACCACCCACCCACCCTCCCTCAGGAAATTCTAAATTGTGTGTTTCCGATCTTGTCCGCATTGCAACACACCTCTATGTTGCGCTCAACGAGTTTCTTAGCCGATGGCGGTCCTCCCCGGAAGAAAATGTCGGAAGAAAAGCATAACTCCCCCCCCCACAATTAATTCTACAGTCATACTAGTGCACGCATGAGGGTGAGGAAGAAGGGGTCCCACCACCGCATAATAGGGTTGAAACTATTTGAAGGTCTGGCTTGCCTCATGAGTTCACTTCGGAATATTATAGGATGTTGAACATCGTCGATGCACTGTGACTAGTTTATGACATCGATCCCTTCCATGTGTGACCTTACATGGTATGGTCGTTACGAGTAACCAAGGCGGTTATTCAAGCGAACAGCTTCAGCCGGTTAAAATAGTTGCAGGAGAATAGTTCTCAGCGGCCTCGGTCTTCGCAGCAGATACAGTGTCGTCTGTTTGCCCGCTGATATGCAGTGCCGCTCAGATGTGTAGCTCACCGGACCCTTAACCTGATCTCTGCCCACGTTTGTACCACTGCTCGTCAATTATATGGAAATTTTCACAACCTTCCAACAAATCCGAATTGAAAACCGAAGAATGAAAAATGGAGAGGGAAATTGAATTGTTCGTAGGTAGCGATGTTGAAATATAGCAGGACTGCCAAATCAGATGTGGAACATTGTCCTTCTTTCCAATTAAAAAAAACAAAGTAATATCTTCCCCCAATTTCCAACTATGCCCTTGATAACGAGAGAGCATATTGCTTTTCGCACTTCCTTTTCTTCCCTTTTTTCGCCTTTGTTTCCCTTCAAAACCAATGCCACTCCGAAGAAATTCCATCACATGTAAAATCTCTCAGGATTTACCGAGGTTCCTTTGGGACATGAGGTGTTCAATTGGAATGTCGATAGCAGCAGTACCTTCAGGAACGTAGCGCCATGCTACGTTCCTCAAGGTAGGGTCTTGTCGTGTGATCAACACATGTCAGCCCTGTCATAGAACGTGTCCTAGGACGGCATCAGCACCACCACCACGAAGTATGCTGGGGCAGAGGCGGATCCAGGGATTTGAGTGGGCGGGCTTGTCCGGAGAGGCGCCGTTTCCCCGGATGGGAGCAGTTGACTGAGAACATATCAATAATTGTACTCGAGTGACCATGGGAGGGAGGCACATCTGACCTTTTCAGCTCAGAGTGTCGTTTTCGGCTTGAACGAGGTGGGTGTCCTCGAGCGGCCTATAATAGCGTATTTTCCAGTCAAAGAGGAGCCGCTGCATATGTCTGGGGGAGCACTCACCCCAGCCACTGATTGATCTGTCGGCGGTCAAGAGGCCCCAGCCGTGGCTACAGCCCATCCCCCCACCCCCATCCCCTTCCTGAACGCCGAGGAATAGCCCATCCCCATGTGGCACACCGTGGGCGCCACATCGTAGTCGGCGCGTCCTCAAGTCCAAATAATCAATCAAAACCCTTGTGGCACAGCTTGATAGCTATAGGTGGCAGCCACACCAGAAAATGTAGCATGGGCATTAAGGTTTTCGGTCATGTTTCCCCATGCAAAGATCAACTTCGTAATGCTATAGATAGATTTCCTTGAATGCTGAATGTGTATCCGATGTGCACCCGATGTACGTGAAGTCACTTCATACAGTCGTGGACTGCATGTGCTTCTGCAGCTACGTCTCTGGCCAGAGTTCGCAGTTGCTGATTTCTGCATCTATATACTTATAATGGTGCCCCTCACTGGAAAGGGTGCCCTCACTTGCAATGAGTGCCCTGTACTATGAAGGAATGACTTGCGCAGCAGCTTTGGAATGAGTATGGCAGGAGCATGCATGCACACAAAAAAACACACACATACACACAAACAGAGGCACACATACATAAATGACATGTGTGATCAGGTGTTTGTGAATTTTAGTGAGGCAGCGTGCAGTGGGCATGTGATTATGTGGGTAAATCTGTGCGGATGGCACTGTCAGTAGATCAGTGTGCTTAGCCTATTCAGTGGGTCAGTATTGCGGGAAGCTCTGGGCGGACCAAGTCAAGCTTCTTCGCCGACACTCGAATTTGGACGTCGTGATCCATGGACGCCATGACGCTATGGACGCTATGATCAGTGTGTGAAAACATCAGTGAGTCAGTGTTGCGGGAAGCTCTGGGCGGACCAAGTCAAGCTTCTCTGTTGACACTCGAATTTGGACGTCGTGATCCATGGACGCCGTGACGCTATGGACGCTATGATCAGTGTGTGAAAACATCAGTGAGTCAGTGTTGCGGGAAGCTCTGGGCGGACCAAGTCAAGCTTCTCCGCTGACACTCGAATTTGGACGTCGTGATCTATGGACGCCATGACGCTATGGACGCTATGATCAGTGTGTGTAAACAGCAGTGGGTCAGTGTTGTGGGAAGCTCTGGGCGGACCAAGTCAAGCTTCTTCGTTGACACTCGAATTTGGACGTCGTGATTCATGGACGCCGTGACGCTATGGACGCTATGATCAGTGTGTGAAAACATCAGTGGGTCAGTGTTGTGGGAAGCTGTGGGCGGACCAAGTAAAGCTTTTCTGTTGACACTCGAATCTGGACGTCGTGATCCATGGACGCCGTGAGGCTATGGACGATATGATCAGTGTGTGAAAACATCAGTGAGTCAGTGTTGCGGGAAGCTCTGGGCGGACCAAGTCAAGCTTCTCCGCTGACACTCGAATTTGGACGTCGTGATTCATGGACGCCGTGACGCTATGGACGCTATGTTCAGTGTGTGAGTCACGTGGCGGGCGTGGACGCCGAGAAAAGGCTGGACTGTCCCGTAACGGGTGGACAGCCACGAGGCGAAGTAGCCTGCCATGTTGCGGAGGAGGATGGGACAAGCGGTGAGGCGGGTGTTGTCCCGCGTGCGTTAGGTGAGGGCGGTGTGTGCATATTGTCTTGCGTGCAAGGTGTGGTGGCGCCCGGTCCTCACTACGTCACAGCGGTCCCCACTGCGACGCGGCGGTCCTCACTGCGACGCACTGTGTTGTGTGTGAGGTTTCAGTGCCGCTTCAGGCGTGTTGTGTGCAAAGGCGGAGCCAGCCATACGGTTTTCAGTCGGCATAATGCATTTTTTTATTTTTAAAAAACACCCGAATTTCAAAAAGTCGCCCGGCTTGGATTGCTTCCGACCTGAGCTTGTGATAAAAACAAATCCACCGGTTAAAATGTTCCTGTTTTTTCTCTCAAATCTTCAGCAACTATCCTTCAAATCTGGCCGTGTTCGGTGGAGGTGAGACTCGTCTCCCCGGATCTGTCACTGGCTGGTCGCCGCTGGGAGCTGTTGTCCCGCGTCTGGTATATTTGGCCGCGTCTTACCTCACAGTCTGACTTCGTCTCCCCGGATCTGTCACTGGCTGGGCGCCGCTGGGAGCTGTTGTCCCGCGTCTGGTATATTTGGCCGCGTCTGTCTCCACAGCCAGTCTGTATAGTGTGTGATACCCGTCATTGCGAGGTGTGTTGCATGGCTATGTATGTCGTGTCTTGATGCGCATAACCGCATTCAGCATCTGACCAACTCAACCATGCGCGGAGCCTAGCCATTCTCTGCTCTCGCTTTGTGACACTTAGTGTCATTTTCTTGTCGTTTCTGACATCACGGTTTTTTCTCGCGGAACGATTGTGACCTCCGTCTGGACAATAGCCATGTGTGCGGCTAAAGATGCAGCTAAACTGTGTGGAGTTCTGTTGCTCGTAACGAAACCACAACACTGGGTATGGCATGGACCACAACACTGGGTGTAGTATGGATCACAACACTGATATGGTATGGACCACACCACTGGGTGTAGATATACACACCGGGTGTGGTATGGACCACAATACACTGGGTGTAGTATGGACCACAACACTGGGTGTAGTATGGACCACAACACTGGGTGTAGCATGGACCACAACACTGATATGGTATGGACCACAACACTGGGTGTAGTATGGACCACAACACTGGGTGTAGTATGGACCACAACACTGGGTGTAGTATGGACCACAACACCGGGTGTAGTATGGACCACAACACTTTGTATAGTATGGACCACAGCAATGGGCGTAGTATGGACCACAACACTGGGTGTGATTTGGAGCACCGGGTGTAGTATGGACCACAATACTGTGTGTAGTATGGACCACAACACCGGGTGTACTATGGACCACAACACTTTGTGTAGTATGGACCACAGCAATGGGCGTAGTATGGACCACAACACTGGGTGTGATTTGGAGCACCGGGTGTGGTATGGACCACAATACTGTGTGTAGTATGGACCACAACACCGGGTGTACTATGGACCACAACACTTTGTGTAGTATGGACCATAACACTTTGTGTAGTATGGACCACAACACTAGGAGTAGTATGGACTACAACACCGGGTATGATATGGACCACAACGCTCGGTGTAGTATGGACCACAGCACTGATATGATATGGACCACAACACCGGGTGTAGTATGGACAGCAAAACTGTGTGTGGTGTGCGTGCGTGCAGAACCAGCCAGCTGCAGTCACACCTGATGCGGCGCCACTGTCCGTCCAGAGAACAGTACTCTCTCCTGCGTCACAGCCTGGGCGCAATATGACCGCGGCAACCGATGCGCCAGAAAGTCCAAATAACCAACAAACCGCATCACAATCAAAATACACTAAGTTTAAGTTATCCCCGGTGCCCACATTACAATCAATACACTAAGTTTGCTCCGGTGACAACACGCGTGCCTGAATGGCAGCCAGGCCCCCCGGGAGCATCGCCAGCTAAACTAAACCTCATCCAGGGAAATTAAAACTTGCACCATGATTTACGGTTAGAATAGGGGCGATCGGTTAGGTGCATCATCCTATTTTGTTGTTCTGCAGATCTTACCACAGGCGTGAGTTTTACCTCTGTTATCATAACCGTACAGGAATAGTCACGAGCCCCCCCCCCCATCTCCTCGTACGTCTTCCCAGTTGCACGAGACCTGTCTTAAATCTGAAGGAGGAAGGAGCCCCTTTTAATTTGATTCTCTCAATGCAACGTCCAGGGTCAACGCCAAACCGCCGACAGTTGGGGGAGGGTCGCTTCAGCCCCTGCGTCCTGGCTTCCTACCGGCCAAGATAGCTTCCTCTCCTTCTAGCTGTCTCCTAGCTCCCTCCTGCCTATGCATCTTCATATCGTTTACGTGTCATGTTTATTCAAAACAGGCGACTGAAGTACGGAATTACAGCGATATGTCGTCCCTCGAAAGGCCCATCTTCACCTCACGTCGGGAATTCCAGCGATATGTCGCCCCTGGAAGGGCTCACCCTCACCTCACGTCGGGAATTCCAGCGATATGTCGCCCCTGGAAGGGCGCACCCTCGCCTCACGTCGGACATTCCAGCGATATGTCGCCCCTGGGAGGACTCACCCTCGCCACACTTTTCAACAGCGTGTGATCACATAGTCGCCCCGCCGGGGACTCACCCTCGCCACACTTTTCAACAGCGTGCAGAAGCTCAGGAACTCTCCAGTGACGATGGTGTCGGCTGAGCGAGATCCCAAGTCCAGCCGGTCTCCGTGCAGCTCCACGCGGCCGGTCCAGACCCGCCGGGGCGCGGGCATCGCTCCTATCCAGTCCCGGTCCCGGCCACCGTTGGGTGCGGGCATCGCTCCTATCCTGTCCCGGTCCCGGCCACCGTTGGGTGCGGGCATCACTCCTATCCAGTCCCGGTCCCGGCCACCGTTGGGGCGTTGTCTCCGTGTTTGAGCATCAGGCCTGAGAGAGGTTTGTCGCGCGTTGTTTTCTGTGTGGTGACGAATGGACCGCCATACGAGCCATGCTTCGCCACATGTACCGTGTACCGTGCACTGTGTGCCGTGTACCATGTCCCATGTACCGTGTATCATGTCCCATGTACCGTGTACCATGTCCCATGTACCGTGTACCATGTCCCGTGTACCGTGCACCGTGCATTGCGTACCATATACCGTATATCGTGTACCATGTGCAATGCACCGAATACCGTGTACCAAGTACCATGTACCGTGTACCGTGTACCCTGTACCGTGTACCATGTGCCGTGCGCTATGCACCGTGTACAGTGTACTGTGTACCATGTACCGTGTACTATGCACCGTGTACCGTGTACCATGTACCGTGTACGTGCATCCAGGGACGGATCTAAGGGGCGAAGTGGCGACCACTCCCCTCCTCCTGGCACCCCGAAAGGTGCCCCCAACGGAGATTGGGCGCCCTTCGAGCGCTTTGCGAATTGTCAGTCGAAGGTGCTCCTCGGGATGGAAATGGTTGCATTGTGGAAAAGTCGGGCGCACGGCCGCCAGATCCGCGCCCCACGAGGGTACCAGTCAAAGGCGTCCCTCCTGGTGCACAAACACCTCTTCAAAACTTGACCCCTTCACGAAATGATGGATATGTCTGGGCGTGTGTGCATGTTGTGCGCTTGCGGCGAGTGTTGCAAATGAGTGTCTGCAATGTTAACGAGCTGACAATTGCGGCTGGTGCTGCAACAACTTGTGCCGGTTCACGCTCGTTGTCAGGTCATTTCAGGTAGCTATTGCGTGCGTGTACTATGCCCGTTAGACAGGGGCGGCAGGATCTCGATTTGGGCCAAAGGGAGGGTGAAATTGGTTTCGGGCCCAATATTTATCAAGCGACTCCATAGGGTTTGTACTGAAATTGACTGATTTCGTCGGGAAATTGATCACCTGCCCCCTCCCCCGCTCCTTCTCCCAGCCACAGCCCCTGCCATTGGGTGTCCAGTGCATGTGGCTCGATCCAACTGCACCGCCTAGTGTTGCAAGTCGGCAGACTCTGCGCTGCGGGATCGCCGGCTGTGTCCGTTGCCGGCGGTGTCCCGTTGGCCCGGATCCCAAGTCGCGCCAGACACTCGGGCAGGGATTCGCATGATTCGTGTGTGCGCATATTGTATATCGACGTTTGTTGCTGCCGGTTGCCAGGCAACAGGCGTCGGACTCACCACGCCGGCTGGTGTGCGTAGCGTCTGCCGGTGATGGCCTTTGTGGAGTCACTGCAGACCGGCGCGCGTAGAGTCTGCTGCGGCCGGCGTGCGTAGAGTCTGCTGCGGCCGGCGTGCGTAGCGTCTGCGTGGTGGGTATCCCTCGGCATGTTGAGCTACGAGCGGGATGTTATGTTGCGGTGTTGGACGTTGTTTGGAATAATATACCCGTGTTGCGTGTGGCCGCGCTGTGGAGACACGCCGACCTGCCGGTGTTCTGACCTGCACTGAGCACGTGCTGAACACGCCACAGCAAATACATCGGTAGTTCACCAGCACATGTGGTTAGTTAGTTATTTGAGTTTAAGGGCGCTTCGACCAAAGCGTGATCATTTAGCGCCAATACTAGCACAGGTGGATGATCCGGAGGAAACTCGGGGAATGTGCCCTCCCTCCATAGAGATGTGGCGTCCCTTCGACTGGAAACGGGGGCCCTTCGTGACGTTCGAGTACATCCCCAATCTCGCTCAGCGTGTTAAGGGGCTGCCAACGTGCGGCGGCGAAGGTTTGGAGTCACTCGCGCTAAAATTGAAACTGCAACAGCAATTGGCTTAGATTGTTTGAACACATAGATATCCCAGCATCATAAAGTCGGGGCAATTCACTCCCCCTACGGAGCTACAGCAGGTCAAAAGCAGGTCACGGGCTGGGCCTATTGTGCCTTGCAAGTGCACATTGAACAATTTGCAATGGATTATCCGCCTGAGGTATAGCCAAGGTAGGTCACGATCTTGGCCCAGAACGGCTTGTAGGCATACATTGAACCATTCGCAATGGACTATCCGCCTAAGGTATAGCCAAGGTAGGTCACGATCTGGGCCCAATACGGCTTGTAGGCATACATTGAACCATTTACAATGGACTATCCGCCTAAGGTATAGCCAAGGTAGGTCACGATCTGGGCCCAATACGGCTTGTAGGCATACATTGAACCATTTACAATGGACTATCCGCCTAAGGTATAGCCAAGACCGCAATGAGTGTGCAGACGAACTACCAAGGACGAGATCAGAAATACACCAACGTGAGGTTATGCGTTTTCGTCACATGAGACCTTGAGTTGAACTGGAAAAACACCTTTTGATGCCTGGTATACCCGTGCGATGTTCTGAAAACGCGGAGCCTATGCAGTGTAACGTCAAGTGCACTAATAGCGTTCTAAGCTTTGAGCCAACGTCAGGTCATTGAAAAGTGGCTTTAAATGTCCATATAATGTCCATAGTAAGCATACCATGTCATATCAGCATATCATGTTCAATGTCAATAGTAAGCATATCATGCTCATAAGCGAGCAACATGAGCACTCTGCATTGACAATGCGAAGTAAGAATGGCTACATCATGGTTCAAAGCGGTAAGTCTGCGCGTGGATTTCGCTCTGTAACCGAGTAGGGTTGCACGTTTTGAGTTGAAACCTTTACATTGAAAACGAGTGAAAATTTTAAAGTGTGCTGAAAGCATATGGTATTCTTTTGCGTCCCGAAAAGGAGACCATGGGCTTCGCGCTAGTGTTGGCATTGAATTGTGCTGATTTCACCATCGCCGTGGCATACAGGAAGCAGAAAGCATGACATCGAGCCTCATCAAAATGAATTCTTAGTCTTATAATAGAAAACGGTGTCGTGTAGGAAAAGCAACGGCGGATGTCACACTTCCGTCAAAGCATCCTGCAATATTCCAAACACAGCGCTGCATTCGGTAGATGTTCCAGAATTATGCAGCTGAGCTAAATTGCATGTAGTTTTTTGGATGCCTCTTCAATTGCCGGCGACCTCCGCCACCTTCACCATAGGGGGCCGAAGAGGGCCGACGGCAAAAAACAGACCGGACACTTCCGAGAGTTTATTCGAAGCCTGCACTCAACTACCTGGCATCACGGACAGCGCCGCCAGCAGACTCGGCGCCCGCTCCGGTGCTGCCACCTATCGACACGACCGACCCGCCATCTACAGCCGCGCAAAGACGACGGACGAGGGCGAGAGACACAGCGCCGGCGGCGGCGAACCGGGGGGCAGCGGCAGCGGCGGGCGTGGCGAACCGGGCAGCGCGCTGCAGAACGGACGGCAAACGGGGCGCGCACGGCGCGGTGCCGCGCGCATGCGCGGACGGCAGAGGACGCCGGCTCGGCGGCGCCTCGCGGGCGAGAGAGAGAGAGAGAGCGAGACAGGCAGTGGTGCGCCGCACGGGACGCCTGGGTCATCGCCGGGCATCGGGCTCACATTCGCAACAGCAGCGACAGACGCGGCGTCGGCGCCCCTCCCCCAACACCCGCGCAGTCGAAGCCAAGCCCAATCGGAGCCGGTGGGTGGGTGGTTGGAGCGGCTGGTGCAGAGCGGAGATGGAGAGGGCCGGGTGTGGGCCGAAGCCAGAGCCGAGGTCCAGAGCCGAAGCCAGAGCCAGAGCGAGGTCCAGAGCCGAGCGCTACTGCCGGCTCACTCTACCAGCAGGGCCGGGCGTGGATTCAGCGCCATAAATTCAGCGCCTGGCGCCATTCAGCGCCCTAGCAGCACTTAGTCATGGGCGTCGCCATGGTGATGGACGGAGACACCTACCCCCTCCCCACCTACGTGAGCTTTAGCATTATGTCAGGACGTTGCATGGAAAAGGTCGGCCTAAAACCACTTTCGTATCTCCCTTTCCCCCATCCAAAATCCGTGGCGACACCCATGGCCGAATACCTTGCATTTGCTGCAAAGCAACCACTCAGAATTTAATTTAACGATTTAATGGGAATTTATCCGAACATTTTCAGCCTAGAGGGAGAGAGCAGCAACGTCCGGCTCCGAGCTACCCGCCAGAATGTACACCAGGTGGCGCTGATGGCAGCTGCGTACAGTCTGCGTAGAATAGCCTGGCCGCATCACCAGCAGAGAGGTTGTACTTCCCGCACACCTCATGTCTAAGAGGCGTTGGTCTGTCATTGGGCCAAAGTCCCCCCCCCCCTTCAGACAGCTTACCATGGGATAGAGTAAATTCGAGCCGTAGATGGAGAGTTAGATGCTCCGGATAAGATCTGATTCATGGATGGTTGCGAATTTCGTCGTAGCCCCACCTTCCCCATTTCCACTTGAGGAGACAAACAGTATGTGGGGTGGATCGAATGTTCGAATCGCTCGAAACCTTCCAAATTTCCGACATCTCCAAGGCGTTGCAGCCCTCCCTGGATCTGCCATCTGCACGCCACTCTGTCCTGGGATGCTGGGGCTGGGCTGATGACCAGCGCGAATGCAGGACTTTTGACGGAGGGGTGGCACCAAATCACTGGCCTTCGTTTGACCATTTTCCGGACACCTCGCATGTCAAAAGAAACAAAGAACGCTCCCAGGTGTGCCGGTGCACACTCACCCTCCTGCACGGCGCCGCACCGGCACGCTGCTGTAGTAGGCAATGTGAGTAGTAGGCAATGTGAGCAGTGGGAAATGTGGGCCAGTGGGCAGCGTAGCGGCTTGGCGGGTGGCTGGCGCCCAGGATCACGAGGAACAGGTGGCGGATGCCGGGCGACCCGACTGGGCTGAGCCGGAGCGAAACACGAGCACGACTACGCGGCACAGAGGTGAGCTATGTAGGTCGAAAGGTTCGGAAACCGTACGGCACTAGGATACTATTGTACACACCTGGCACACACACACACACACACATGGGGTTAATTGCTATGGCTTAACTAGAAGGCGAAACGCCGGGGACCGGCATCCCACTGCCATCTAGTGGTGACCGAGAGAACAGATAGTGTGCTGACGGTGCTCGGACGCCACCGCCACCTATGGGCGTCACAGAGAACCGCACCAGCATCCGAACGGCAAATTTCAAGCAGACATACCAAGCTGTAACCACTGTGCGAGCCAATCAGGTCTCAGGACGGGTGACGTCGCTCGCCTCCTGGCCAATCAGGGCCGGCGAGGGTGCGTCTGTGCCACTGCATGCGGAGGCGTAGATAGGTAGGCGTATTACGATAAATGGCAACGCTGATTTGACAACAGAATTCTAGTTAGGTTTGCAAATCAGTCCAACGGTCATCAAACCATCCCGATCCAATCGAGCGCCGCGCCATCCTTTCTCACCAGGTGTTGCACACATGTCGGTGTTTCTGAATACGGCCAGTTAAGCTGTTAAAAAATACGAAAGCAAACCTGATTTTAAATCATTACCTCCAAATGGTGTCTGTGGTGTTGAATCAACAC
Source organism: Imbricaverruca yamaguchii (assembly GCA_034440575.1). NCBI lineage: Eukaryota > Metazoa > Arthropoda > Thecostraca > Neoverrucidae > Imbricaverruca > Imbricaverruca yamaguchii. The sequence continues at coordinate 800,874 of JAOTOL010001654.1, read as the reverse complement.
AAATATCCTCCAGCGATGAATGTGCACGGAAGAAGGGAAGGGTTCTTGCACTGCACTTACGCTATGACACCTCGCACAAATACCCACCGACACTCCCAACGCGCCACGCAGCAGCGAACCTGCGGCTCAGATTGCAACCACTGATGCCGCCGGTCGCCGCGGCGCGGCGCCACCGTCGCCATCCGGCCGACGCAGAAAATATCACAGTTGGCACGTCGTCCTGCGACGACCCCCTCCCCCAGTTCCCCTCGCGCGCACTGGCACCACCCGGGCTCGCTGCTCCGCCCCGGGAACCGGGGAGCCCTTCCCATTCCCTGCTATCACAAATCCTCCCTGAGCTGGCAAGGTGCCAACAACCACACGGCGACCGGACGACGGCGACACGACTGGCCGACTCATCGGAGACCTGGCCAAGTGCTCAACAGCGGTCATCCAAACGGGAGGCTCGTTCTGCTTCGACAGTCCTTTTTCGGTCAGGGGTGCTACGCAGTGGAAAGGTTGGGCGGAATGTGGTCTTAATTTTCATTCTTATTACGTCCAAAAGCGTACTTTTTAGTCCGAAAAAAAATTACCTCCAGGTGATTTTATGGACTCTCAAGCTTATTCATGTGTCGGAGGAGGGAGAAGGAGGGAGAATGAACGGATTTTGGTGTAAGAATGTGTGAGAAAATACTTCAAAAGCTTAGAGCCAAGCTTAGTAATTTGAGCTTTAGAACGCGGTCATCGAGTCTGATCGTTCTCCGAAATGTTGTGTACGTATCCTTTAGGATGTCACACTATGTTTCGCCTGTGTCCTACACCAATGGGTGGCGGTTGATGTTTCAAACCTTTCAGAGGCAGTCAAACTATGACAGAGATGTCCCCGTGACCATCATCATTACCATTGTCATTCAGTAATTTGAGCGTCGTGTGTCAAGAGTGGTATAATACAACCAGGAGCGTGTGTATCCGTTTATAAGCGTGATAAATATTCAATATGATTGCGTTTCACTACTTTTTGGTCACCGACACATAGGTTAGTATGGCGTCACTGTAGATGTCCAAATTCCGAGGATAGAGAACAGCTGTTCGAATGGAAATTGGGTTACCCCAAGGTTGGGTGTCGCCGAGTAGAGTTGTGCCGGTTTTTGTTGTTGTTGTTGTTGTGAGGAGCAGTAATGAAGGTCGTGGTCGAAATGCAGCTTGAATTGATACGCACGGTAGTGAAGGACATGGGAAGTAAAGGGTAGAGGGAATCCTCTGGTAATTTGCCAGAGGGTGAGTAGGGAATTAGCTCGGCCTCACCCACCCATACAGCCAAAAAAGGTCATGTGGACGCCCGGTAGAACACTTGAGTGCGGTTTCGAAAGCCAATCCCTTCAACAAGAGCCGAAAAACTGCAGTGCCAGAGCTCATCCACAGATGACTGCAATTATATATCCAAATTCCGACGTAAATATGTGGCTCGAGCAGTGCATGAAAATTGAATTATACGCCACATCTCGTATGAGAGCACACCAGATCAAATCTAACTGAAACCCCACGAACAGCCGCCTCGCCACGCACTCTGAAACCGAAGGTTCAGCGTTGTCGGTGGCGAGCGCTGCGCCGGCCCAGATCTCCAGAGTCGGCCAGCCGCCAGTCGGCGACAACACGCTCCGGTCGCCCCGCGGCGTCGCCCGCGGCACTTCTCGGTCTGCTCTCGTGACGAACCCTCGCTACCCCCGCGGACGGACCGCGCGCCCTGCGCCTTATCGGCCGTCGATGCGCCCCGCGTCGGCTTTCGGCGGTTGCCATGGTGACGGCGGTCGCCGAATGACGCCGACCAGCACGCAAGGCAGCGGAAAAACGGCCGATTTTTTACCGGATGGTGCAGCAAGTGATACATGACCGTGGGTGTAGCTCCCTGTTATGTTTCAGAGCTGACGTTCTCGGAAGCTTCACGTGTTTTCGCATTGTTTCTATGAAGTTGTTTGTAAAAAAGCCATTTGAAATATTCCGCGACTCGGGGGATTTTTGTTGCTTTTATAATGTGATAACCACAATTTGAGTAACTTATTTAAATGTTGCCAAATGGATTACGGTGGCAAATTGCACAGCATGGTGAGCCGATCTTGGCCGGTGCGCCACGGTACAACTACCTGACACAGCGGTGCAGCATCCAAACCGAGCGTACAGCAGTGGGACACGACTTAATCCAATTCAGACGTCAGGAACGGCCAGTGCGGAAGCTAAGACGGTGATGTAGCGCTACGGAGACAAGCGTCTCAGTGGCAAAAGGAAAAACGCAATTGAAATGCATTCATCATTCTAGGTTTTGTGTAGCTTTAATTCGGCTTCAGATGTGTTTCCAAGTATTTACTCCACGAGAGAGCGGAAACAATAAAATGATGCTGCCCGCAGGTTGAAAAATTAACCGCCATTGCCCTTTAAGCCAATCCCCATTCAGATTGGTCAGCAGGTAGCAATGACAACTGACGGATTTACCAATACCCGATCAACCGATATCCGATAAAAACAGTCCAAACAATAAGGCATATTTTGCCTTTGCAATAATTCATACAATGGCAGTTGAATCATAAGACAACAGTTAGCAATATTTACATTACATTCGATGTGGTAATTTTAGATTAAGTCCTCCGTGTAATTTACCTAATTTCACCATGCTGAGTGCTCCACGAGGGCACCAGAATTTGCCTTCAGGAGGATCGCTCCGACGTCCGGTAGGGGATCGGTTCATTCATTGCCAGCACGTATTGGCCGGTAGGTCTGCAAATGTGACACTAAGTCGACGAAGTGGGTTATGGAGTAGCTGTTCAAGAGTGCGGCAATCGAGCCGCAGAGCCCGGCTGGCAAACGGCCAGTCACAGTCCTTCAAAATCACATCCAGTTCCAAGCCAGCCCCACCAGCAACATAGCCCGTGGAGCCCACCACGGCCGACACCTGCAGTAAAAGTTCCGACGTTGACGTCGGATGGCGCCAGTGTCACCTGTGCGGACGACACCTTTCCGAGCGGCGCAAGCTTTCCGAAACCGGTGGACGAGAGGAGGGTAGGAGCGCGCGGGAGAAGAGTACGCGTCGCGGGGCATCTTATCTACAGGGACACGCAGAAGTCTGGAAACACAAGCAGAAAAACGACACTTCACTTCACAGCCAACCGCCTTCCATCGCTGCTTTGGGGTCCGCCCCGCCTTGCGCTAATTTATTGCCCTTTTGTGATTTTCACCTGGGCACCATGGAGGTGCGTACGTACGACATTTTTGATCCGTTCACTTTTGAACGCGTGGTCGTCTTTTGCACGTTTTAGAATGAACAACCGCACGGAACGAACATGGCTGACAAAGCCGGCCTTCCAGGCACATTGTTCGCCCTCGGAGGAAGGCGCGGCTTCGGGGCGGAAGGCCGGGCGGTTCCCAGCAGCAGCGACCCGACACCGAAGCCACGCGCGTTGCGCCAGCACGGGCCGCCCCAACAACTCAACACACGAACATGGAACTCGTACCTGAGAGGACAGGACAGGGAACACACAGGGAAGTACTTTTGCCGCCCGCCACCGTCCACTCGCGGCAGCTCTGTCGGCCGCGATGCGAGTGCAATGAACGTCAGCCGAGACTATAAAAGCTGTTAAAATTACCAGCGAAATCGAAACGCGCCATCAATATGTCCGACCAACTGGTAACACAAGTTATTAGAATGAACAGTCAAATCGAAACACAAGTGATCCGGATTGCGATACTGGAATTTCCCGATGATTTCAAAGCGTCAAAATCTACATCAATGTTGCCAACGACCGTCCTGTCACCTACCGCCAACCTTGTCAACTAAGCGATCTGCAATTGCTTTACGGTACCCTGTTCTTCATCCGCACTTGCCACTCATCAACTCTATCATGTTCACGCTATCAAAACAAAACCAGAAAGACTAAAAACTTGCGCCCGGTTGCCCGTCGTGGAAGCAGCTGCACTCGCGCGCCGCCCAGCGGAGCCCTCCGAAGCTTCAGCTCGGGTCGCCGCAACAGAGGGCACCGCCGTAGTCTGGCTATCACATTCGTCGGCGGCGCCGCCTATTGCCCCGTTGAGCTGTCCTCCGCGACGGCGAGCGCCGGCGCCTCGGGCGGAGTCGTCGCGTCGCCGCCGACGCCGACGCCGACGCCGCCGACGCCGCCGACGACGACGCCGCCGCCGTCGACGCCGACGCCGCTGACGACGCCGCCGACGACGACGCCGCCGCCGCCGCCGTCGACACCGCCGCCGTCGACGCCGCCGACAGCGGCGACCAGGAACGGCGCCGCCAGCTCGAACCGCCGCTCCTCCTGCTTGTGGATCTTGGCGTGCGTCTTGAGGATGGACGAGCGGGCGAAGCGCTTGCCGCACACCTTGCAGTCGAACGGCCGCTCGCCGGTGTGGATGCGGCAGTGGTCCTTGAGGTGGTGGCGGAACTTGAACGCCTTGCTGCACCACTCGCAGATGTGCGGCCGCTCGCCCTGGTGCACGGTCGTGTGCTCGCGCAGCGCCGCCGCCGACTCGAACACGCGCGTGCACGCCTTGCACGGCACCGGCACGCCGTCATCGCCGCCGCCGGCCGGCGGCGTCGCGGGCGACGCGCGGTCGGCCGACGGGCTGGGCATGGGCGGCGAGCCGCCTGCCGCCGGTGACAGGTTGAGCGCGCCCTTACTGTCGAACTCGACGCCGGCCAGGCTGTGGCGCGCGTTGAGGATCATGCCGGCGAGCATGCCGCGGCCGGCGCCACCCATCTCCGACAGGCCCACCATGGTCGGCAGGAACGGCGTGCCGGGCAGGTACGAGGCCAGCGACGCCGACGACGGCAGCCGCAGCGACGGCGAGTCCCAGCGGCGGCCGTCGTGCGGCGGCCAGCTGTGCGCGTGCGCCGTCGCCGGCGGCGGCGCCGGCGACGGCGCCGGCGCCTCGTCGGGCCGCGAGCGCGCCGGCGCGCGCACGACCGTGGCGCGCTCGGCGGCGGCCGCCAACTCGGGTGGCGCGCCGCCCGGCCGGCCCTGGCCGCCGCCCTGCTGCTGCTGGTGCTGCTGCTGATGCTGATGCTGCTGGTGCTGCTGCTGGTGCGGCTGCTGCTGCTGCGACTGGAAGCTCACGCTGCATTCTGGGTATAAGTAGGGCGCGCCGGCCGCCTGCCAACAAGCGATGGTGATTGTCAGCGACCGGTGTTCGTCGGCAGAACGAGCGCTAAATTTGTCACATTTGCCCATTGGGCTCCAGCCAAAAATCTGAACAGGAAGCCTGCAGCATAATAGATCATTCTTGGCAATCATGTGACCATTTAGTATGACAAAAGTAGCTTCTTGGAATATAGGTCAGGGCGCGAACACAGTTTCACTCAAGATGTGTGTGATCGAGTCATCCGCAACATACCGCTGGAACGGAGGTGTATCATAACCTTCACATGTCCTAATCTCGAAAGCTCGTAATATCCACAACTCCGAAGCTGTCAAAACCTCCAAAGCTCCCAAATTCCACAACTCCGAAGCTGCAATAACCTCAACAGCTCACAAACCCCACAACTCCGAAACGACCATAACCTTCACATCTCAAAACCTCCACAACTCCAAAGTGGTCATAACCTCAACAGCTTGCAACATCCACAACTACGAAGCGGTCATAGCCTTCACAGCTGTCAACCTCCACAACTCCGAAGTGGTCATAACTTCCACAGCTCACAACCTCTACAGATTCAAGAACTCAATAATTTTGTAGAAGCATGACTTTAGCTAACTATCGCTAGCTAGCAACACGGTCTAGGTATTATAGCAACGAATAAAGAATGAATGTCATGAGATTGAATGCTAAAACATAGGTTATGTTAGGTTAGGTTAGGTTAGGCTAGGCTAGGCTAGGTTGTAAGCTGTGGAGGTCATAATTGCTTCGGAGTTGTGAAGGGTGTTATCTTTGGAGGCTATGACAGCTTGGATTTGTGGAGGCTGTGAGCTGTGGAGGTTATGATTGCTTCGGAGTTGTAACAGTTTTGAACTGTTGAGGGTATGACCGCTTCGGAGTTGCGGAGGTTGTGGGCTTTGGAGGTTGTAAGCTGTGGAGGTTATGACCGCTTCGGAGTTGCAGAGGTTGCGGCGTTTGGAGATTATGAGCTGTGGAGGTTACGATCCCTTTAGGTATGTTGAATTTGTGGAGATTATAATACGCTGTCCTGCTCCAGCACATTTAAAACAGAGTTGCCCTCTATCGGATCCCGCTGACTTCAAGGGAGACGAGGAGGGAGGAGTGGGTGAGCAGACATATCGCACCAGTGGATTGAGTCAGCCCGATGAAGTGATCATGGGATGCTAAGTTATATATCTACGTCATAGCTTGTGTTATCATTTGACAAAGGCGGAGGTGGAAGCGGCCTTGGCACGTGGTGTCGGGGCGGCGACTTGGCACGTGATTCCCGGACGGAGATTTCAACAGGTTGACTTCAATTCGTTTTCGTCGAATCGACTGCGACAGGGACGCTTGTCGAGGTACTGACCAGCCGCAAATATAACATAGATATTGAACAGTTGCAGCCATGGAATACGCACACAAAACAAATGCATGCAAGCCGGCCTGACTGACATGTGACCAGGCTGACCGACATCTGGCCCGGCTGACTAACATCTGACCCGGCTGACCGACATATCTGACCCGGCTGACTAACATCTGTGCCGACTGACTGACATCTGAGTGGGTTGGACATCAACATTCGGCCGGTTTGATATCTATATTTGGCCGGCTTAACATATACATCTGAGCTGACCTGACTGACATCTTGGCCGACCTGACCGAAATCTAGGCCGGCTGGATGTCTATATTTCGGCTCAGTACGCATCGATTGGACATGGCAATATTACGTCATCATGACGCCATTGTGTCCGCATGCCTATATATTGTCGTCGGCTGTCTCAGGAGGACCGCCGGCGACAGAGGTCGTCCAGGAGGGAAGGGGGCGAGCCGGACACTGGAGATGGTCGAAGAGGGAAGGGAGCGAGCCGACACTGGAGGTGCGAAGGAGGCGACCGGACCGGATGGCCGAAAGGGAAGGGGCGAGCAGGACGCTGGAGATGGTCGAAGAGGGAAGGGAGCGAGCCGGACGCTGGAGATGGTCGAAGAGGGAAGGGAGCGAGCCGGACGCGAATGGTCGAAGGAGGAGCGAGCCGGACGCTGGAGGTGTCGAAAGGAAGGCAGCCGGACCGAGGCAGGGCACCGGACCATGGGCCCGCGGGAATGGTGAGGAGGGGCACACCGATCAGGGGCAGCCGACGGAATGGTCGAGAGGCACCACGCGAATGGTCAAGAGGAGGGGCGAGCGACCGGAATGCAGGGTGAGAAGGAGCTACCCAGCCGCAGCAGCGCAACACCACCCAGCCGGTGGCGCTGCTCCCGAACAAATGTCGCGCCCGCAATTCTCAGGTCGGGGCGGGGATGGCCGAGTGGTTAAGGTGTCGGGCTCTGGGTACCAAAGGTCCCGGGTTCGACACTCGCACCGCTCGGGACATTTCCCAAACCCGCGGCCCGCCGGCGAAACAGTGTGGGCGGCGCCATTAACCGTGAATGTGCATAAAGTGCATCGTGAACCACACAATAAACAAACAAACAAACATGCAATTCTCAGCTCCTCTCGATTTACACTACTTCACCTTAGCAGGTGAAGTAGTGTAAATCTTCACCTGCTTCACCCGCTTAGCAGGTCCGACCGGATTCCCAGCAGCCAGCACGACACGGGTCTAAGGGCACTGTTCTACTCGGTGCCGTAGCCACGGGGGCAGCTGTAGCGCCCCCTGCTGTAGCACCCCCGCCCCCTTGAGGAAGCCTTAGCTGGCCTGTGCCTTGCTGGTTATTCTTAGACAAGATATGTCAGGCTGTAAGGAGGATTAACCTTAGGCTCAAGGTGGTAAGATAGCTTACTTTAATTCAAAAGAGATCCAAATCGAAAGTGTATTTTACCATTGGGGATTCTGTGTTGTTTCTACCAAATATCGGTTTGAAAATGAGGTATTTGTTGCGCGTAAAAGGTGGGATAAATTTTGGATGACATCCTTTGAATGTATGCACCATTTTAACAGCATGACACTGGGGCTAATTTTCTTAGCCATTTATCACATGAGGCTCAGTTATCCTATCTCACCAGCAATCTAGATATATTTGCATCCAGCATGCATGTTAGACCTGCATGTGTGACGACGGGTCTCCACTAGTTGCCGGGGGTCACTAATAGCACGTGATTCGCATCTAGGCAAACGTCGCGAACGTCAACCAAAACGCTGCAGTGGCGCAGAACAAACGGGAGGCAGGTGCTCTTATCTTCTGTGTTCTGCCCTGCCGTGTTCTGCCCTGCCGTTCTCTGCCCTGTCGTGTTCTGTCCTGTTGCCATCATTGCCGGTTCAGAAAAGCATAGAACTGTCCACAATCACACAATGAATGTACAGCGACAGCACGAGGTAAAGTAATTCCCATGTCAGAACATTAAACAGCTAAGATATAATCTGCATAATTCCAAAGCCTCATCCGGGCCCCACGGTTTGTCGGAGTCGCACAAGATGAGCCTGATTGGAGGAATGGCAGACTTGATACGGACAGTGAAGGGATTCCGTGTATCCCTTCATTGTCCCAAGGGATTCCGTGTATAACACGGTGTGGAATAGGTGCCGACGGAGACCAAGGGATGCGGTGAGACCAACTGTTCCTGATAGATGGACGGTCCGGAGGCTAAGGGACACAGCGAGACCAACTGTTCCTGATCGATGGACGGTCCAGACGCCAAGTGACGAGGCGAAATCTACATTTCCCGGTCGATGGACGGATGGATGGACGGCTAAGGGATGCGGTGAGATCAACCGTTCCCGGCTGATGGACTGTTCCGGGAACTTTACCACGGTTTAAAACAAAATCCGAGTTATTGCTGAGGGAGGCGAGTGGTGGCTTTATGAACCAGGGCACTATTGCTAAGCAGGGCTTGTTGCGTGAGCCTTGGCCCAACCAATCAATCCATGAATTGCAGTTCTTCGGCATAATTGTGGCCGAGAGTTTAACGTGCCGTCAATGCACCGATACGGCCCTCCGGTTGCTCAGGCCTTGTCGGGTCAGCTGCCAGCTAACCTCCCAGTCCCTCCCTATATGCGAGCGCGTGAAGCGACTCGAACTTTGTGTTGCCAAGACAGGGGAGACCAATGCAAGCCAGCGCTCCAACCAACTGAGCTACTTGGTTTGAACAGTGTTGCACGACAAAGGTGTGCATTGCTCATCCAGCAAGATCACCACACCATAACCATTTTTCCAGAGGCGGAGCCATGCATTTCCATGGGGGGGGGGGCACTCGTCAGGAATGCGAAAATCCATGGAGGTCGTCTACTCAAAATCATCTAACTAGTGGAGGCAGTGGAACTCAAGAAGAATTTACTGACTCAAGAATCCCCGGAGAGGCACCTTTTCCCGGTCAGAGGCGCCATTTTTCCAGGGACACATGGCCCAGCCTCCCCCGTATCTTCAATCCCCCTTTCCGCAGCCCCCTGCACTTTACAGAATTTTGGTCCGACTTTACCTGGTTCGATCGGGAATATTGCAACTGTTCTCCACGATTCACGATAGCGCACGGATCGCTCACTAGGAAAATATATGTTCATATAATATACTATATGTACTATATACTATATACATGTACTATATATATATATATATATATATATATATAATATATATATATATATATATATATATACCACAAATTCACTGCGGCGCCTCTCGGCGAATACCGCACGTGACTAAAAGTGCGGCCCGGTCGGGTGAGCCTCATGACACAGGCTCCGCCCGCGCGGTGCAGTCGTACCCGACGACCCCGACCTCGAGTCCGGCCCCAGTAGCGCGTGCAGCGCAATCAATAGCCGTGAGCGATAGCCCGACGGCGTGTGGTTCGCCGCGCGGCCGAGAGATGGCAGCATCAGTGCGGTCGTCGCCGCGGCTGCAGGGTGTGACGTCAGCTGGTCATGTCGCTGGGTGAAAAGGAACCCCGCACAAGGCCATGCCCATGAGTGAATAGGAACCCCGTACACTGGCATGCCCGTGGGCGAAAGGAACCCCGCACAAGGTCATGCCCGTGGGCGAAAGGAACCCCGCTGAAGGTCATACCCCTGGGTGAAAAGGAACCACACACACGGGCATGGGGGCGGGGATGGCCGAGTGGTTAAGGTGTCGGGCTATGGGTACCAAAGGTCCAGGGTTCGACTCCAGCGCCACTGAGACATTTCCCAATCCCGCGGTCCACCGGCGAAACAGTGTGGTCGGCGCCATTAGCCGTGAATGTGCATAAAGTGTGTCGTGAACCAACCAATAAACAACACAAGGGCATGCCACCGGGTGAAAAGGAACCCCGCACAAAGGCGTACCCTGGGCGAAAAGGCACCCTGCGCAGGATCATGCATGTGGGTACAAAGTTCGAACGTGAATTGGGGATGCTTTTATGCCTTGTGGATGGCGAGGCTAAGCATAATTACGGGCGCCCATCCAAATAGTACCAAGTTAACTGTAGCTGCACTCTGCAGACAGGAGCTTCAATCGCCCCAACATCATGCAATTATTCAACCCTGGTCATACCAGATAATTTTCCGAAGTCCAACACTGCCCAGGAAGGAAGGGGCCAAGTTCTATAGCGCGGATCGCATTGCATAAAATCGGCTAATTGGGGACAAACTGAGAAGTGCATTTGCTAAGCACAGCGCGAGCAAACGTTCACAGTAATGGCAATAGCCTAGCAGTTGCTGATCGCAGAGACCAGAGACCGGTACGCACTCGAGAGGAGCGGAATTGAAGAAAAGAACGTCAACATACAACGTGACAGGACCAGGGAACGGTATTGCGTGATGGGCGGGAAATCAAGACCGAAACACGCAAATATCCTTTAATTTCCTTCAATTATCTCCAGAGCAACGCCATAGAATACTGACATTCATTCACATGGGCAACATTGTCTGGGAGCCAACGTTTTCTACATTTTCTTGCTTACATTTTTGTAGATCTACCTGCATGCGTGTTGTCCTTACTTACATCTGCATCCCTTACCTACATGTTTGCTGTCACATACTTCCACATCCATACTTTTACGACAATGTATTTCTGTGTTCACGCACATTTGCACTTACATTTGTGCCTACAATCAATTGCGTCCAAGTACTTTCATGTTTGTGTTCATTTCCACTTTCGTACACTCGCACATGCGAGCGTTCACGACACGAAAATGTGTGCTTACTTACCTACGCGCTGGTGTACAACTACTCGTACGCAGTTTAACGCATATGTACTTCAGCAAATTTGCATGCTCAAACTCATGCTCACGTAAATTTCCGATACTTGCGTCTGCGCCTGCGCACATTTGTTTTCCGTGTGGTTATGTGTTAGGTTGCCGCGCATGATGACAATAACTGCAGTGACGTAAGCATTGAAAGAAAGCGTCAAGACGCGATATGGATAATATAATAAATATTATTAATAATAATTTAATAATAAATATCACGCTCAATAATAAAATCAATTTCTGCCGGTGGTATCTTCTCGCATATGGATGGACAGCACAGAACAACACAGTACAGCACAGTACAGTACAGCACAGCACAGCACAGCACAGTACAGTACAGCACAGTACAGCACAGTACAGCACAGCACAGTACAGCACAGCACAGTACAGCACAGTACAGCACAGTACAGTACAGTACAGTACAGTACAGCACCACACGCAACGCTCACATCGTTCCCTGAAGTACTGCGCTGTTCAGCAACCACAGCGGATGAAAATGTCAAAACTCGAAGACTTAGCCCCATGTCAAATCGTGTACGCGGTAACACACAGGGTGAGGACTGAATAAATTAGAACACGCAAGTCTTGTTTGTTTATTGGGTGGTTCACGACGCACTTTATGCCCATTCACGGCTAATGGCGCTGCCCACACTGTTTCGCCGGTGGGCCGCGGGATTGGGAAATGTCCCGAGCGGCGCTAGTGTCAAACCCGGGACCTTTGGTACCCAGAGCCCAACACCTTAACCACTCGGCCATCCCCACCCCAACACGCAAATCCGACTAATGGAACTACAGATAGGCGGTGAAAGGGCGGCCGGAAATGCGGTGCCCCTTCCTCCTTAAATCCAGGAAGTGAACATTGACCATACGTGTTCACTGGAAACAATCGACCAAAAGCTGCCCGGTGCACCTCTTCCCCCGCTCTCAAACCAGGACGTCCAATCCGTGCAGCTCCATTTTTTAGATTGTTTGTCGCGTCGATGCAATGCCATACGCCTCCTATAGGCGTGAAGTTCGGTCTGGGCCGTGCACGCCTCGCCCGCTCAGGCAGCGGATATGGCCGTCCGCAGAACCCCGACCAGAGAGCTTCTTCACCTCAGCTGCCGCCCAGGTCTCCCTTGGTTTGCGCCGACGTCGACTCCAAACCCTACACCGACGTCGGCTCCCGACCCTACACCGACGTCGGCTCCCAACCCTACACCGACGTCGGCTCCCGACCCTAGCACCGACGTCGCCTCCCATCCCTACACCGAAGTCGGCTCCCGTCCCTACACCGACGTCGGCTCCCAACTAGACACCGACGTCGGCTCCCAACTCACACCGACGTCGGCTCCCGACCCTACACCGACGTCGGCTCCCGACCCTACACCGACGTCGGCTCCCGACCCTACACCGACGTCGGCTCCCAACCCTACACCGACGTCGGCTCCCGACCCTACACCGACGTCGGCTCCCAACTACACCGACATCGGCTCCCACCACACCGACGTCGGCTCCCAACCCCTACACCGACGTCGGCTCCCAACACTACACCGACGTCGGCTCCGACCCTACACCGACGTCGGCTCCCTCCCAAACACTACACCGACGTCGGCTCCCAACCCTACACCGACGTCGGCTCCCAACCCTACACCGACGTCGGCTCCCTACACCGACGTCGGCTCCCAACCCTACACCGACGTCGGCTCCCAACCCTACACCGACGTCGGCTCCCAACCCTACACCGACGTCGGCTCCCGACCCTACACCGACGTCGGCTCCCAACCCTACACCGACGTCGGCTCCCAACCCTACACCGACGTCGGCTCCCAACCCTACACCGACGTCGGCTCCCAACCCTACACCGACGTCGGCTCCCAACACTACACCGACGCCCACACCGACGTCGGCTCCCAACTACACCGAGTCGGCTCCCGACCCTACACCGACGTCGGCTCCCAACCCTACACCGACGTCGGCTCCCAACCCTACACCGACGTCGGCTCCCAACACTACACCGACGTCGGCTCCCAACCCTACACCGACGTCGGCTCCCAACCCTACACCGACGTCGGCTCCCAACTCACACCGACGTCGGCTCCCAACCCTACACCGACGTCGGCTCCCGACCCTACACCGACGTCGGCTCCCAACTAGACACCGACGTCGGCTCCCAACCCTACACCGACGTCGGCTCCCAACCCTACACTAACGTCGGCACACAATACACCGACGTCGGCCCCACCCTACACCGACGTCGGCTCCCAACCTACACCGACGTCGGCTCCCAACCACACCGAGTCGGCTCCCACCTACACAACGTCGGCTCCCGACCCTACACCGACGTCGGCTCCCAACCCTACACTAACGTCGGCAAAAACACCGACGTCGGCCCCAAACCTACACCAACGTCGCACACAAAATACACCGACGTCGGTTCCCACCCACACCGACGTCGGCTCCCAACACACACCGACGTCGGCTCCCAATCTACGCCGAAGTCGGCTCCCAACCCTACACAGACGTCGGCTCCCGACCCTACACCGAAGTCGCCCCGACCCTACACCGAAGTCGGCTCCCACCCTACACCGACGTCGGCTCCCGACCCTACACCGACGTCGGCTCCCGACCCTACACCGACGTCGGCTCCCAACCCTACACCGACGTCGGCTCCCAACCCTACACCGACGTCGGCTCCCGACCCTGCACCGACGTCGGCTCCCAACCTACACCGAGTCGGCTCCCGACCCTACACCGACGTCGGCTCCCAACCCTACACCGACGTCGGCTCCCACGGCCCCCCTACACCGACGTCGGCTCCCGACCCTACACCGACGTCGGCTCCCGACCCTACACCGACGTCGGCTCCCAACCCTACACCGACGTCGGCTCCCAACCCTACACCGACGTCGGCTCCCAACCCTACACCGACGTCGGCTCCCAACCCTACACCGACGTCGGCTCCCAACCCTACACCGACGTCGGCTCCCAACTAGACACCGACGTCGGCTCCCAACCCTACACCGACGTCGGCTCCCGACCCTACACCGACGTCGGCTCCCAACCCTACACCGACGTCGGCTCCCGACCCTACACCGACGTCGGCTCCCAAATCTACGCCGAGTCGGCTCCCAACCCTACACCGACGTCGGCTCCCGACCCTACACCGACGTCGGCTCCCAACCCTACACAACGTCGGCTCCCAACCCACACCGACGTCGGCTCCAACCACACAACGTCGGCCACAAACACCGACGTCGGTTCCACTACACCGACGTCGGCTCCCAACACTACACCGACGTCGGCTCCCAACTACACCGAGTCGGCTCCCAACCCTACACCGACGTCGGCTCCCGACCCTACACCGACGTCGGCTCCCGACCCTACACCGACGTCGGCTCCCAACCCTACACCGACGTCGGCTCCCGACCCTACACCGACGTCGGCTCCCGACCCTACACCGACGTCGGCTCCCAACCCTACACCGACGTCGGCTCCCAACCCTACACCGACGTCGGCTCCCACCACGTCGGCTCCCGACACTACACCGACGTCGGCACCCGAACCCTACACCGACGTCGGCTCCCAACCCTACACCGACGTCGGCTCCCAACTAGACACCGACGTCGGCTCCGAACCCTACACCGACGTCGGCTCCCGACCCTACACCGACGTCGGCTCCCGACCCTACACCGACGTCGGCTCCCACCCTACACCGACGTCGGCTCCCAACCCTACACCGACGTCGGCTCCCAACCTACACCGACGTCGGCTCCGAACACTAGGCCGACGCGTGCAGCCCGTCGCGGGTAATCCCGTCGCCGCCGCAGAAGACAGGCGGACCAATCACCGACCGATCTGGCGCGCTGCCGGCGGAGGCGCGCAATTTCGAGCGCGCGCCCTCTCCAGGAAGGGCGCCGCCAACTGAGAAAAACCCCCAACTGTGTCGCCGTGGCACCGCATCTCCACGACGCCTCTCGGATCGCACGGGGGTCGCCCTCCCCACCCCCCCTGCCCCGTGGATCCGTCCTTGGGAGAGCGCTGCGCACGGTGTCGGCCGGTCGACGCCCGCGGGCCCGGCAAGCTCAGCTGCCGCCCGGCCCCTGCCCACCAGTGACGTCATACCGGGCGATGCCTGGAGCCGGGCGGCGGGCAGGGCGCTCCGGTCGGCGACACTCACTGTTGTCCAGTGTCGCAGGCTCGCAGTGCATTTGCATCGTGCCCGACGGATGCTCAGATCGGCCGCCGATATTGAGCGCTGCGCACTGCGCTGAGTACCGCGCTGGGAGCTACGCCCGGTGCCGGCAGCCGGGGCGGAAGTGGCCGCTGCGGCCGTCTCGCTCGCCGCCGTGACCTTCAGCATTAATCCGGCGCCCGCGCACGGCGCCGCTCGTGTTGCTGGGCGCGCCAGGTGGCTCCCGTGTCGCAGCGTCACCGCCAGGTGGCTCCCGTGTCGCAGCGTCACCGCCAGGTGGCTCCCGTGTCGCAGCGTCACCGCCAGGTGGCTCCCGTGTCGCAGCGTCACCGCCAGGTGGCTCCTGTGTCGCAGCGTCACCGCCAGGTGGCTTCCGTGTCGCAGCGTCACCGCCAGGTGGCTCCCGTGTCGCAGCGTCACCACCAGGTGGCTCCCGTGTCGCAGCGTCACCGCCAGGTGGCTCCCGTGTCGCAGCGTCACCGCCAGGTGGCTCCCGTGTCGCAGCGTCACCACCAGGTGGCTCCCGTGTCGCAGCGTCACCGCCAGGTGGCTCCCGTGTCGCAGCGTCACCGCCAGGTGGCTCCCGTGTCGCAGCGTCACCGCCAGGTGGCTCCCGTGTCGCAGCGTCACCGCCAGGTGGCTCCCGTGTCGCAGCGTCACCACCAGGTGGCTCCCGTGTCGCAGCGTCACCGCCAGGTGGCTCCCGTGTCGCAGCGTCACCGCCAGGTGGCTCCCGTGTCGCAGTGTCACGGCGTCGCATGTCCCACATGTTACATACAACTTGTGAAACAACCTCGCCTGCCCTCTTTTGGCAGCTCGTGTAAGCTGACGTAACGTCGGGTCACTATAGGCGGCGTGGCATGCCGCACAGGCGCGGGAAATGTTACGGGACTTGTTCCTTTACCACAGATGTCAAGTGTTTCCGAGGGGGTTTGCGACATTGGGGGAAGCTCAAAGGTGCAGAATAGCCGCAAACCTGATCGCAGACGACAGAAGAGGTTTGCCGTAAACCAGCATGACTTGAAGTCAGTGACGAACCAAGTTGTTCAGTTTTCGGAAGTGTGGTGGACGGACCGAGCCGGGGGAGGTCAGGTCGGGTCAGGTAAGGTCGGATCATGTCGAGCGAGATCGGGTCGGGTTGGTTCGCTCGCATGAACGTGTTCGAGCGTGCATGTATGCGAACACTAACCAGAGTTTCGCCCTCATTCGCACTGACAGCGTATGCGTAAACAAACGAACGAACAATCAATCATGCACGCACTTACGCACACGCACTTACGAGCTCATGCACACACAGATGTATACATATGCTCGTGCATTCGTTTGTGTATGGCTGTCGTACATCCATTCCTATCGTCTGACACTGGTGGCGTGTCGTCCCCCGTCCGGGAAAACGCAGTGTACCTCTGTGCCTGTTGTGTGTCCCATTTAGGCAGGGTGTCGAGTGTGTCCCATTTAGGCAGGGTGTCGAGTGTGTCCCATTTAGGCAGGGTGTCGAGTGTGTCCCATTTAGGCTGTCCCCATTTAGGCAGGGTGTCGAGTGTGTCCCATTTAGGCAGGGTGTCGAGTGTGTCCCATTTAGGCAGGGTGTCGAGTGTGTCCCATTTAGGCAGGGTGTCGAGTGTGTCCCATTTAGGCAGGGTGTCGAGTGTGTCCCATTTAGGCAGTGTGTGTGTCCCATTTAGGCAGGGTGTCGAGTGTGTCCCCATTTAGGCAGGGTGTCGAGTGTGCCCGTAGCCATGGTGTTCCATTGTCCCATTTAGGCAGGGTGTCGAGTGTGTCCCATTTAGGCAGGGTGTCGAGTGTGTCCCATTTAGGCAGGGTGTCGTGTGTCCCATTTAGGCAGGGTGTCGAGTGTGTCCCATTTAGGCAGGGTGTCGAGTGTGTCCCATTTAGGCAGGGTGTCGAGTGTGTCCCATTTAGGCAGGGTGTCGAGTGTGTCCCATTTAGGCAGGGTGGCGAGTGTGTCCCATTTAGGCAGGGTGTCGAGTGTGCCCGTAGCAGGGTGTCGGTGTGTCCCATTTAGGCAGGGTGTCGAGTGTGTCCCATACGCAGGTGTCGGTGTCCCATTTAGGCAGGGTGTCGAGTGTGTCCCATTTGGGCAGGGTGGCGAGTGTGTCCCAGTTAGGCAGGGTGTCGAGTGTGTCCCATTTAGGTAGGGTGTCGAGTGTGTCCCATTTAGGCAGGGTGTCGAGTGTGTCCCATTTAGGCAGGGTGGCGAGTGTGCCCATTCCAGTGGAGCGCTCAACATAATTCAGCAGTTCTGGTGGTGGTTATTGGGGGTTATTGGCCTTACGACATAGCGACCGTTCAGTCATATAGTGTCGCCAATCTCTCACGCCGATTGGTCGCGGGCAAAGAGTAGCGACGGGTGAGACTCGAACCCACAATCTTTCGATTGTGAAACTCGCAACTTACCCTTAGACTACTCGTCCCCTTCAGCAGTTCTGCGTGGCACATTCAAGTTTGATATGAAGTTGTGTGCGCAGTGTTCAACAACGGACACACGTGTGCGTGCGCGATCCCGAGGGGGACGGGGGATGTGTACCCTGCAAAGGTCGTGGAGTTTAACATTACACCCGTGGATGTTGCATGGTATGAATGGATAAAAAACGAGCATGTGCCCTCATCGAATTAAACCGTGAATTCGCTGATGCACATATGAATTACATTATAAAGTATAATACCATTTTATCAATCACATTCACTAAATTATAGCAGTGTATCTGGCTCCGGAGACACATTTGTATGCTTTAAATTTAACCCGTCCCGACTCGGGGAGGTCTTCAACCGCCCCCCCCCCCTCTGGTTTTTTTTCAGATAGAGGGCGAACGGCGCGCGGTAGCGCGCCCAAATTTGGCATACCTCTTTCTACATCAATTTGACATGCTGATTCAAAATTTTTAGGTCAGGTCATTTAGGGTCAACGAGTTAGTCAAGGTCAAGTGAGGTCACCTCCAAAAAAGTTGAACCAGTCGTCACGCTTTAACGGATACAGATATTTTAATGAAATTTTCAGCGTTTGCTTATCTTTTCGGATGCAACAAAACGTACGTGTGGAATTTTATTTTTTTCGTTTTTTATTACTTATAACTTTTGCGTATTTGCCAAATTGCAGTTCAAATACAGGATTCTGGCTAAAGTAAGCATTTTTTTCTTAGGGCAAGTTGACTTCCAACAACGTTTCTCGATCTGCTCTACCCATTGGAAAAGGAAAATTAAAGAAAAATTGAATTCAAAATTTTGAAATTAAAAAAGTAAAATTCTTGTTTTTGGGGGGCCAAAAAAATTCCAGCCCTGGTCCATTTCGCTGTCCTTTTCTCATTCCATATAAATTTTGTTTTTGCATATATCCCCCAGAGTCAAAAACATAATGTAAGCCGTGAAAAGTCGTGAAAATCTAGCCCCCTGGTGACGTCACTTTTGGGGGAAGTTGTTTTGAAGGGTGGATCTGGACCCTACTCGTCGAGCGCTTTCCGATGACACATCTTTCGTTTTTATGCGATGCTTAGTTTCGATTTTAGAGGGGGTCTTCAACCTCCCCCCCCCCCAAGACAGGGTGGGAGGTTCTGACCGGAAAGACGGCGCGGGTTAATCCGAGCTATTGTTGGGGTGGATTTATGAACCATGGTCCTATTGCCCCACAACCCGATCCATGAATTCCAGTTCAACGTCAGAACGGCAAAGGCAGCGGGAGGGGAGGGGAGGGGAGGGGAGGGGAGGGGAGGGAGGGAGTGCATGCACGTCGCTGAATGCTGCCGGTGTTGGTGATGGCAGTTTGACATAGTGTGTGGCCCACAATCATGGATGCGCCCGAATAAACTAGATAGTGAAAAATAAATTGAAAACGACCAAATAAGCACAATGACAGTGATGTTCAAACATCCTTTTTCAGCATGTTCTACAATCAGTTACGCCACTATGCGCATTAGAAATTCTATGATACTTGTTCCCCAATTCCAGCCCCAGCCCCACCCCGTTTCCCCACAGTAACTATTTGCACACTCTCTTGCGCAATGAATGGTATGGAGGACGACTTTTTGACATGCAACGCCCATATAGCGCCCATGTTCAACTCGTCCAAAGTTGGGGAGGACGAGCTTACCCCCCCCCCAGACCATGGTCTCCATAACTGAACGGTGCGGTGACAGAGAGTGAAGCTGGCTGGGGGGTATTGCGTCATACTGAATGGGTTATTGTTTGCTCGGTAGGATGGTAGTGTTGGTGGTATCCTCCCGACAGCGGGCAGTATCGACAGTAGTCCTGAACTGGCTGGCAGCTACCCAAGACACACAGCACTTCCGTAGGCCGACACAACAGCCGTAGGCCGACGTGCAGGAATACCGGCGAAAAGTGGAGGACCCACGGCCACCTTATCCCGTGGAACTAACGGCCGGAATCACGATCGGTGAGTGAGTGGAACGCTGGCGCCGCCTGGCCCCACGCTCGTGGGCCTGCCAGCAGACCAGGCTGGCCGCAGAACATCAACAAGTAGCTGAGGTGAGCGCGCACCACATCCTCAGCAGCTTCACACGGTGCAGAACTGCAGCGGATCAACAGGTGCGCGCGACCGAGGCGGCCACCCGTCCAGGACTTGCGGGTTAGTGACTCGGGTCTCATCCTTCCACAGACTATTTGCTGCGAGCCAACTATGCTTCCGGGCGCGACCATGTGTGCCTGCACGTGCACCATAGCCAGTCACCACTGCACCACCACCAGTCACCACTGCACCACCACCAGTCACCACTGCACCACCACCAGTCACCACTGCACCACCACCAGTCACCACTGCACCACCACCAGTCACCACTGCACCGCCACCAGTCACCACTGCACCACCACCAGTCACCACTGCACCAACACCAGTCACCACTGCACCAGTCACCACGTCACCACTGCATCACCACCAGTCACCACTGCACCACCACCAGCCACCACTGCACCACCACCAGTCACCACTGCGCCGTCACCAGTCACCACCACCGCCACCAGTCACCGTACTCACACCACCACTGACCACCAGCACCACTGCCCCACCACGAGCCACCACTGCACTGATGTAGTTAGAACACTGGCACACCGATAAGGGCATCTTCTGCTGACTGATCATGACTCAACCTAGATATAGGTGTCCCTTTCCGGTTATATTGGATGCTGTACTTAGCAGCAAAGGGTGAATGAAAAGGGTCTCCCGTGCTGGCTTTGCCCACCAATTAATTTCAACTTTTAACATGGGACCCACGTTGTATGCCGTCCAATCAATTTTGGCTTCACCCATTGCCTTGTTTTGCGACCTCCCGATAATTTCCAGAAACCTACACCGATGAATTGAAGAGTGAAGAATGAATGCTTCACAGTTGCGGATATATCCGTCCTGTCACTGTTCAAGGTGAGTGGGTACCTTACACCATACGACATGTAATTAGTCAGTGTCTTTCTCAGTGCCTAAGGTGGGTACACCATGGGTCACGCAAGACGGAAACAACTCTCTTGATCACCAGCGGATGGCATAGAATGGTGATCTGTGACGTCACACCCCTCATCTGTGACGTCACACCACTCAATGTCAACCACTGTCCGAAATCAGTACATCGTGCACGCAGCGCCAATCTTCCGCCGAATCTTAATCCTTGACTGAGCCCCAGTCCATCATAAGTCGTCTTAGTGCGCCACGAATAGCGCGTCCATGTACGGGACAGCTTTTTGTGGGTGAGTGCGTCTGGAGCAGCGAGAGAGAAAAAAATGTTCTCGAAAACTGCGACGTCGCGCAATTGTGGCCACCCGCCATGTTCTTTTGCAAGGGTCACGTGGCAGCGGCTCGAAACAGGAACCAAGCTGCAACCGGCGGGGTGCCAGGGGCAGGGGCGTCGTCAGGCGTGCGAGCCAGTGGCAAAGGCGTCGTCAGGAGGGGGAGAGGCAGGGCGTCGTCAGGGCTCTACAAGACGGACGCAGAAGTGAGTGCTATAAGGATGAAGGAGCTCAGAGTGGAAGCAGACACTGTTGAACGGGATAGCACGTGGTCGATCATGGCAAGTCACAACAAATACGTCACAATTGTTCTGCGAGTGTTTTCTTGTTGACATCATTTTAGCTCGAATTCTTGCTGGGACGGCCTCATGGACCATGGTCCTACTGCTAAGCTGAATTTCTGGCACGAATCCTGGCACCACCACCGATCGATGAATATTAATTAACCGGCAGAATCTTGACCGAAAACTTCGCATGCTATCAACACAGCAAAGCGTCCGCTCCGCTAGCTCCCCTGACCTTATCGGTTCAGTGTTGCCAACTGATCCTCCCAGCCGGGGGCTACGTGCGAGCGCGCGAAGCGGCTCGAACCCTGTCTTGCCGTGACAGGTGAGACCAGTGCAGGCCTGCGCCATCACCAACTGAGCTAGCCTGCATCCACTGTTTGACGCATAATGTGTTAATAAACTCAAAGTCGAACACTATATTGGTATGTTACCGGGCGCCCGGCAACCAACAGCGGAATTAGTGACTGGTCGGAATTGTTCCGGTAGCCTCGTTCCGGAAGGAGGCTACCGGCAGCCTCTCCCTTCGGGGGCGACTGCCGGGACAATTCCGACCAGCCACTAATTTAAATCCGCAGAATAACTCAGCCAGGGACTGGCGGACCAGCGGCGCCCGCGACACCGCATCCCAGCCTGCAGTCCAACACCGCACCGCGGTCCGGCCGCCCTTCCGCGGCGGACCGAGCGTCCTGACCTCTGACCTCCGAGACGACGCACCTGGAGACGGCGCGGTGGCCCGGTGACCCCACGCGTGCTATCGTCGTCAGGGGTCACGACCTATCGATCACCAGCGCAGAGGCCGCACGCGGGACGGCGGCCGTTCCCGGAACCGCCGCCGACGGCAGGAGCCGACCTGGATAGTCGAGCGCGCTCAGAACACCCGCGTCAGATCGGCGACCTGGTGCGGCGGTGGCGGACTAGAGGCAGTCGCGATCCCCACCTCCACCCCACCCGACAATCTGCGAATTGCGCTACGCTGTGGTGTTGGATGGTAAATAATGGTCGTAAATCATTGTTTACGCGCCATGGCCAAACGAGGTGCCGTCGCTCGTTACCGGGAGGACAGAGGATCTTCGGAAACGTTCGGCTACATTCGTGGAATCTGTATTCGTGTTCTGGATATACGGCACCGGGCACTACATGCGTCTTAGCATTGCATGTGATCGGTATCAGACAGACAGACAGACTTTTATTGAGGTCATCCACAATTGACTTGTGGCTATTACGACATCGCGTCAAATAGATAAACAACACAGCACAAAAGGTAAAAAGGAGGGTCAAAATCACAGAATACAAGTTAAACTATAAAAAAAAATATATATATAAAAAATAACAAGTCGAGCAGTCTATCAGTCCGGCACGGGCGGCAGGTCAAGTAGATACTCCCGTATCGCGAACAATGTCATACTCTCCGCTATGCTTTATTTCATTTATTAATTTGCTATTTCTTAATTTACCAAATTATATTACACTATAACAAAGATGTCAGGGCCCTCGAACTGCCACCTGTTCGTAACACGTTGACAGTAGTAATGACCAACTATATGATGCCGCATATGACCAATACAGCCATACAGTAATGACCAATAAACGCCGTCTCAGGAACTAATGCATGGGACCCTATGTGTCATTTACTAAAGCGATTACATCGGGAATTGCTTCCTATGATTCCCCAAAGCGATAAGATCGATAATTGTTTGCGTGTTGCTTTCGTCACCGCACATCCTATGTTTTCAACCGAACACGAATTAACGTGTCATTACTGACACTTCTTATAGCGCTGGGTGGTGGTGAGTAGACAAAAACCAGCCACCACCGGCAGCTGGTTTTTGTCCCGAGCGAGGGTACTCTCCTGAACGTTCACTTGTAACTTCAACACCGAAAGTTTCGTAGCCCATCGGGCATGCGCAGTTGGATAGAATATTTGCATAGTTTTGCATAATCTTCCGTTGATAATTTTCTGCCGACATTCGGCTCGATCAGCAGATTTGAGCACGTTTATCGAACTCGATACAAATATCGGTAGAAAGTCAGTCAACGATACCTGCATTAAAGCAACGCGTGGGACTGCAGCTATTCGAATTGAATAACTTGAGAACGTAGAAGATTTCCTTCGTCCATGCCCCACGCGTTTAAAGCATTTCCGGTTCTGGTAGTGATGGTGAATTTAACGTTCGGTACCTGCTGACTATAATTTACGGGGAAATCCACACTGAAACCGTTTTAGTTTCCTTTTTCACCAACGTCCTCTGGGCGTCGTCTAAAAACTCCGCCAGATGAAGAACATGCTAAAAAGCAACGGACAACCGTGAATCGAAGAGTTGTACTTGCATTCCAAATATATATGAATCGAAGCAAGTATACTCCTTTCGATCTTTCCTACCATCGGCATGAATTATCTGGGGTGCGAATGATAAAGTCTGGTCAAAGCACCCTAAAGCCCAATTAACTAACTAATTGGCGTGAATTATAAGGCGCAGTAGCTACGTTATAATACGATTCACACCTAAATACATGTCAGCAAGCTTTCCGACAATTACCGCTGACATCAGACGCCCGGTGGGTGCGGACTCCCGGCTCCTTGGACGTCAATGGATGTTCTAAAGCGTAAATATTCCCGCCTGACCATGCAAGCGTGTCAATCATTCGTTTGCTTAGACTTCCAGTGCAAAACCAGCAATAATAAGGCGAAGCGCAATTGAAGCGGCAACACACCGTTTGCGTACAGCTGTAGTTACCTATCATTCAAACTAGAAAGGCTGCAATAAAAGGCAACAGCCATGCGTAACCAGGAGTGACTGAAGTGAGGGGATGGGTAGATACGTGACTATCCTCAGGCGGAACCGAATTTAACGGGATGGTTGTTTCCTGCGCCTTTGCCAATCCCATGGCCTTATTTCATTCGGACGATATTGGTTAATTTCAATCTTGTTTCCCGGTATCGTCCCAAATCCTATGTTTTTTTCAGGGCTGGGCACAATCCTTTTTGTTCCACCGGAGAGCTTCGTTGCTGGCCGAAACAAGTCGAAATATCGTCGGGACCATTTCGCCAGGTCGTGGCCGGAGATGCACCGACGCCCTCCCACCCCGCGGTGGCGGAACCCACAGCAGCATGGCAACGCCGCGTCTGGCGAGCCCGCGGCATCTCCAGACTCTTCTCTCCGACGTCTGCCGACCGCGCCGACGCCGCCGGCCACGCGCATTCCCGGCCGGCCGTGGCTTCGGCCGGCGGCGTCCGCCGTCTGGCGCCGGGCGCCAAGCCGAAGCCGGCGTTCATGACGCCAGCACGGCCGGCCGCAGCGCGGGCCTCAAACCCGGCGCGGGGTTCTCAAACAGAGTGGACACGCCGTGCGCGCGTGCAAGCGCACCGAGCACAAGTGGGTAGGCTAATCAAGCCGGCGGTGTGCTGGCTTGATTAGCCCACCCACTCGGCGGGTCCGGGGTCATTCGTCAAGCCGTCACGTCACCGGGAGAGAAAACTACGCCCCGCCCCACAACAGAAAACTTCGCGAATGTGTCCCGTCGCTGTCGCAGCTCCTGCACACGTTTCTCAACACACGTTTGCTTTGCGTTTTGCAAGTGTGCACGTGCGGAATGTGGAACGCATCGTTCGCTCCTCGCCGAGACAGCGCCCCACTGCAGTGAATGCGAACAACCGTACTTATGGCAGTTTAGCTCATCAGTGCGTGCGCCTACACTGGTCTCCCCTGTCCTGGAAAGTCGATTCCCGCACTCGCATAGCCCCCCCCCCCCCGACTGCGATGGCCAGCTGACAGCTGGTCCGATAAGGCCGGGGTGGGAGTTCAGCATCGGTGCGACCGCGTTGCTGCGTTGGTGACGCACAAAAACCCCGACCGAAATGATGCCAGATGAGCTGGAATCTCCAGATCCAGCGGTGACTGGAAGGTGGAGCTTCCTATCGTCTCTTTGGGGGCGGGCTCCCCTCCCGTCCGCCTCAGTGTTGTGTCGGACCCTTCCACAAATGGCAGATGTTGACACAGGATCCAATGACTGAGCTCCCGTCCGTGCACATTTTCAGGAACAGTTTCAATAATCCTGGCTCTCCCAGCAAACGCCTCAGATCTCCGACCAGGTTTATTTCCATTAAAACCCAAACCTAGTGTACGTGTGCTCATTACAGTAGCTCTTGTCGTGGGCCACCCATGCGCCAAGCTTCTTCGTAGAACCTGAGTGGGCCAATGACCAGTGCCTCGGCTCATTGAAGGGGAACGGCCCTCAGTGAGGTATACATAAAAATCACACCCTTGGGAGTGTGGTTTCGGAGAGGATGCCTGTGTTTCTTCCCGCTAAGACTAGAGTACTCTGACAATTTGGAGGCCATCGCTTGAGGGGATTGATGTGGACTATACATTTTGAATTAGCAATTGAGAATTGAGATGCTAGTATATTGATGGTGATCTAACAAACATGCATAGTGTTACAGTAACCGTTGAAAAAGTTCGAACATTATGAAAAGCATACCGTATGATATCCATTGTCAATGCAGTGAATCGGTCAGTTCCCTCCAGGAAGTGTGTTCTCCTGTTGGAAGTCCAGTCTGGAATAAAATTGGAGACAAAAAACTCCGCAGCCAAGTGTTGTACTGCCATGTTACATGTCGAACATTCGAACCTCCATTATGTCATCGTGTTTCATATCGAGCACTCGAAACGCTCATCACGATTTATGTCGAACACTAGAAACCCTCCCCAACTGCTTTTGCCCTCACCTTCAAGGCAGGGCACGTAGAAATGTATGGAAAAATGCAATCTAAATATGTGTGTATGTCTTTTCTTTCTTAGATACTCCCACGTCCAGGCAATCGACTAATCGAAGGTGTACCGTGATGTCATTGACCAATCAAACGACGGGCCGTGAAACCATCAACCAATCAACTCCGTAGCAAACAACTTGGAAATACATGGTTTGTCGTATTCGTACTAGCGTGATAAATCAAACGTCAAACACTTCACAGTCCTGCATGGGTGGAGTCTCTGTGTGGATGGTGTCTAGTGTGAGTCTACGCGGAGTATTTGAGTATTTTGAGTATTTGCAGATGGTGTTTGAACACAGCCGCGATGGCTGATAGTGAGTAACACATAGGCTCTATATGGCATTAGTGCGTATAGGGATGCGTGGAAAAGCGCCACCTAGAAACCACAAGGCCATGGAAAAGCACCATCTGGAATTTTCGGAATACTTTGGAAAACTGCATCAGTGTCCTCCCCCGGTCGCGACATTCCGAGGTTGAAACCTTCCCAGAGCTGGGTGAAACCAAATTCAAGAACGACATATATGATCCAATATGGAGCTTTTCAAAAATTACGGCTGGGGTCCAGCCAAAGTCAGGAGTGCCAAAGTCAGAGTCCACCAGAGTCCAGCCAGAGCCAGCCAGAGTCCAGCCAGAGTCCAGCCAAAGTCCAGCCAGAGTCCCGCCAGAATCCAGCCAGAGTCGAATCAAAGATGCCGCTTCGGAGAGAGATCCCACCCTTAAATTTATTGATCTTAAAAACTTGAACCCGTCCAGCTCTGGAAGTACATTTGTAGGTTCAACAAAAAATGTGTTCCTCAATTTGTCAGCAGCAAAGCGCGACAAATTAAGCGATAGGTGCAGATGGATCCCTTTGACGCGTCAAGCGGGGATAGGGGCGCAACGGCCGCAAGTACAGCTGCCGAGGACGATAGGTAACGCCTTGGCCACATCGCTACCAGCATCCTATTTTGATTTCATGTTCGACGCAACTCATTCCCCGATAACGCTCATTGGCATTCCGACCGTTTCCGGTACGCCCGGGGAGGGGGACTTGGACTGTCACAGTTGAGGACGAATTGAGTCGGTCCGTTCCGGAAGATCAACTGCCGACAAGCCGACAAATGTCCCCAACATTTTTGCCAAATCCTTATACACATCAAGATTACGAAAACTGTTGTTGGGCGGGAGAAGTTCGGGATTGTGCACACCGCAGTCCCATCGGTGCAAGTAAACACCAGCTCCGGTTGTGGGGTCTAAGAGGCTCGTTTCCATCACCGTCTCATGACTTGGAGGGAGGACGTGCCGGATTGCATCCCACTCCCTGAATCCGCCCTTGGTACTAGTTGTGTAGCCGAATTTGAGCCGAATGCGTGAAAAATAATATGAAATCCGCTCTATCGACCGGATGCTCCTTTCGCAGATTCGGTTCTGTTTCCTCGCCATTTGTTTACCCCAGCTACCACAGACAGCAGCGAGATCCCTGCCAGGTTGCCGCAGTTGACATTAGCAGTATTACTATTACTATTACTATTACAGTAGTACTATCGATTGCCAGTATACGCCAGTAACGTGCGAATTGCTCCCACTGCGACAACAGCGACAGCAGTACGTGAACGCGGTGGCGTCCTGCAGACAGCAGCCGCCGCCATATTGATGGTGCACACCGAGGGATACTCGGTATGTCGCTCTTCGCTGCTCTGAACTGGGTGAAGCCAGTGGCTGACCCGTGGTGATACATTTATAAATGTTGAAATCCATATGACAACAGATGTGAGATACCTGCAAGATACTCCTTCTCTACGACCGTCGCGCCACTCGTCTCCGATGCGTCGGTTATCGTAAATCGTATATCGTATATCGTATATCGTCCGTCAACAGATCAGTATGTATGGCTGGAACCTCGATCCGTTCTGGTGCTACGTCACCATGATGCTTCAGGACGAGTAGTTCGTCATTTTAACTGGGAATTTATCATTTTAACACTTAGCATTTTAACTTGGAAGCTGTTATGTATCGATAGCAGGTGGACTACCGAGAAATAGCTCGGGGCATGTGAATTATTGAAGGCTCGAAATGCACATTATATTGCCATCAAGAATTACTCCCAATCTCAGATACTCCTTGAAATGTGTCTTTTCTTTTCCTCTAAATTTGTTCACAGCTGGTTCAGTGTTGTTGACGGCGTAGAGTAACGAGCCTGCCGGAGCAGCCTAGCAGGGCAGGGGGCCGCCACACGCACACCAGACTGGAGTTCTGTGGACGCCGCGCCGCGTGGAAACCTTGTGACAGTGACCCTGAGCCCACCTCCGGATCGGGAATTTCCCGATCCGCGGCACAATTCCGGCCGGCAGTTTTCGGCGCCGCCGCATAGTCGGCCATGGCCACCGTCAGCTGGCGCGCGCGCCGACCTTGGCTGGCCGGTTGCCAACTGCAGCCGGGGCTGCTGCCGCGGGCGCTGTGACGAGCGTGCGAAGCGCTCTACACTGCGCCGGGTCGGGGAGACCTCTGCAGGCCCGCCGGCGGTCTGGTCACCGGGCTGGTTAGTTAGTTAGTTAGTTATTTGGGTTTTAGGGCGCATCAACTGCAGTGGTTATACAGCGCCCATTCACCGGGCTGGTGAGGCGGGCTGGCGGCAGTGGAGGGACGGTTCGGTCTGTTTTCGTCCCAAACAGTTGTCACGGTGTCAAGGCTTCCCAGCTTGAACCACTTCCCCTTTTTTTTTCTAGTTCTTTTTTATAGTTCTTTCTAGTTCTTTCTAGTCTCTTTTTCCCTAGTTCTTCCCCTTCACCAGTGTAGTAAGTAAAACTGTTGTCAGTACGTTAATGCGTTGGGCGCTAAATGATCTACCATGGTCGATGCGCCCTAAAACTCTAATCACACACACACACAGTACGATCAGCTAATTGTGCTAACCTGCCTACCCCCCCCCCCCCCCCTCCCCCCTCGCTCATCTGATTTGCAGCCAAAGGCGCACTTCTGAGATAGTGGCACCACTCCAGACAAGTGCCATCTCCTCGTGAAAATTCCTGGATCCGTCTCTGATTCAGAAAAGAACACATCGTGCCTGAGAAAAAAAACATTTAAATGTAGCAATTCACGCACATGGATCAATAAGCGATGAATATTCAATGGTAACGAAACCCTGCAGTACGTCCAGGGTGCTTCAGGACGAGTAGTTCGTCATTTTAACTAGGCATTTAACATTTTAACATTGAACAGTTTAACTTGGAAGCTGGTACCGCAACCGCAAACAACTGCAGTCCAAGACAAGCGGATTTATTTACGGAAGTTACCGGGGGTTGGGGAGGGGGCATGGAACACGTGGCGGAAACGTGCGGGCCAAATCGACTGGAGGATTGACCCCATGGGGTCCTATGCTATAGTTGAAATGATAGGGGGAAGTAACAACTGGTGACGTCAATGCCCCGTCAAATGCACACAGATGGGGGCACACGTCGCCAAGAACATTTTGTTAAACAATCGCATTGTTAGTTATCGGGGCTTTATGGCGAATCGTCTGCATTGATCATGTAGCGCCCATAAACAATCGCATTCTCTGTCCAAGTTCTGAGCGCCGCCAGGTTGTATTCCTGTTGCCCTCCTCGCGTAGCTGGGTTCGCCGGTTCGCCAGTACTCCAGTACGCGACACATTCACACGCCAGGAGACACGCCGGATGCCGCCAGCCCAAGGCCAACGTATACGCGCGCGCGCGGGAATGTGTGTTCTGCGTTGTACCGCCAGAGGTCGGCGAGAACGAGCTCTGTCAACGATTGTCACACCATTAGTATCTGGTGTCGGTGCTGGTAGGATATGCGATTATCATACTATTGTTGTTATAGTATTGTTTATTATTAGCATAGGTAGTATGGTGTATTTGTATTACTGTAGTATGGTGTATTATTTATTATTATCATAGTATTCTTTATTATACTCAGCATTGATTATCATCACTATGTTAGTTTATTTGTATTATTTATGTATTATTATTTATTCATTAGTATTTACATATATATATATATATATATATATATATATATATATATATATATATATATATATATATATATATATATATATATATAATTGCATTATCATCACAGTATGATTACGTGATTACGTGCCAGTGTCTTAGGCTGGCACATTAAAAAATACACATTTATGTAGTATGTTATAAATGCGGAATTATGCTCAGTGCGTGCTGGATTCAGAACCAGCCATCGGATATGTCTCACGCCGAAAAGAATCACTAGGGTAACGTAATGCGGTAGACAGTTGCTTAGGATATGCAGTGACATATGGCATACGAGACATTGGGATATGTCATTGATTGGAGGGTTCCAGTCTCTTTTTTCTTCTCTGATACCATCTTCTCTTCATAGGCTGAACGCAGATGGCCTCTGTGGCGCTCATCAGGGGCGGATCCAGGCACTGTCATGGAGGCACTCGTCTGGAGGTTCGCCTCTGGCTGAAGAATTCGATCGAAGAAAATTCGATCCCTGCTGTTTTAACGCGAAGCTGTAATAGCCACAAGCTTATTGTGGATTTATTTCTGGATTGTTATCCACCATACAAGTCTGTATATGTGTCTGCGCTTCCTAGCGGAAGCAATGTTCCGCTAATAAAATTCGCGATCGGCCTCAAAATGGGAATTTTGTAAGGCTCCATGTGTCACAGACTAACGGAGCGGGCAGTAAAAATAAGCAGCTTTACCCGTGGAAAAAGCAGGTGACATACTCCATAAATGTGTGTTTATAATGTGCCAGTCCAAGACGCTGGCACGTAATCACGTAACCATACTACGATAATAATGCAATAATATATATAAATACTAATGAATAAATAATAATCAATAAATAATAAAAATAAACCATGAGAGTATGATATCAATCCCTGACTTTATTTGGTATCGGGTAAAAGGGCTCAATTGATTTGTCTGTCTCTTGCATGTAAGACTAACCAGTAATGTGGTGTATGTCCCTAGTAATATGTACTCTTCCTTTCTCCCTTTCTCTCTCTCTCTCTCTCTCTCTCTCTCTCTCTCTCTCTCTCTCTCTCTCTCTCTCTCTCTCTCTCTCTCTCTCTCTCTCTCTCTCTCTCTCTCTCTCTCTCTCTCTCTCTCTCTCTCTCTCTCTCTCTCTCTCTCTCTCTCTCTCTCTCTCTCTCTCTCTCTCTCTCTCTCTCTCTCTCTCTCTCTCTCTCTCTCTCTCTCTCTCTCTCTCTCTCTCTCTCTCTCTCTCTCTCTCTCTCTCTCTCTCTCTCTCTCTATCTCTCTCTCTCTCTCTCTCTCTCTCTCTCTCTGTCCATGTCCATGTGGATATCGGGATTAATATACAGCGCGATCGACGTTCCCGGAAATCATTATACGCGTGCCACGCCTGCCACATGCGACAGGACAAAAGGCACAGGACCCAAGGAAAGCCCTCTAGACCGGAGAACAAAGGCACTGACTCATCCAGAGGGCGGGATCACGGTGACGTCGCTCTGGCGTCAACGTGATCCCATGATCCTTCCTTGCCTGATCCGGCGGGCGTGCCGGCGACACGGCTAAGAGACTTCGACCACTTCCCGCTGGCAGTGGCTTTGGCGTTCGACGATTGGTGGCAACGGCTTGGACAATCGCTGCAGATTAGCATCAGTGCATCCAAATGGCAAACTGTACAAACTGCAGATCGTAGAAATACAATCGCATCGGATCGTGCAAATCGCGCCGATTCAAAACAAATGTACGCACGAGACAGTCGCCCGTTGATTTGCTTGTTTGCTGAGGGAGCGTGTTGAGACTGGCGCGTTGAGTTGGGGGCAGGCGGTGTGGGATTGTGGAATGTGGCTCCCGTCTAGAGGTGGAATGCGGCTCCCGTCTGGAGCTGGAATGTGGCTGCAGTTTGAAGCTGGAATGTGGCTGCCGTTTGAAGCTGGAATGTAGCTGCCGTTTGAAGCTTGAATGTGGCTGCCGTTCGGAGCTGGAATGTGGCTGTTGTTCGGAGCTGGAATGTGGCTCCCGTCTGGAGCTGGAATGTGGCTCCCGTCTAGAGCTGGAATGTGGCTCATGTTTGGAGCTGGAATGTGACTGCCGTTTGGAGCTGGGATGTGGCTCCCGTTCGGAGCTTGGATGCGGCTCCCGCTCGGAGCTGGGATGCGGCTCCCGCTCGGAGCTGGGATGCGGCTCCCGCTCGGAGCTGGAATGACTGGAAAGTGGAATGTTCGGAGCACAGGCCAGAGCAGAGCGGAGCCGGAACAGTGACATTGAGTGACATAGTGACATTGATTCAATATTCCATGGTCTCACGGCCAAGGTTATTGCCTTTGATTCTTGGTCTCCACAGAGCCTACCAAAGGCCTATTCCCGGAGGTTATGTGCAGGTGGCCTTGTTTGGAATTTCTATATCGCGCGCTTGGCTTACAACAGTGATATCAGTGCTTCGCCTGCGGGGCATCCACACAGCGATACGTTACACGGGAAAAATATGGAGATAAAACAGAACCGTGTTTAATCAGTTTTTGCACACCATTTTCCAGACAACTTCACCTTCCCAGACAACCAGCTCCCTGTGGCCATGAGCATCGTCAGGGCGAGGGATGAGGGAGGCGTCTGCCTAAACGTCCGTGAAACTCAGCATTACGCCTATGACGTTGCAAGGAAAAATTAGCCCTGAACACCCTGTCGCTCCCGCCCCCAGGCATCGAAATCCGTGGCCACGCCCACGCCCCGGGGCGTGATCACGTATCACGGCGTGAGCCGGTGATGGCCACATGACCTCATGACCCCATAACCACATGACCACATTTCCCGCTGAACCCGCGTGGAGCATGGTCGGCCGGTCAGAGGTTTCACCGGTCACGTGACCACCCAACAACCGGCTGGCGCAAAGCCCACCGCCGCTGCCACCACCGCCACCTCCACCGCCAGCGCCACCGCTCCCAACGCGCGCAAAAAAGCGCCGCCGCACGACCCTGGCGCACATCGAGCTGGTGGGGGGGGGGGCAGGGCGGGGGCACACAAAGGTCGTTGGCTGAGGACCGCCGTTGGCCTCCACCGCTTCCGGAGCACGCACGTCGCCAACGATCGCTGTT
Organism: Imbricaverruca yamaguchii; assembly: GCA_034440575.1. Lineage (NCBI taxonomy): Eukaryota > Metazoa > Arthropoda > Thecostraca > Neoverrucidae > Imbricaverruca > Imbricaverruca yamaguchii. Next base: position 767,571 of record JAOTOL010001654.1, on the reverse strand, counting down.
GCCAGGTCCGCCACGCATATGCGTCGCGCCACCGGCCAAGGTCGCGCCAAGGTCAGCACACGGTCATGGGCGGCGCGCGCGGCCGACGCCGTAAAAAACGGCCGGCGTCCGGGCGGAAATCGTGCCTACGGAGCGCGGTGGACGTCGGTGGAGATCGGCGGAGGCTGCCAGGGTCGGTGGAGTGCGACGAGGCGGCTCCGCGCTGGCGGTCGATGCCTGATAAAGTGCGCGTGATTCGAGACGTAAAATCGAGGCACAATGTGTAGTTTAGTCGGTGTTGGTCTATGTGTGTCGACAAATGTGGGCTTCACCATTGGTCGGCACGGCAGTGTTGTTACAAATATAGTCCACTGATCAAACGCAGGCCCCACTACGCAGAAGTGAACTCGTGCAATGTTCGCTTGTTGGGGACACCGAAGCGTTGGTCGTTCGACATTCTCTTCGGTCGCTCAACGAATTGTTCCACGGACAAATTATCTCCTGTTTTCTCTTCTGTCCTCTACCATGTATTTCTGCAACACGCCCGGCCCACATAACACTACTAAGGCTTCAACGATTAACGATAAGCATACTTTGAAATCAGTGACCTATCCCCATTGTTTTAGCATTACGGCGGGGGTCCAGTTGGCTCGGATGGTGGTCCTTAGTATCAATGGTCCTCTCCCTCTCCAGTCAAAATTCCTTATTATTGTATAGTGGATAGATAATATATAGTAGAGGCCCTGCTGAGGTGCCGACAATTTACTAGGGAAGAATAGGAAATTGCTTAAGGTGCCTTCACATGCTAGGTATGGCTGGAGAGACAATCACAGACATCGACTTATGGAATTGAAGGGTAATCTTAAGCGTGTATTACGTACACAAACCTGGACGTCACTTTATGAAATCGGTTTGGGTGTGGGGAAGATAATTTTTTTACAACAAAAGCTGCCACGACAACAAATTGCATCTAGTGTAGGTTCAATGGTCAAGCTTCAGACTTATTTGGGGACGAGTCAAATCGATGGTTGACATCAATGATGGTTGACATCAACGATTGAGGGACCAGTGGCCCCCTTGGAAAATGCAAAGTGAAACCCCTATACAGAATGTATGGCCAAGCAAACGTTACATGTATTCTACCACCCATGTCTCTCCCAGAGTTGTTTTCCTGGCTGCACCCCCTCCCCCCACCCCCACATTCAGCCTCACAGCTCCTTAGCAGTGTTGCTAGGCCGGTTGATGGCAGGACGCTATGCGCAATAAGGGCGTGAATTGCCGCATTTCCTTGCCACGAAACGCCCGTAATTCCGGTCCGGTGTGTTGCCGGCGGTGTGCGTGCCTAATATGGCGGGAGTCGGAAGGCTCACGCGCGCTTTTTCCGATGACTTATCTGGCAACAGCCGACGCGCGGTACCCAGCTGACATCTGGCCGCGGGGCCAGCCGGAGGTCGGGTCGGGGTCGCGCGACCCGCCGGTCGGCAATTCCGACATCCCGGCCACGTGACCAGCCGATCAGGTCACGTCCGAGTCACGTGACCTGCTGGTCGGCGGAGGTCCTGATCTTGGCAGCGACCTGTGGGTCGCGCTTCTTCCGACTCTGGCCACGTAATCGGACTGTCGGGAGGTGGCGTCTGAGTCACGTGACCGGTCGATCAGGAGGTCGGCGGCGGGGTGCGACGGACGAACGGGGCTCGCACGCAGCCGACCTTGGCGGCCCAGGCGTCGTCAACTGGTCACGTCAACTGTTCACGTCAGTAGGTCACGTCAGTTGGTCACGTCAGTAGGTCACGTCACTTGGTCACGTCAGTTGGTCATATCAGTTGGCCACGTCAATTGGTCACGTTAGTTGGTCATATCAGTTGGTCGTGTCAGTTGGTCACGTCAGTTGGTCACGTCAATTGGTCACGTTAGTTGGTCATATCAGTTGGTCACGTCAGTTGGTCACGTTAGTTGGCCATATGAGTTGGTCACGTCAGTTGGTCACGTCAGTTGGCAACGTCAGTTGGTCACGTCAGTTGGTCACGTCAGTTGGTCACGTCAGTTGGTCACGTCAGTTGGTCACGTCAGTTGGTCACGTCAGTTGGTCACGTCAGTTGGTCACGTCAGTTGGTCACGTCAGTTGGTCACGTCAGTTGGTCACGTCAGTTGGTCACCTCAGTTGGTCACGTTTGGGCCGGCGGCCGCTCAGGTAACGGACACACGTCAGTTGGCAACGTCAGTTGGCAACGTCAGTTGGTCATATCAGTTGGTCACGTCAGTTGGTCACGTCAGTTGGTCATCAGTTGGTCACGTCAGTTGGTCACGCAGTTGGTCACGCTCAGGTTAGGTCACGTCAGTTGGTCACGTCAACTGGTACCACACGTCAGTTGGTCACGTCAGTTGGTCACGTTCAGGCCGGCGGCCGCTCAGGTAACGGACACACGTCAGCTGCGTCTCGTGACACCTATCGACGCCGACACTTTGGCGGCGTGACAGGTCGTGCCGCCCGTCGCCAGTTTTCCGACAGGTGCAGTAGTGACGGCAGGCAGTAGTGCTCGAATGCTTGCCAGGATAATGTCAGGCTTGCCAATGTTTGCCGATGTTTACCAGAGAAAACGGGAGGATAGATCATGCCGTGAAATGACGAACTCGCGGAATTCCGCCGATGAGCTGAAAATTTAGATTGGTAAGATGTGCTTTTTGGTGCATTTTATTGCATTTGTGTATTTTCTTAATATATTTCTGATTTATTTATTTGTTGTATTTTATTGTATCTGTGCGTGCACTTTAGATGACGTTCCCTACCTTCAAATATTATAAAGCGTGTTGCGAAAATTATCTCCTCTTACATCTTGCTTTCTAACAAGTTGCTTACGCAAAGTGGTATCTTGACACATCATTCGTGCACTTTGGATTCGAGATGTGTCCCGCGATTAGATACCCCGTTATCTGACATCACATTCGATTCAATGGGTGGTGACCCCTGTGTGTGTATGTGAGGTTCCGCGCCAAGGAAAGCTTAATAAAGCCTCGTGAAGTTAAATATGATGCAAAATTTATATTCACATTGAGTTGTATTGTATTTATATTTTCTACAACCGTGAATGAGTTTTTTTAAATACTTTTTTCGCAAGCGTGTTGGAGGTGGATTCCACTCACTATGCACCCCAGTGTGATTGCTGAGCTCAGGTGGGCACACCGAGTCTTTATAATCGGTTCTGAAATCGCGCAAATCGACAGGGGACCACCTAGCTGCGCTAAATCCAGCCTATGATTCGGACCACACCCTCTACCCAAAATACGTGAGCGTCTCCACCGATCGCTACCTCCAGCCACGAGCGGTACCCATGGCTTCCTCCAACCACGAGCGGTACCCAGGGCTACCTCAAACCACGAGCGGTACCCATGGCTTCCTCCAACCACGAGCGGTACCCACGGCTTCCTCCAACCACGAGCGGTACCCACGGCTACCTCCAACCACGAGCGGTACCCACGGCTTCCTCCAACCACGAGCGGTACCCACGGCTACCTCCAACCACAAACGGTACCCACGGCTTCCTCCAACCACGAGCGGTACCCACGGCACCACGCGGTACCCACGGCTCCTCCAACCACAAACGGTACCCACGGCTTCCTCCAACCACGAGCGGTACCCACGGCTACCTCCAACCACAAACGGTACCCATGGCTTCCTCCAACCACGAGCGGTACCCATGGCTACCTCCAACCACGAGCGGTACCCACGGCTACCTCAAACCACGAGCGGTGTACCCATGGCTTCCTCCAACCACGAGCGGTACCCACGGCTTCCTCCAACCACGAGCGGTACCCATGGCTACCTCCAACCACGAGCGCTGCCTACGGCTACTTCCGACCACGAGCGGTACCCACATCAACTCCGGCCACGAGCGGTGCCCACATCAACTCCGACCACGAGCGGTGCCCACATCAACTCCGACCACGAGCGCTGCCTAAGGCTACTTCCGACCACGAGCGGTACGGCAGCCTCATCAAGCGTGGTCGGGCTGGGCGTGCTCAGACAACGTCGACGTGCTCATTTTTCCGCGCGCGCCGCTGCAGCGAGGACACCGACTGTGCACGGAAGCCAGCCGTGTGTCGCCCATGAGCGCCGCCGCCGTAGAGGTCAATGGGGGCCGTGGCTGCTCCGGAATTTCGACCTTATGCACACGAGGCCTACAGCTTATATGATTGAGCCCAAAGTACGCGATTCTTGCAAATAATTTCGACTGGTGGGGTGGCTTTTCATTGTAAAATGGTTGGGGTTCAGGAATTTTTACCTGGGACCACTTGTCTTGAGGGGCTCCATTTTTCTGGAGGGGTGTTACTGACTGAGTTGTTTCCAAGACCATCGACTTTCGTGGGTGCACTCGATCATTCTGCAAGGTCGCTGTTTGTGAACAGAGGTGCGACTTGTCTGCTAAAAGGAGTAGTGGCGGATCCTGGATTTGACCAAGCGGGTTATCTGGAATGTCTGCAACCTGGACCTCAGTGTCCATATCACGACATTTGTGTAGTTGTTGACCGTGTGTGAGGCGGGCGGGAATGTCTGGACAATTGCAGGTAGCACGGTGCCATAGCTGGTATTAGTCTGCGTGAACTTGGTGGAGAGACAGTTTTCAACCTGGCCCTTAACAAATGTTTGCGGCCATTTACGAAAACCATGTTTGCGTCCCTGGGCCAAGAGAGCCTTCACATCCGCCCAGGACTGTGCCCGCCCGTTCAGCGGCCATTCTGTTGCACCAGGAGCCCTTTGGGTCGTCTCAGGTGCAGTCGTTGCTGGTCGGGCCCCCTCCGTCAGACCAGGGGCCCTTTCGATGATCCGGGGCCCCGCCGACGGTCTGGAGGTTCTCACGTTGGCCCCGGCCTGCGCTCTGAGGGTCAGCCCGCGGAACTCTCCGTCCACTCGGCGCTCTCTTCATCGGCTCGGGAGCCCCTCCATCAGACTGGAGCCCCTTCCGTCAGCTCAGAGGGCATTCAAGTCGGCCCAGGAGCCCCTCCATCAGACTGGAGTCCCTGCCGTCAGCTCAGAGGGCATTCAAGTCGGCCCAGGAGCCCCACCATCAGACTGGAGCCCCTTCCGTCAGCTCAGAGGGCATTCAAGTCGGCCCAGGAGCCCCTCCATCAGACTGGAGCCCCTTCCGTCAGCTCAGAGGGCATTCAAGTCGGCCCAGGAGCCCCACCATCAGACTGGAGCCCCTTCCGTCAGCTCAGAGGGCATTCAAGTCGGCCCAAGAGCCTTCGCGTCGGCCCGGGAGCCCCTCCATCAGACTGGAGCCCCTTCCGTCAGCTCAGAGGGCATTCAAGTCAGCCCGGGAGCCCCACCATCAGACTGGAGCCCCTTCCGTCAGCTCAGAGGGCATTCAAGTCGGCCCAGGAGCCCCTCCATCAGACTGGAGCCCCTTCCGTCAGCTCAGAGGGCATTCAAGTCGGCCCAGCCATCAGACTGGAGCCCCTTCCGTCAGCTCAGAGGGCATTCAAGTCGGCCCGGGAGCCCCTCCATCAGACTGGAGCCCCTTCCGTCAGCTCAGAGGGCATTCAAGTCGGCCCAGGAGCCCCACCATCAGACTGGAGCCCCTTCCGTCAGCTCAGAGGGCATTCAAGTCGGCCCAGGAGCCCCGCCGGGAGCCCCTCCATCAGACTGGAGCCCCTTCCGTCAGCTCAGAGGGCATTCAAGTCAGCCCAGGAGCCCCACCATCAGACTGGAGCCCCTTCCGTCAGCTCAGAGGGCATTCAAGTCGGCCCAGGCAGGCCCTTCCGTAGGGTTCGCGTCGGCCCTGGGAGCCCCTCCATTAGACTGGAGCCCTGGGGTCCTTCCGTCAGCTCAGGGGCCATTCAACGTGGCTTCGATGGCCCTCTTAAGGGTCTGACGCCATAGTGGTCTGAAAGGGCAGGAGGTGAGCTAATGTAAAGCGTCCACAGGTGATGGCGTCAGCCAGCTTCTAATAGCAAAATCAGCAGCAAAACATCGTCTCCATCAAGGGTGAGTATCCCCAAATGTTCTCTCCATAAAGACATAAAGACATCAGTGCGGCTATGAGCCACACATGGGCCCTTCTTGGTTGCACTCTAGACACTGAACCAGTTGCCCACCAAATCCGTCGATTAGCCCTCCCTGGAATACCGAAAAGCAAGCCCTCTATTCTTATACTGATTGTCCATGCTGCTTTTAAAGATGTTCAGTGTGCTACTACTGACAATGGTTTCTGGCAGCTGGTTCCAGTGTTCTACTACCCTGTTGGTGAAGAAACTGTCTTAACCTTGTCCTGCTGTGATTAACTTTAATTTTGAAATGATGACCTCTAATTGCATCACTTCTGTTAAATTCAAACATTTACCTGAGATATCCCTGTTCCTGACCATGAACAAATTTAAAGACCTCGATGGGATCTCCTCTCAGCCTTCTATATCTAAGTGAAAACATATTCAATTTCTCGAATCTCTCCTCATATGCCAGGTTGATTATGTCTTAAACCATTTTTGTTGCCGTCTTTTGTACCCTCTCTAAAAGCCACCAATCTTTTTCATAACTAGGGGACCAAGCTTGGACACAGTATTCCAAATGTGGCCTGACACATGCACAGTAAAGCTTCCTGATGTCTTCCTCCTTTCTGTATGATACATTCCTATTATTTCTCCAAGCATGCTTAGTGCCTTCTTCCTGGCTTCTTTGGTCTGTTCTGATGCCCCTCCACCACGATGATTGCCACGCTATTTGGATGTATCTTAGTATGGTAGCCGACTGGGGATATGACCCGAGCCGTGATATTGGACAACTGGTAGGATTAGGCTCCTTTTCATTGAAATGCCATGTATGACAATTTCTTATTCCAGATTTTATTTTCATCCACACAATTTTGTCAGGGCGAGAAGGCAATGTAGTACGCTTGCTAACTCGAACGAGGTGGGTTACTCGAAACATACACGCACGTGCGAAGCTGTCAATGTGGTGTTTTAAGAAACCCGCGGGTACACAGAGCTTCATCAAACCCATTAAAGCCCATCAAAACCCTTTCACTCATAATGTCCACTCACTGAGCGCTCGTTCACTTTCGAGTCGGCCAGTCGCGAGCCTTTCATACGAACGACTCATGGTTTACTGTGTCTTTCGCCGGTTTATTTATTCACTTCGTGGCCACCAGCACCTTCCAGAGAAAATCCCATGCATATGCAGCCAATGCAACGGTATGCTGATACCAACGCACTATGCTACGCTTCAAGCACAATGTAACTGTGGACGTAGGTGTTAAAGAAAAAAACATTTCCTTAATATCAAGACGTATAAATATCAATGAAACTTCAAGACGTAAATAATTATAATTAGCTTGTAATTTGAGGACGGAGTGAAATTTACGTCAGTCGACGGATAATCAACTGCACCATCGCCCAATGCAGCGGGAGGAAACTAGTTAGATGTTCTCCGCCGAATTTTGAATAATGGCTATTGGCGGTAAAGTGACGGTGGAAAAATTTGGAGCAGGATGGTGAAATTTGCATCAGGTTACAGGTAATGCACTGCAGTATCACCCCATGTTATGCATTTTAACAGGGCAAAGAAATGCAAAAAAACTAGTTGGATGTGCACTGCTGGAACTTGAAATACTGACTGCGTTCATAATAATTTTCATTCCGCCAATGGGCCGCAACTCCAACACCCTCCAGTCCGACTTCCGCGGCCGAATCCAGCGAAGGCCTATTCAGACTACCTCCAGCGCTGAGAACGGCCCCACCCGATTTCCCCCCGCTCGGAAGCCAATTTTCTGCGACCACTCGCTCTGCGCGCGCCCTCGTACGTGGCTGCTCGCCTCAGCTAGCCCGACCACGCCTGCAGCAACACGTCCCTACAATCGACCTGAGGGGATTACCAGACAGAGGCGACAGAGAGAAAGAGAGAGAGAGTTACGGGGAGAGAGGGGAGCGGCGTCGGACGTGCGTGCGCCCTGCGACACATCAATACCGGGCCGACGCGGCGGCGGCGCATCTGGGTCAGACAAGTGTTGACCTCTGGCGGTCGGGCAAAAAAACTGCCGGCGGCGCTGGCGGACGGGGTCGCCGACCGGCCCAGCCGCCTGGCGCGCGTCGACGTCGACGTCGACGTCGTCGATGCCGACAGCGGTGGCCGTGGGGAGTTGGGTAGCGAGGGCCAGCAGGCGACACATCGTCACCCTGGTTGTGAAATAAGGGTGAGCGAGGACTCGCAACTAGGGCGTCACAACTAGGCATGAGTGCATCCACGGGAGAGGGGGTCTGGGGGTTATAACCCCTTCCCAATTTCTGAAAAGTGGTGATTTTTCTCCTCAACTTTTTTCCGTGTGCCCCCAAGCCTCAGCTACCTGAATATCATCACGGCAAAATTATACTTAATCATTTATCGAGTGAAAATATATATGCAAGAGAATCACCAAAAGCACTAATAGCCGATCTAGACAATTAACGGGCTTCACAGACCCATTTCCCATATGATTCAGTGTGGACTGCCCACATATGATATTTGAATGATTGACTCATGATTCCACTCATTTTTTTAGAAGGATGTGATTCAACTCACGACTCAAGATATATTTTTGGGAAAAGAATCGAGTCAACTCGCGACTCATCCGAAAACGATTGATTCATGAGTCGATTATCGATTAAATTCGAGTCGAGCACAAGCCTGATCAAGAGGACTCTTAGGCATACACTTTTTGGCACCTATGCATTCATGCCTGATAACACGGGTGGTACACCATTGCCCGAATTTGGGGGCACATGATGCATTGTGGGTAAGACTATACCGTCTAGCTTATACGAAGTTTTGAAGTTGCTTCCAGCAGCACGAGGCTCCATAATCTTCTTCTCGTCCCCAAAGTCTCCACACATGAATGTATACTAATTTCCAAGGGTAGTTTCACGCATGCATTATTCATAAAATATGCATTCATTCCATCAGTTCTATTCATATTCTGAGAATCCTTCATAGTATCGGGGGTCAGTCGGTGACTATAGAAGCCTCCTTTCCCAAGGAACGGTGCTGGCCCCTCCATTTTTCGCACCGTGCCGGCCGCGACACTGTATGAAACGGCCCGGCGTTTGGCTCAAGGTCACGCTTTGTTGACGCCTGGCCATTGAAACGTGTCACGGTTTCTTTGATATGTCCGCTGCCTTTGACACCGGGGATACTGGCCGAGAACGAGGTGAATCGGGTAAAAATGTGACGTCATGCACAGCATGACTTTGCGTGGGCACGCGGCGTAGACTCGCCAAATATGCGAATACCAACCGATAGTACGATGCCAAATATGCGAATACAAGCCTATAGTACAACCGCGTGCGCTATGCATACATGCTGCGTTGGTGGCTGCAAGCAAAAAAAGCAACTTGGTCTGTTTTGAGCGCCAAGTTCGCCGAACAAAAAGCTGCTATCCACCTGACCCACGAACATCCCCTGGCTCCCCCAATGCGAAATCCGGTTCTTTCCTTGCGATTCCGGTGCATGTCCCTTACGCGACGCACACACGAATACACGCGCAATAATGGTGTGTGTGTGTGTGTGTGTGTGTGTGTGTGTGTGTGTGTGTGTGTGTGTGTGTGTGTGTGTGTGTGTGTGTGTGTGTGTGTGTGTGTGTGTGTGTGTGTGTGTGTGTGTGTGTGTGTGTGTGCGTGTGCGTGTGCGTGTGCGTGTGCGTGTGTGTGTGCGTGTGTGTGTGTGCGTGTGTGTGTGCGTGTGTGTGTGCGTGTGTGTGTGTGTGTGTGTGTGTGTGTGTGTGTGTGTGTGTGTGTGTGTGTGTGTGTGTGTGTGTGTGTGTGTGTGTGTGTGTGTGTGTGTGTGTGTGTGTGTGTGTGTGTGTGTGTGTGTGTGTGTGTGTGTGTGTGTGTGTGTGTGTGTGTGTGTGTGTGTGTGTGTGTGTGTGTATGGGCGCAAAATGACCTGAATAGGCGGCGCGACCTTGAACACCAATCCAACCTCACTGCCACAATAGTGCACACATCAAGTTCCCCTCCCTCGGCCAAGCCGGAAACCCATCACTGTGTCGATGTCCCAGGGTTCACCTGCAGATTGGGCAGCGGGGATGTTCTCTCCTTTCCGCTGAGTGGCTTCGCCCCAGCCAATTTTCACTTCTGTGGTGGCCGTCGAACGCTCCGGAACACGTTTTCTTACCGCAAGTCCGATGAACACTTTTCCAATCGGGTCGAGGTCTGCGTTCCTCGATGAAGCTACACGGTAATTTGTACACTTTTGTGTAATATTCGCCGAGTGATTTACCCCATTTTCGGTATCGAAATTGACGAGCCACGTCCAACCCGAGGTCGACGCGCTTTTCTTCATTTCCGAAACCAGGGTGGACAAACGTTGAGAAAAGATCTTCTCTACACGCATCTGGGATGCGGAGGGTGTGCACCAAATGCAGTGCACGGTGCCCAGCGGTAGGGGCAGATCCAGACATTTTCGTGGCAACATTCGTCTGGAGGGACGTCACTGATAGGTAATTTTCTAAGGGTCCGGGGGAGTGCAGGGACAGGGATGGCCGAGTGGTTAAGGGGTTGGGCTCTGGGTACCAAAGGTCCTGGGTTCGACACTAGCGCTGCTCAGGACATTTCTCAATCCCGCGGTCCACCGGCGAAACAGTGTGGGCGGCGCCATTAGCCGTCAATGTGCATAAAGTGCGTCGTGAACCACCCAATAAACAAACAAACGGGGGAGTGCACCTCAATGCTCATATAGGGGCGATATATTGCCGCGAGTTGCGTATTCAGTTGACAATTTCGAGGGGGTGTAATGGAGCGCCGTAGAGTGACTCATTTTCCAGTTAAAGGATCACCCCATATCCATGGAAGGGGCGTGGATACGTGCCCCCTTTGCCCCTCTTTGGATCCGCCGCTACCTAACGCTACATTTCATAAACGGTTGTGAAACAGTGAAAACTGCATAAAACAGATACATGCGTTTATTTCAGCTTAACCTGTTTTTGCTTCACCTAACTTTGGCGCAAGAAAATGTTAGCTAGACGACTTATAAGCGTCTTTTATTCCTTTCCTTATCTAAGCTACATGTAAAACTAGTTCGGGTGAAGCTTGAAATGAACTCAAAATGCACTGAAAGAGCACGCCCACACCGTCCCCGTCTAAAATTGACTGTCAAACTGTCGAACCCCTCAAGAAAACTGGAAGACTCGCCGGCACACAAGACGACACGGTATACAGAACGAACAACCGCACCGTACCTGTAACGAAGAACCGTATCCGAACCGCACCCCACGAGGACTTTTGGCTATGTTACGACGCATTCAGGGTCATGCAGGGCCATGCATGGTCGCCGACGCGGGTCGCGGGCGGGATAGAAAATATCGCCGGTTGTGGAATTTGAACCAACCATCTTACGACCAGGAGTCCAACGGCCTGCAGAGTGAGCCACCACAAACCTTCCCCGACCCTGCCACCCCCCCCCCACCACACGAGGCCTCCCGTCGCCAGCATGCCCACACCCGAGGGGTCACACCCCCGCACCCGAGGTGTCACAGCCGAGTGGTTGATGAGGGGACGGAGAGGCGTAGTAAACGATACGCCATGGGTGGAATAACCTGAGGATGGGCCGCGTAAGATGGCCGGCTGTGTGGAGCGGAGCGGGCTGTGGGGAGCGGAGCGGGCTGTGGGGAGCGGAGCGGGCACGGAGGGTGCGCGACGGAACTCCGCAATGACGGAACTCCGCAATGACGGAACTCCGCAATGACGGTGTCAGAGCCATGGGCGTATTTAGCGAGGGGACGGGAGAACCATTCCCCCGTCACCACTCTCCTGCGGCGAGCCCTCTGACCGGAAAAAGGTCGCCCCTACAGGGTGTTCGAGTGCATCCCTACGGGGCGTACAGGATCTCGAAGCTTGTCATGACAGCGAGGAAATGTTCCGTGTTTGTAGCGCCTGAAAAGTCAGCCTAGCAATAACGGCTTTCCACGGGTACCTTTCGGTGGCTTCTGTGGGTATTTCTGAATAATAAAGAATATTATAAATATTCTGAAGTTATAAACAAGGTACTCGTGCAAACAAGGAAAACAGGCTGCCCAAGCATGCAGCTGGGAAACCGGATGTCAGAACTTTATTGGTATGGACGTCGATTCAGTATTCGATAAGTGGCATATTCCCGCTATTTCCACGAACATTGTGCCACTGACGCGGACAGTGACTGTGGGGAGATACGGACAGTGACTGTGAAGAGATACGGACAGTGACTGAGGAGACGCGGACAGTGACTGAGGAGACGCGGGCAGTGACTGAGGAGATACGGACAGTGACTGTGAGGAGATACGGACAGTAACTGAGGAGATGCGGACGGTGACTGTGAGGAGATAAGGACAGTGGCTGTGGAGATAAGACAATGACGTAGGAGTTAGAACAGTGACTGTGAGGAGATACGGACAGTGACTGTGAGGAATAACAGTGACTGTGAGGAGATACGGACAGTGACTGCGAAGCGATACGAACAGTGACTGAGGAGATACGGACAGTGACTGTGAGGAGATACGGACAGTAACTGAGGAGACGCGGACAGTGACTGTGGGGAGACGCGGACAGTGACTGTGAGGAGACGCGGACAGTGACTGTGACCAGTACGGGAGATACGGACAGTGACTGCGAAGGATACGAACAGTGACTGTGAGGAGATAAGGGCAGTGGCTGTGAGGAGATGCGAACAGCGACTGTGAGGAGATAAGGACAATGACTGTGAGGAGATACGGACAGTGACTGTGAGGAGATACGGACAGTGACTGTGAAGAGATACGGACAGTGACTGTGAGGAGACGCGGACAGTGACTGTGAGGAGATACGGACAGTGACTGTGAGGAGATACGGACAGTGACTGTGAGGAGATACGGACAGTGACTGTGAAGAGATACGGACAGTGACTGTGAGGAGATACGGACAGTGACTGTGAGGAGATACGGACAGTGACTGTGAGGAGATACGGACAGTGACTGTGAGGAGATGCGAACATTGACTGTGAGGAGATAAGGACAGCGACTGTGGGGAGATACGAACAGTAACTGTGAGGAGATACGAACAGTGACTGTGAAAGATACGGACAGTGACTGTGAGGAGATACGGACAGTGACTGTGAAGAGATACGGACAGTGACTGTGAAGAGATACGGACAGTGACTGTGAAGAGATACGGACAGTGACTGAGGAGACGCGGACAGTGACTGTGAGGAGACACGGACAGTGACTGTGGGGAGATACGGACAGTGACTGTGAGGAGATACGGAGCGAGGATCCCCGGCCCGAGGCTCTCGTGTGGTCAAACTGTCTGGCGGCCGCCAGGCTTCAAAAGCATTCCAAGAAGTACTTTAAAATTATTCGCGCTTCGAACAATGCCAACCTCAAATACAATGCCTAGCAACGCGAAACGAATTTCCGGGCCGTGTCGATTGACAGGTTGGCTAAATATTTCAAACCATAATCGAGCTGGCGACGAGCGGTGCATTAAGTTCCAGTGGTCATGCTCCGCACAACTTTTAAGTGCACTCAACATTAGGTCAATGATGCACGAGCTGAGATCGCGCGAGTTGAGAACGCTTTCGAGCAGGTGTGACCTATGCCACACCAAAGTCGCTGAGATTTAGCATGGGGTTCATGGACACCGACTGAGTGGCGGCAATGGCGTGAAAAACGCCACGTGCTCCGCTTGCTTCCATTTTTGACTGTGATCCTCCACTCGCGGTTCTGTGTCATGGTATACATTTCATGCTGTCTGCCTGCCTCCCTCCCCTGATTCTTTTCGTTCGCTTTTTGTCGTCCGAGAAGCCACAGCCATGAATGGCCCATGACAACAGCTGGCTATAAGCTCGGGTACAATGCATTGTTGATGGCTATGACGTACGGAAGTGCATTATTCTTCCACGATGCGGCATGGCGTAGACAAACCCGCGGCGGCCGTCGCAGATCCCATACTCTTGGATGACGGCAAGGGATGGCATGCCGCTGGGGGATGGTATGGCGGTGAGGAATGGTATGGCGGCAAGGTATGGCATGACGCTAAGGGATGGTATGGCGGCAAGGTATGGCATGACGCTAAGGGATGGTATGGCGCTGAGGGATGGTATGGCGCTGAGGGATGGTATGGCGCTGAGGGATGGTATGGTGTTGAGGGATGGTATGGCGGCAATGGATGGTATGACGCTGAGGGATGGTATGGCGATGAGGGATGGTATGGCGCTGAGGGATGGTATGGCGCTGAGGGATGGTATGGTGTTGAGGGATGGTATGGCGTTGGGGGATGGTATGGCGGCAATGGATGGTATGACGCTGAGGGATGGTATGGGGGCAAGGGATGGTATGGCGCTGAGGGACTGTATGGCGCTGAGGGATGGTATGGCGGCAATGGATGGTATGACGCTGAGGGATGGTGTGGCGGCAAGGGATGGTATGGCGGTGAGGGATGGTATGGCGCTGAGTCCAAACACGATATTCGTGGTCATGGGTGTTGATTTCTTTAAAAAAAATATATCGGAATTATAATTATCAAATCAATTATAAGGAGCAAAATACATGAAGCCAATGGAAAGACCGAGATGGATTGAGGGCACACTTCATAACGCCTCATGTTAAAAGTTGACATTATTGGGGGGGCGAAGCCAACATTGAGGGGGCAATGGCCCCCTCAAAAGTGAATAAAACAGCACCCCTATATACGGCCTGAACCCAAAGCTAAATGCGATTTGACGGGCAGAAGTCGGGATAATAGCTCCCATCAATAATGTCGTGAGCATGTGATGCCAGACCGACAAACTCACATCATTAATTCGCGGTAAGTTGTGCGGGTACTACATAACTACATACCTCAACCTGTGGCCGTGCTTCAGTGAGGAGGGTGCTGCTACCTCACTAGGTGCCGGGGTGGGCGAGGAGGCGTACGCCGGATTTGCACGTGTTTCGCACCGGCCACCCCGGTATCCAGGTCAGTGATTCACCCGTAAGCGTTGATTTCTGAAAATCAATGCGGGTGGGCAAAATGTATGAAGGCAATGGGCGGGCCCAAATGGATTTGGGAACACGCTCGATATGGTTCCATGTTAAAAGTTGATTTTTGGGGGAGGAGGGGAGACGAAGCCAACACTGAGGGGCCACTTGTCCCCTGAAAAGCATATAAAACAACACCCCTGGATTCACCGGTATTGCAGTAAAATCACATTTAACTGAAACAAGCTGTTAACTCGTGGCGATTTGGTGCGTTTCAAACTTCCAATGAAATGACTATTAATCTGGCGTGAAATATCCGCGCCAGTGCTGTGCGCGCGCTGGGCGCTGGGCTGCCTGGGGCCCAGCCCCACCGGCCGGACTTCTCACCGCCCCATCAGCCCTCTGGCGTTGGAGGCCCCTGCGGCGCGGGGATACACCCGACCTGGAAACTTTAGTGGAAACCTGGATCCCATGGCTTGTGCGTGCAGCCTCGGTTCGTCCTGGTAAATGCCGACACTCCTCAGGACGCTGATAATAATTTGCATTTGAGCATTTTGATATTTTCTTCATATTTGATATCGGAGCTAATGATATTACATTTGTCTCGTTTTTTAAACCAATTTATATATATATATATATATATATATATATATATATATATATCCTGAAATATTATTGAATTCTTGGGTACTTCTCCTGTTTCTTGTATGCTTCGCTCATGCCCTCCGTGCTTTTATATTTTTATGGGGGATAGTGACCCTGGATGTTGGATTTGTAATTTTAATAATTTAATATATAATTTAATAATAATTAATAATTTTTAATAATTTTTAATAATACTACCTTTAATAATTTTAATAACCACCTCTAATAATTTTCAGAAATGAACACTGCCGTGTAAAAAATTCACATGTGATGTAAAGTGAATTATCACGCTTCTGTTAAATATTGTGCTGCAAATGACAATTGTAGTCGGCATGTTACAGAAGATGTCAAATGAATGATCCACCTCAACCTGTTAACTGAAATGTGTGTTATTCTTGGTGATCTAGTTGTTACTCCAATGAATGAAGTATAAAATTACTATATTATAATTTTGTAACTGGAATGGATGATGAATGGACATCTCTATCCGGTACGGATACGGACACGGATCAAAATTAATTCGACAAGTTCAAATCGTGTTATGCTCTATCCTCGGTTCTTCGCCACGAGCAGAAGCTCGGTCGATAGGGCGCAGGACTCCCGACCGCAAGATCGCGGGTTCGAATCCCGCAACCGGCGGGATCGCCGAGCTCCGTCAGCGACCAATCGGCGTGATGGGCCCCGGCGTCCTCGTGTCGCCAGGCACAGTTGAACGCGTCGTAAAGGCGCCCAAGGTTCTTCGCCACGCCCCACGCGCGTCCAACGCGGCCGGGCGGTCGGCGCCGGCAGCGGTCGCCCCTCCCCTGAGCGGGCGAGGCGGTGACGTCACCGCCGAGTCGATTACGTCACCTCCCATGGCGGCGCTCGCGCCAGCCGGGTTCAAGGCCGGGCGTCGGTCGGCGGCGGCGGCGGCGGGCGGCGGCGGCGGCGGCGCGCGCGTGTTTATGTGTGTGTGTGTGTGTCAGTGCGTGCGGGGAGGCGAGCACCAGGAAGGACAAGCTGACCTTGGCACCGGTCCCCCCGCGCCGCCGTCCGCCGCACGCGGGGGAGACGCGTGCTCCGACCACCGCCGGGTGTCGAGCGTTCGGGGGGGGGGGTGAGCGGACGTCGACAAGGAAGCGACCGGAATGGCCACTCGGGCAGCTGGAACTTTTGCGCGTGAGCGAGAACCACAGGAAATGTTTTACGAGCCAGCCTGAGCGGGGGAAACCGTAGATGGGTACCGTTGCTGGGTACTGTGGATGAGTGCAGTGGATGTGTACCGTGGATGGGTACCGTGGATGGGTACCGTGGATAGGTACCGTTGCTGGGCACCGTGTATGGGTACCGTTCCTTGGTACCGTTGCTGGGTACCGTGGATGGGTAGGGCGGATGGTTACCGTAATACGGTTACGACACATGATTACAAAATTTACCGCACCGCATTTTTACGCGAGTTTTCCTCCTTCTCGAAGGTCCCTGCACAGCGGAGCGAATGCAGCGGTGATTCATGGTACCGCGCAGTATGGCCACATTGGTATCGACCTGCAGTGTCCGGAAGTACACGAACGCGCTGCGCTATAACTTAGATGGAGATCGGAGCGACGAAAAGCGGAGGAACAGGATACAGCCCTGTGTGGTGACATTTTTAATGTCACCATTAAAATGGTGCCCGGTGTTCACTGTCGTCACGGCATTCAAATATGCCCTGTGCGGCATATTTTAAATGCGGGTTGAGTAATTTGCTCCGGGTCAGTGAGCACTGGGAGATTGTTGCATGCCTACTGGATGTCCAGTCACTGGTTCCAAGCACAAAGCACCTCTGAAATTGCAAGAACACGAAAGCTGAGACGTTACGATATGACTTGGCATCACTCGTAATTTTCCAGCTTCCCCACCCATGATTTATTCATTCTGACCACACAAAAAAAATGAGCAACACTGCATTACGTTGAGATATTCACAGCCAAAGCTGCGTAACATATAAAACCTCTTGGTGCCCGCATCGTCACCACTGATTTGAACGGGGAAGCACAGCACATCGGGAAGGATTAATTCCAACCCAGCCCAACACTCTATTGTATGAAAGTAACATCAACACGATCAACTTGACCACTATTCCGTGACGTCTCCAACTGAAGGCTGCAATGACCAGGAGATTGAAAAAAAAACAGCAATATTTATTAGGTACGTATTCGGGTTTCCGGGCGCATCAGCCGCATTGGTTATACAGCGCCCACGACCAACAGAATAACAGCATTAATTAAATGCAAGTGGGTTTTGCAAACGACATGATTAATTCATAATAACTCAGGCGTGCTATCCAGCAATCAATGTCAGTGAGACACTGCCACAACTGCAAATGCAGTGCAGGACGGGTAAGCCAAATTTATGCCCACGGCCAGTGTCATATGAAAGAAGAGCCTACACGCTGGCAATAGTTCCCGGCTGAATTCGTTTGGAGCAGCATTGCCATTTTTGATCCCACACAGGAGAAACTGTAACATACTTTGTGAGGGAAAATATTAACTTGAGCTCGATGTTGTGTGCGCCGGTGGAGAAGTTCGAAAGTTATTGGACGAGTCAACACGTGGAGGAAATGAATGCTGCCCACTTGGTAGGTGGGACTCACTTGTATGATCCCATGTTAAAATATAGTTGTTTGTTTGTTGTTTGTTTGTTTGTCTGTTTGTTTGTTGGGTGGTTCACGACGCACTTTATGCACATTCACGGCTAATGGCGCCGCCCACACTGTTTCGCCGGTGGGCCGCGGAATTGGGAAATGTCCCGAGCGGCGCGAGTGTCGAACCCGGGACCTTTGGCACCCAGAGCCCAACTCCTTAACCGTTCGGCCATCCCCGCCGCTAAAATAGGGTTGATGGGACCGATGACCGGGGATGAGCACCACCATATGCATTATCAACACGGGCCTGATTATATACACCAGTTCATACATAGCAGGTGCTCCTGTGCACACCAACTTTCCCCGCAAGCCGGTGTGCAACTGCGTGATCTCGTGTTGAGGTTGAGATTGAGGTTGAGGTTGAGGGCACAGCACGAAATTGTCGACCCTATTCTGGGACACTTGCATACAGGTGCTCTCCGCTGGCTGTCAATAGCTCAGCATGGCCGTATCTACACACCTGCACACCTGCACACCCGCACACCTGCACACCCGCAAACCTACACACCTGCACACCTGCACACCTGCACACACGCACACCTGCACACCTGCACACCTGCACACATGCACACCTGTACACATGCACACATGCACACCTGCACACCTGCACACCTGCACACTCGCACACCTGCACACCTGCACACATACACACATATGCACACCTGCACACCTGCACACCTGTACACCTGTACACCCGCACACCTGTACACATACACACATGTACACCTGCACACATGCACACCTGCACACATGCACACATGCACACCTGCACACCCGCACACCTGCACATCTGCACACCTGCACACCTGCACACACGCACACCTGCACATCTGCACATCTGCACACCTGCACACACGTTACCCGCGTCACCCGCTTCTGTTCATGATAGCCTTATTATTTACATATTTTCACATCCGAGAGGAAGTGTACCACGTCGAGCCCGCCGCACTTTTCTCACGGAAGCTTCCCTAAAATGTCCTGCCACAGGACACCGGACAGCGAGACGAACAATTTAAATGTTGGCGGCGAACATTCGCTCGTGCATTTCATCCCAGCGCCACCTCCACACCGGTCTATGTGGTATATTTACGTCATCAAAAGTGGCATCTCTACTCCGCTGGAACCAATTGCCAGATCGTGCCCGCAAGGCACATCGATTACCGAACGGCGAGCAATCCCAACCGCCGCGTGAAACTTTCGTTGCCAGCACCTCCAACATCGCCGAAGTAGCATCTCCACGCAGCCCTCCTACGCCGTTTGGGCCGTACCCCTACGCCGTCTGAGCCGTACCCCTACGCCGTCTGAGCCGTACCCCTACACCACCCTCGGGGCCGTTCAGCGCGCGGAGGCGGCGCCGCCGTTACGCCGCCGGGCAGACGAAATGAGCGCAGGCAGTCTCGCGTCACGTCTCCGTCACGTCTCCGTCACGTCTCCGTCACGTCTCCGTCACGTCTCCGTCACGTCTCCTTCACGTCTCCGTCACGCGAGGGGCACGAGAAAGTCACGCGGCGTCGGCCGCCCCCAGCTGCCATGTGGTGCCGTGTGGTGCCGTGTGGTGCCGTGTGGTGCCGTGTGGTGCCGCTCAGCTGCCGTGTGGTGCCGCCCCAGCTGCCGTGTGGTGCCACTCTGAGCCGCCATCCAGCAGTGTGTGCTGAGGTCCTGTCCGACCGCTGTGACTCTCCACCAGTTGGGAGTGCCTTCTGGGGCCCGCCGTGTGACCTTCCACTAGTTGGGAATGCCTTCTGGGTCCCACCGTGTGACCTTCCACCAGTGGGTGAGTGCCCTGAAGCTCGCTGTGTTACTCTCCACCAGTGGGTGTGTGCCCTGAAGCTTGCTGTGTTACTCTCCACCAGTGGGTGTGTGCCCTGTGCTACTCTCCACCAGTGGGTGTGCCCCTGAAGCTTGCTGTGTTACTCTCCACCAGTGGGTGTGTGCCCTGAAGCTCGCTGTGTTACTCTCCACCAGTGGGTGTGTGCCCTGAAGCTTGCTGTGTTACTCTCCACCAGTGGGTGTGTGCCCTGAAGCTTGCTGTGCTACTCTCCACCAGTGGGTGTGTGCCCTGAAGCTCGCTGTGTTACTCTCCACCAGTGGGTGTGTGCCCTGAAGCTTGCTGTGTTACTCTCCACCAGTGGGTGTGTGCCCTGAAGCTCGCTGTGTTACTCTCCACCAGTGGGTGTGTGCCCTGAAGCTCGCTGTGTTACTCTCCACCAGTGGGTGTGTGCCCTGAGGCTCGCTGTGTTACTCTCCACCGGTGGGGGCATCCTCCGAAACTCCGGCGACGCCAGGTCAAGCGTCCGCGCCAGGTCATGCGGCAGCGCCACCTCAGGCGTCCACCCCAGGTCAAGTGTCCGCGCCAGGTCAAGTGTCCGTACCAGGTCAAGTGTCCGTGCCAGGTCAAGTGTCCGTGCCAGGTCAAGTGACCTCGCCAAGTCAAGCAGCCGGCCGTTGGGCCGCCGCAGGTGCAGCCGATCAGACCGGCGGGGGGAAGTGGAGCGGGGGGAAGTGGCGGGGGGGGGGGGGCGTGCTGACACCGGAAGCCGGCGGTTCCGGTCAGCTGCGCGAACTCGCTGCTCTCCTCCCGCAGGCGTCTCGCCGCCCGGCAAGACGCGGCGGCGTGGCCTCAGGCCGGCCCGGGCTCCTGAGCCCGTGACCGGAAGGTCGTGGGTTCGAAACCCACCGGCTGCCCGCGACTTTTGCCCTCGTCAGCAACAGGCTGACGGTGGAAGTTGACGCCGCCACCGGCTGCGGAACGGAAGCGTGTCGAAAAGGAAGCGCCTCGGGCGAAGGTCCCACAGCGGCACGGCGACCCCGCAAGGTTCGCTGCGCCGACACCATGATTGGAACACATGTCATTTCGCCTTCGCCAACATTTTAAAAGGCTCCCTTTTGGCCTGATGCCTGAGGGTCGGATGACAAAGAGGTGTGGCAACACGCATCTTGTGCTAGATACTTTTTTGGACCTGTTGTTACGCAATGATTGATTCTTTTCCTCACTCCAGCTCAATATGTTGTGGAGTTCACAATGGGTCCCACCGAGATGCCTTCTGCCTCCGTCCCTCCCCATTGCTGGGGAAGTTTATGCTCATCGCATGCGACCGGCCACCCACATTGGATCTAACAAAATCTCATCCGTCTGGTGATGACGTCAGGATCCTGAGCTTGTGCGGGTGGCAAATGAAGCCTGCTTATTGACCACTTTCACCTCCGTTCACGATGACGTCATATGTGGCTGCTTGTGACGTCACACCGCCGACACATCGAATCGGTTACCACGATCCACTGCAAGCGCCTCCAGTCCCCGCACCCATACCATGCATTTACCTGTACCCATATCCAGGCCCGTGTTCACACCTACACCCATGTCTATGCCAATTTCCATACAATACCCATACCAATACCAATGCCCATAACATACCCATACGATATATCATACCAATAACATACCAATATCCATACCCATATCCATACCCATATCCATACCCATATCTATACCCATGCAATACCCATGCCCGTGCCCATACCCGCACCCATACCTTTCATTTACTCATCCCCATGATCATACCCATACCCATGCCCATGCCCATGCCCATGCCTATGCCCATGCCCTTCCCGTACCCTTACCCTTCATTTACTCATCCCCATGTTCATACCCATACCCATGCCCATACCCATACCCATGCTCATGCACATGCCCGTGATCATAAAAACCCATATTCATGTCAGTCGGAACGGATCTAGGGGGTGAAGGCGGCGACTCATCTCCCCCGTCCTCCTTTTGGACCCGAAAGATGCCTCTCCAGATCTCACGGGGCACCCTAGGCTCCCCTTCAAGATTAAGTCACCCTCAGCGAACTGCTGGATCCGCCACTGCTGTCGATGAGCACAGGAATATGTGAAGAGTACAGACTTGGAATCCAACGTAAAACGGCCAACTGCCTCCAGCATGCGAAGCGCCGTATTGTTCAATGTCGCAGTGACTGCTACGCTACCTCTACTATGAAGCGCCGTATTGTTCAATGTCGCAGTGGGCTAAATGACCAACTGCCTCATTTCTCATGAGTGATACGCTACCTCTACTATGAAGCGCCGTATTGTTCAATGTCACAGTGACTGCTACTCCTCTACTATGAAGCGCCGTATTGTTCAATGTCACAGTGAGTGAATATACTATCTCTCTACTGTGAAGCGCCGTATTGTTCAAGGTCACAGTGAGTATAGAATATTTCAAGACAGTGTAATATCTCTCTACTATGAAGCGCCGTATTGTTCAATGTCACAGTAATGTTCTATGCTACTGTGAAGCGCCGTATTGTTCAATGTCGCAGTGACTGCTACGCTACCTCTACTGTGAAGCGCCGTATTGTTCAATGTCACAGTGAGTAATATACTATTTCTACTATGAAGCGCCGTATTGTTCAATGTCACAGTGAGTAATATACTATTTCTACTGTGAAGCGCCGTATTGTTCAATGTCACAGTGAGTGATACGCTACCTCTACTATGAAGCGTCGTATTGTTCAATGTCACAGTGACTGCTACGCTACTTCGACTATGAAGCGCCGTATTGCTCAATGGCACAGTGAACATGGCACAGGCACGACGTTCAATGCCACAGGCACATGGCGTAATCACACTACCAGTGATCAAACACTTATCCTGCAGCATGTAAAAAACGTCTTTGTAGCTGGGATACAAGCTCAGCGCATCCTCGGCACCGAAAAGATTTTCCACAGTGATGACATGTGGAAGAAATGTTCTGCGATATGATAGCGATCAAGTCATAAAGTGTTCATGCTTAATATGAACCATAGGGCCCATCTGGGTTCGGCCTGAAAAGGGAAGGTGCCAGAAATCGCATTTAAGCAAATACACACCCGGAACCACCTAGCCCGTGGAAATTCCACCAATGTTCAGCGCCGGATAAGTGTTCGATGATGTTCATGATGATGATGATGATGATGATGATGATGATGATAAACATAATGTTCCCACATGATGTTCGATCACCCGCTTTCCGTGTTGCTTTAACTTTTCAACATCTGAGCATGTTGTAGCCCCTTAGCCGGCCTACTCGCCCGACTACTTAGCGTGCACAGTGTCCCCAGGGTCGGCACGAATGTCACCTCGGCAGCTTCCTAACGTACCCACCAGTGACACCCGATGGGTGGGGAAGTTGGTCAATGTCCCCCCCCCCCCATACAAACCCGTTTGACTTTATTAAAACTCGACCTTGTTGGCATTTTCCATCCGATTCTACACAAGTTGTATCCGATAAACGTCGCAATAGAATCATATTTTACACCAGAATCGCCTAAATTATGAGTTTTTAATACTTGATTTTTTCCTCGGCCAAACTTATCCGAGAAGTATCCTTTAAAGCAATACAAGCTTTCGCGGCACCAAATTTATTTTTTCCGTCGTCATCGTCCTTATCGTCGTCGTTATCGTCGTTATCGTCGTCGTTATCGTCGTTATCGTCGTTATCGTCGTTATCGTCGTTATCGTCGTTATCGTCGTTATCGTCGTCGTTGTTATCGTCGTTATCGTCGTTATCGTCGTTATCGTCGTTATCGCGTGCGTATCGTCGATGTATAGTCGTTTCGTCGTTATCGTCGTTATCGTCGTTATCGTCCCGGACACAACCGTCCGACATTGCTCAGGTTTCGGCCAAGATGACATCCAATCACGTGGGGGCTAATTGGCGCCAAATAACGTCATATAATGGCACACCGTTCTTGTGTTTGGTCTTCTCACCATTCCAGCAATTGCACATCTTATGTTCATGTCCCGAGCCAGCGCACTTATTCGGGCTGGTGGAGGATATCGGTGGCAGTGGATCCTCCCAATGAGTTTTTATCGGGGGCGGCCACATGGAGTTCCAGGGCATCAAAGGCTGATGACACATTGATTGCTCTTGCCGTTTTTTTTCTTCAAATTACCTCACCCCACCTCCACCGAGCTACTTGTCCAAATGTAGTGGGCCGCGCCCGGTGCCACAGGTTCCACGCTGCGCTCCTGCTCGTGCCAGCCATGCACTACAACCGGGGACGCAGCTAGGGATGCAGACGTCCAGGGTTGGCACGGTGCCAAGTGGTTGGTGCCGGGAGTTCAGGAACGGGACCAGACATCCTCCGCTGACTTGGGGAGAGAACACCAGCTTCTTGTCAAGTACGGGCGAACAGCTTCTTCTTCCACTGCTGGCGGGGCCTCCGATCAATCCAGCGGCACCTCTCTGCCGTCGTGGTCGCGTGACGAAGCGGGCGACGCGCCGGCCGCCCGTCCCCGGCGCCGTCACGCGGGGGGAGGGGGTTCACCTGGCGCGCGGGCGTCTCCGGCCGCGCCGCGCTGCAACCGTGAGGTCAACGTCCTGCAGCGGCGGCGGTCAGCTGTCTGCTGGCGCGGCCGCCCTGGTGACGTCAGCAGACGGGCCGGGGCCGCGCGGCACGCAGACGACGCGCCGGCAGCGGGTCGAGACGGCGGCCGCCGGGTGGTCGCACCCCTGCCCCTCCCCCCTCCTGAGACCAACACTGCCGTGGGCGAGGGCGCGCGGAGGTGGTGGAACACCCCGAGACAAAAATCATAACTGTGAGGTCCGGCTCAGCAGTGCTCGCGACGGCACGGATGCTCTTCCTTTCCTCCCCTGGACGAAAAAGGAGAGGGAGGCGAGGGACAGAGGTGGGTAAGAACGTAATGAAGGACATAATGCGCACCGAATTCTGACATATACTAGTACATCCTTCAAGTACATCCTTCAAGTACATCCTTCAAGTACATCCTTCAAGTACATCCTTCAAGTACATCCTTCAAGTACATCCTTCCTCATTGTGACTCTACGCCCCCGGTCTCGCATAGTTGTGACTCCCGTGGACGAAAAAGGAGAGGGAGGGAGGGACAGAGGTGGGTAAGAACGTAATGAAGGACATAATACGCACCCAATTCTGACATATACTAGTACATCCTTCAAGTACATCCTTCAAAATTAAATAATTCAAGTACATCCTTCAAGTACATCCTTCAAGTACATCCTTCAAGTACATCCTTCCTCATTGTCACTCTACGCCCCCGGTCTTGCGTAGTTGTGACGCAGCGGTCTCCATGGTAACAGACAGGCGGCGGTGGTCCAGTCTGCCGATGGGGCGAATGGGAAGGGAGGGGAGGGGAGGGCGGGTCACGCAAGGTTCAGTGAGTCCCGTCTGTCGGCGGGAACTTCGGAAAAAATTGGCATGGTAAGAACTAACATTGCCCTTGTTTGTTTCTTTCCCGTCGCCTTAGCAAGTTGTCGGGAACGAACCAGAGTCGGTGGAAAATGGCATGTCTCTGGCTCCATCCATCCATGCTAACGATGATTCCATCTATTAATGACGACGTGGGTGCAAAAACTGGATTGCCTTGGTGAAGACGATTCACGTGTCTTCCTCACCACGTCAATAGCGCCCGTACCGTTTCAAGAATGGAACGCCAGCTGTTTTAACTAACATCTCAGCAATGTCCGGTTGCATGCAAATAATCGATCTATCTTGTCTACAGTCTAAAAACTCTCTAGACCCTCACATCCGACGTGGGTGAAGACCACGACGTCACTGCTTTTGCGGTGTGCACAGCCGGGGTGACAATGGCGGTGAGCTGAGGCCAATTTGATGATGAGGTAGCCAGGGGTCATTTGCCCAAGAAGTTATTAGAGGAGCTCCCAAAGTAAATGAAACCAATAGCATGAGCGTCCAACGAAAAGCACGCACTAACGATCTGGCATCCTGACATCTACCGCCACAGCAAAATAGAGACAATATCAAACGGATACATGCCAGCTAGTTAGCGCTTTTGAAACACCAAAGGTGTCTTGTTGATGAAAAAAATATCTTCAAACTTCAAACGTCTTCAGGTGATTATCGCATTCGTAGGTAAGGGCTCCATGTCTGTATAGAGTATTCCAAGTTGGGTTCCACATAGACTACCATGCTTGTAGAATATTCGAAGATGGGTTGCACATAAGCTACCATGCTGGTGAGTATTCCAAGTTGGGTTGCACATAGGTCGCCAAGCATATACCGAGTATTCCAAGTTGGTTGCACATAGGTTACCATCCCGGTACAGAGTATTACAGGTGGGCTCGTACATAGGCTAAGTACTGCTTTTTCGTGACTTCCCTGCTCTTATGCCTCACACTCCTATTCATGATTCTCAGTATTCTGATCGTCCTGCTCCTAGCTGAGGTACATTGTTTTTTCTGCATTAAGTTCATTTGAATCTCATGCACCTAAATACCTATCCTTTTCGATAACATCCAGTTCCCTACCTCCCATTGTAATACCCGAATGTTTCGCTTCCGGTCCCCAGATGCAAAACCGTACACTTTCCTCAGTTGAAGGACATCTGTCATTGATCAGCCCGCTTCTTAGGTCCCCCAAGTCCGGTTCAATACTATTAGATTCATCACTACTGTTAGCCAGTTATTCCATATTGATGTCATGAACAAATCTGAACACCCCATTCTTCGGCTCTTAACCTCGACCACAAGTTTCTTTTTTACAAACGAAATCCACGCGCTTCCTTTTTTACAAACACAATCCACGCGCTTCCTTTGTTTGTGCACTCCCAGCGCCACCCGTGTAGTTCATGGGCCGTAAAGAAGTCCGGCTCCCGAGCTGTCCCCGGCCGATACAGCCGAGCAGTTGGCCTTCGGTGCGCGCGACCAGAAACGATATGATGGCGACGTGACGGCTGACGTAACGGCTGACGTAACGGCTGCGAATGAGGATGTCGTAACGGCTGCGGACGAGGACGTTGTAAATATTGCGGACAAGGACGTCGTAAATATTGTGGACGAGGACGTCGTAAATGTTGCGGACGAGTACGTCATAACGGCTGCGGACGAGGACATCGTAAATATTGCGGACGAAGACGTCGTAAATATTGCGGACGAGGACGTCGTAAGCGCTACGAATGTGGTAGTTATTGGCTTTACGACACGTCGACCGTTGCGTCATGTAGCGTCGTCAATATCTCACGCCGATTAGTCGCGGACAAAGAGTAGCGACAGGTGAGACACGAACCCACAATCTTTCTATTGTGAGGCGGGCAACTTACCCCTAGACTATTCGTTCCCAAAGGCTGCCGATGAGGATGTCGTAGAGGCTGCGGATGAGGATGTCCCAAAGGCTGCGAATGTTGCGTCTGCGCCGTCTACCGGGCTCGCTCCCGCCATGAAAATGGACCATTGTTCACGCGGCGAAACAACGCCGAACGGGCCCTGAGAACGGGCGGCTGTTCAGGCCAGATTGTACTATTGGAGTCGCAAATAGCTTGGCAGTCAGGCTGTCCTTGCACCTACATATTCTGCATAGGTATACCGGTTCCCACCATTCCTAGGTATGTGCCGACAGTGTCACAAATAGCGTGTCAGTCAGGCTGAGCGCCCTGGCACCTGAATATCCTTCATAGGTATGCTCTTTCTCACGACACCTAAACCTCTGCAGGATATTCAGGTGCCAGGACATCCAGCATGACTGCCAAGCTATTTATGAAGCCAATTATACACGAATCGGCAGGCAGCCTTTGTTCGCCACCTCCAGCACGACCGCCAGCAACGGGTGGCCAAGTGTTCCGTGTGACTTGGCCGTTGTAGCCAAACATAGCCAGCAAAGGGTGGCCAAGTGTTCCGTGTGACTTGGCCGTTATAGCCAAACATAGCCAGCAAAGGGTGGCCAAGTGTTCCGTGTGACTTGGCCGTTGTAGCCAAACATAGCCAGCAAAGGGTGGCCAAGTGTTCCGTGTGACTTGGCCGTTATAGCCAAACATAGCCAGCAAAGGGTGGCCAAGTGTTCCGGGTGACTTGGCCGTTATAGCCAAACATAGCCAGCAAAGGGTGGCCAAGTGTTCCGTGTGACTTGGCCGTTGTAGCCAAACATAGCCAGCAAAGGGTGGCCAAGTGTTCCGTGTGACTTGGCCGTTATAGCCAAACATAGCCAGCAAAGGGTGGTCAAGTGTT
This sequence comes from Imbricaverruca yamaguchii, assembly GCA_034440575.1. Classification (NCBI taxonomy): domain Eukaryota; kingdom Metazoa; phylum Arthropoda; class Thecostraca; family Neoverrucidae; genus Imbricaverruca; species Imbricaverruca yamaguchii. The sequence continues at coordinate 739,370 of JAOTOL010001654.1, read as the reverse complement.
CCGTGTGACTTGGCCGTTATAGCCAAACATAGCCAGCAAAGGGTGGCCAAGTGTTCCGTGTACTTGGCCGCGTTGTAGCCAAACATAGCCAGCAAAGGGTGGCAAGTGTTCCGGTGACTTGGCCGTTGTAGCCAAACATAGCCAGCAAAGGGTGGCCAAGTGTTCCGGGTGACTTGGCCGTTATAGCCAAACACGGTACCAGCAGCGAGAGTCCAGGGCTCAGGCTTCACACCAAGGAGTCGGTTTGCGCGTGCTGCACGTGCAGAAACACAGGCAGCTTTGAATATGGCCACGGTTGATTGATTGATTATTTGGGCTTAAGGGCGCATCAACTGCTACTGGTTATGTAGCGCCCAGAAGATGGCCATGGAATGAAGTGAGGATTTTGGTTAGCTGACCGGTTGCCAGTTAGTTGGATTGGATTGTGGCTTTACGACGCACTCAGCAGTTGAGGCCATATGGCGTCGCCTGCCTCTCACCATGACAGGAAGGGCGGGCATCGCGGGGAATCGAACCCCGAACCTCTGGCTTGCCAGACGCTTAACTTAACCACTGAACTACCGACGCCCCGTGGCCTATTGGTGACAGCGTGGTTCGCTGCGTCAGACAAGCTCGTCTGAAGAACAGCCGCGGCGGTGGAGGGCTCTCGCGACTCCCAATTTTTACTGTAGACCAGGTAATCGATTATCTTTACGTACAGATGCATATATATGATGTTTGTGTGCTGTAACAGCCTCAGTATGGACAGGCACCGGGTCAAAATATACCAACCGTGGAAGCCAAAGCAATTCCTGGAGTATGTAGCAGTTGCAGTCAGGTGGAAAACAACATCTCGGGAATCGTTCTATGGGATCAATTGCGGAGCTTTAATGTGTGCGTTGAAGATCAGGAATGACAATTCGGCTCGACAATCGTAAAGTATACTCTGCGTCCAACGGAAGTACAAAGTCGGCCTTGGGGCTGGGGAAAAAGCGGTCCACGCATGTTGAATGATTGCGCAAGGTGAAACGTCCCTTCATATTTTAAAACAGCTTTACCGCTGAAATACGCTTGATTTAGGACGAGGAAGGTGGAGGTGAGGGAGGCACCGGGTGGGAGGGGGGTTGCAGAATTGTGTCGATCAACGAGCACCACCAATCGGGAACGCCTAGTTGCACACTTCCTCGAAGTTAACATCACCAGATGTTCGCCGTTTTTGTTCGGGTCAATTGAAGGTCACACGGGTGACGAAGATCTGCGACATATCTTAGCTTCGTGGTTTTAAGTTTCGTATCTTTCCACTGCCCACCTCCGCGGATTGATGTATGGTGGCATTATCAGTCTCACCATTACATACCTATATATACGTAATACAATCAGGTGAGAGCGTTGGGCATTCTCAGCCATAGGCTTTGTCAAGCATGGGCTTTGTCAACTGATGGCAGCAGACACGCAGGACTGTTTTGCATTACACGCAGGACTGTTTTGCATTCCATCTGAACGCCTGCTCCTCTACACCAGGCGTGCCTCGGTCGCCACATTCATCACCTGACCTGCCACCAGGCCCGACTGCGGAACATTCCACCGCACGTGGTGCAGAGTGGTGCCAGTGGCGGCGGTGGTGATGGGGCGACACGGCGGTGCTGGGGGTGCGTCCACAGCGCCACGTCGCTACTGCAGGTCGGGCGCTCTGCCGTCGACGGCGCCGCAGATCGAATCTCGCGACCGCCACTGTCAGCTCGTGCAGGGAGCACGTCGCTCGTGCCTGACGCCACGTGGGAGCTGGCGTCAAGCACGAGCGCCACGTGGGAGCTGGCGTCAAGCACGAGCGCCACGTGGGAGCTGGCGTCAAGCACGAGCGCCACGTGGGAGCTGGCGTCAAGCACGAGCGCCACGTGGGAGCTGGCGTCAAGCACGAGCGCCACGTGGGAGCTGGAGTCAAGCACGAGTGCCACGTGGGAGCTGGCGTCTGCACACAGCCGCAGCTGGCTGTGCGGAACCAGCTGCAGAGGTGGCGCGGTCGCTGCTGGGGGGAGGGGGCACGGAACACGCATGGCGCCCGGATGACCTTGAGGAAGCGTTTGGATTGACCTCGGACCCGCCGCGGTCGGTGTGTGGAGTTGGGGCGTTCGGTGTGTGTAGTTGGGGCGTTCGGGCGCATCGGCCGCCCCGGGCTACATTGCGGCCGTGATCGCTCTGCCGCCGCCGGCACCGCTGTCGGTCGCCTCGTGATCACTGATCACAGGGTGATCACTGATCACTGATCATGTGATCATTGTGATCACGTCCGGGCGGACACGCGTGCCGCGGTGGTCCCGACCAGCGCACCAGTTCTGCTGTGTGCAGCAATTGGAACGGAGTCGCATGGTGCGCGTGCGATCACGACTCGACTCAACTCGATGCGTCTCAGAACTCTCATGACTCTCAGAACTCTCAGCACGCTCAGAACTCTCAGCACTCTCATGACTCTCAGAACTCTCATGACTCTCAGAACTCTCATGACTCTCAGAACTCTCAGCACTCTCAGAACTCTCATGACTCTCAGAACTCTCAGAACTCTCAGAACTCTCATGACTCTCAGAACTCTCATGACTCTCAGAACTCTCAGCACTCTCAGAACTCTCATAACTCTCTGAGCTCTCAGCACTCAGAGCGACCGAAGGGACTCGCCAGGTCCGTGGCGACGTCCGAGTTCTTAGAACTCTCAGAAATGTCAGCACTCAGAGCGACCGATAGGACTCACCATGTCGGCGGCATCGTTGGAGTTCTCGTCGCCGGACTCTGGCTCCAACTTTGGCCGCTTTATCTGCCGAAGTAAAGTCGGGTCAGGTCGCAGAGTCGAAGTGTTGATGTCGCAGGGTCGAAGTGCTGATGTCGCAGGGCGCAGCCACGATGCAACGTAAGAGGCCAGTCACAAGACCGCAGATGTACGTATACAAGGAGCGAACACGGGAAGCGATCTCTAGAAGCGAAAACGGGAAGCGATCTAGAAGCGAGTACGGGAAACATTCGGATTGGCGTCATTCCATTACACGCACCCATCGGATTATTGTTCAACTTATTCAAATTGTTAACTTATTCAAATTGAGGATAGCCGCACCCTGACCCCCCTTCCCCGCCTCATTCTTCCTACGCTTGCCCGATGTTCTGACATGGCTCAGCGATGAACTTCGTCGTTGGTACTCCTCTTACTATTGTCATCCCGCTTTCAGGGATGGATCCAGGAGTGCGCATGTGGGTCACTCGTCTGGAGGGGTGCCATTGTCTCGAGTGGGCGCCAGCAGGTGGGGTGCACTCGAGCACACCGAAGCATGGTTCAGCCTGTTCTCTCAAGGAGGAATCTGGCTGAATAATCTGTTGAGCAGGGAAGATGCACTGCAGCCCTCCCGGAAGAACGACCTTCCTGGCCTGACTTTTCCATGGGCGACACACTCCTCCAGTACCCATCCTACATCCGCCCCTGCCGGTTCTCACCACATGAATTCAATGGGGGACACATTCCTCCAGCACCTCCTGCTGTATCCGCCCCTGCCGGCTCTCACCACAGACACTCCATGGGGGGCATATTCCTCCAGCACCACCCTTCCTGTATCATCAAGCACTCCTGTATGTACCGCTGTCGGCTCTCACTACAGGCAGTCCATGGGGGACACATTCCTCCAGCACCCCTCCTCCTGTGTGGGCCGCTGTCGGCTCTCACTACAGGCAGTCCATGGGGGACACATTCCTCCAGCACCCCTCCTCCTGTATCCCCCAGCACCCCTCCTCCTGTATCCCCCAGCACCCCTCCTCCTGTATCCCCCAGCACCCCCTCCTGTATCCGCCGCTGCCGGCTCTCACCACAGGCAGGCCGGCGCCGTTGCTGAGCGACTTGTGCTGGCCGGCGGCGGGCTCCTCCGGCGGCGGAGATGCCCGGTCGCCGCCGTCGCCGCCCGAGTCGAATGGGTCCGGCTGTGACGACCGTTTCCTGACGGCCGGCTCCGGGTAGAGGGCGGTCTGGTCGCGCAGGCTGATGCCGCCCATGGCGGGCCGCGAGCCCGCCAGACCTGCCGACCGTGGGGGGTCAGGTCAGGTCAGGTCAGGTCAGGTCAGGTCACGTGCTGCGTGCATGGCGAGCACTCAGGCTACGTCGAGATGGTAGAGAGGCCAAGGGCCACCACACCACCACTACACCTACCATCACCAGACACCACCAGGGATGCGAAGCCGGGAAAATTTTGGACGGCTCCGGCTCCGACTCCGGCTCCGGGGAAGTATCTCGGCTCCGGCTCCGGCTCCGGCTCCGAGTAAAATGTCCCGGCGGCTCCGGCTCCGGCTCCGGCTCCGGGCAAAATGTACCGGCTCCGGGGGCTCCGGCTCCGGCTCCGACTCCGTACATCCCAAACGCGATCGATCCATTAAGTAAGAGCTAGGGGGATGCAAAAAAAAGTTAACCGCGACCACTCAGAGGCGCAAACTTCAGACACTCATAAGCAACTTTCCAATATAAACCCTGTATCTATCTTTAAATATACACCGGCCCTCCGCCCAAATCACTTTTCGGTGTTATGCCCTGGTAAAATGACGCTCGCTTCGTGCCGCATTCGGGCAATCAGAAGAGGGGAGACTCGAATCAACAACACTCCCCATCCCGTGAACGGTCCAATGAACACATTTTTGAAAATCGTAATGTTTGACCTCATCTTTAATAAGGTACAACCATAGGCGCACCGGAGGGGGTGGCACCGCCCCCCCCCCCCTTGAGACCAAGTGCTTGCAAAGGCCCTGACCGAAAAGTGCCCCCTTGGCCGGAATGTCTCAAATTCAGCCAAAAAAATCACCTCCCTGATGTGCCCGCCTGTGCCAAAGGTGCTCTTTGGGCCCAAAACTGCCCTTTTGTCTATTTTTTTCACGCCCCCCCCCCGGCCAACAAACCTTCCAGTGTGCCCCGGACCGCAAAGTACCCTTTTGGAGCCGGTCAGGTGCCCTTTTGGAGCCGGCCAAGTGCCCTTTTCGGTCCGCCCCCCCCCCCAATGGAAAAATCCTGGGTGCGCGCGTGGGTGCAACAACCCGTTGATGTTGGAAACAATGAACTTAACTAAACTAAACATGGCACTATTGCATTGACTACCGAGGCTAGAATATGATTATTGGTTATTCTACTATTATTTGATGATATTATTACATGTTACTCGTATTTAAACATTTTGGCTTTAAAAAATGCGTTTTCATACCATACCATACCATACTAGGTATAATGTGTTCATTTCACGTTTGCTAATTTTGTTTATTTTACACCTCTTTCGGAGTCTGAGCCGCCCTGCTTTTGACGGCTCCGGCTCCGACTCCGGCTCCGGGCAAAATGTTCCGGCTCCGGCGGCTCCGGCTCTGGCTCCGCTCCGGCTCCGCATCCCTGGACACCACCACAGCGAGAACTCAGAGGTTAAGTCGAGGTGGTAGAGAGGTCAGTGGCCTCTGAGGTGAGCATAGCAGAAGCAAGATCACGGCGAAGTGCTTCGAAAGTCACGAGTCATCAGAGAGAGCAAAGAAGAGGTCGAAGGTAACCACGGGACAGCAAAGAGCTTAGAGGTTATATGTCGATGGTGAAGAGGGATATCAGGTCACAGCGAGGTGCATAAAGTGTAGGGAATATAACAGTAAAGGCAGAGGTCACGACGAGGTGGTGCGTATGTCAGAGCCCAGGTATCAATGGTGCAGAGGTTAAAGGTCAAGCATGAACAAAGTGGAGAAAGCATCACAAGTCTACGGGTACGGCAACTTCTCCTGCATCGCAAAAAATAATGTCGCCGTCGTTGCATAGGCAAATAATGCATCGTTATACAGACAAGAGTGGATGAATATAACCTGCGACAGTTCGCGATATACCATACCTGCTGGCTTTGGGGATGGGAGAAGGGCTGGAGATCCTTCACGAAACCAGGGCTCCAAGTCCTTATTTGCAAGACCTATTTTCAGATTGAATATGGAAAATGACAAATCAGCGTCATTAGCAGGGTGCCAAACCAGTGGGGGCCAGAGGGGACGAGTAGTCTAGAGGCAAGTTGCTCGTCTCACAATCAAAAGGTTGTGGGCTCGGGTCTTACCTGCCGCTACTCTTCGCCCGCGACCAATCGGCGTGAGACATTGGCGACGCGACTTAACGGTCGCTGTGTCGTAAAACCAATAACCAACCAGTGGGGAACAACCCCCCCCCCCCTATCCACCCGGGATGTCCCGCTACGGGTCAGTCAAATTGAATATAAAGACATAAAAGATTAGCGCAACTATGAGTCACAAGGGCCCTTCTTGGATGCACTCTGTACACTGAACCAGTTGCCCACCAAATCTGTCAATCACCCCTCCCTGTAATACTGAAAAGCAAGCCCTCTATTCTTATAATGATTGTCTATGCTGTTTTTAAAGGTGTTCAATGTGCTGCTACTGACAATGTTTTCTGGCAGCTGGTTCCAGTGTTCTGAATAGCTAACCTGTACGTCATTTAAATATAAACACCGCTTCGACCGGTCAGCTTCGCCTGCGCTGCCTTACGGCGCTGACCCTTCTCCCTCCCAGAGCCTGTGAGGGGAGGGGTACGCTGACCAGGAAGGTCGGGACGTTCAAACGACCGAGGGGGCGCCTGCCCCCTTGGTCCCTACCCCTGACTGCACCACTGTATGGAGGAGACTGGAGCGAACCATTCCAGGAACCCCCTCACAGAGCCACACATGGGGTATTGTGCAAAAATCCGTAAGTACAGAGGAGGTTCACCGACGACGCGAGGGGCTCCCATTAATTCGCAGAAGTGAAAACCCCCACCCATGTAGGGTTACTCACCTCTGATCATGAGGCCATCCGCGGTGGAGAAGAGCGAATCCAGGTCGTTCTTCTCGATTTCCACTTCACCATTGTACATGAACTCTATGATACTCCTTAGCTCGGCGAACTTCACATCTGCCGACCAGAAGGTCACGAGTCAAGCCACGGGTCAGGTCACAGCTGAGGTCACGCTCAGGTAACGGGTCAGGTCACATGTCAGGTCACAGATGGTAGGGTTTCAGGTTAGAGGTGAAAGGATGGGCCACAGATGGCCAGAGGTTAGGTTGGAGGTGGAAGGGTGGGTCGCAGGTCAGATCACAGATGGTTGGAGGTAAGGTTGGAGGTGAAAGGATGGGTCACAAGTCAGGTCAAAGACGCTCGGAGGTCAGGTTAGAGGTGAAAGGTTAGGTCACGAATAAGAGATCCAGTCACAGGTCGGAGGTCAGGTGACGGCTCAGAGGTCAGACATGGGTCTGGCCAGGCCGCAGATTGTGTTGCAGGTCACAGGCCTCTGGCTATCAGGGGTCAAAGCTGAACACAGAAAAAGCAGCATGAAAGAGCACAGGTGTAGAATATCATCAGTTCGGCATCTGGTGCGTCAGTTTTGTCCACCGTCGCCCAACTCTCAAGTCTGAGTCTATCAGTGTCAGTACATGAAGTTCCAATATGGTTAGACAGGCATTGGTAGGTGTGTAGGATGTTGGTGGACAGTTTCTTGGGAGTGCAGGATGCGGTATCGGATGGGGTGCTGAGTACCATTTTGGCCACACTTATATTGTCTTCTCTTCACAGGCCTAACCCAGATTGGCCCATATAGCTCTTATTAAGTCCGAACACTTCAACGTTCAGCTGCATCTACTGGTATCTGGTGGTGTGCTATCTGCAAAGTAAATCCGAGGAATTTGTGGATGAGCCGTTCTGATTCTTGAACAGTCTGCCATCTGAAAATCTAACAACTTGAACCTCAAACAGTGCGTGTAGCTAAATAGAACACTACTGCATCGGAAAAACTGGTTGACATCAGAGGAAAACATTTGCACATCTCAGAAGGTATGCGATTATAGATTGCAATTGTGGTAAACCTATGCAAACATGCAAATAGTCGGAACTTAGTTTATTCGCCGAATGAAAACAAACACATGAAATGAAACAATAATTGATTGTGAGATGTATGGAAGTAATGTCTTTAAATTGTTCATCGAAATTGCTTACGCACTACTTTGACCAGTGGCGGAGCTGTAATGAACTTATTGAGTGTCCAGCAATGCTCCAGTTATTGATTTCCGAATATGTTGAAGGGGATCGCCCTCGGAGGTAATTTTAGTATTTTTGGACGGGCTCGACAGTACTGGGGGCCGGAGCTCCTGCAAAGAGATCGGCAACTCCACCTATGATTTCGACCACTTTTGCGACAAGCTATGAGAAGCTATTACAAGCTATCATGAAAAAACTGAATGATATTTGGACGGCAGGCACTTCAAGCGTTCAAAACGTATTCCACACCACCTCCAAAAGTCAGGTTAACTCAAGGTTAACACCAGGCTCTCTCCCATTTAGACCCAGTATACAGCTTAGGTGCAACCAAACATTATCATAACGCCACCCTGTCACTCTCCCACCGCTATACTGCCACCTTCCTCCCACAACACTGCCACCCTCCTCCCACAACACTGCCAGCCCTGCCACCCTCCTCCCACAACACTGCCACCCTCCTCCCACAACACTCACCCAACACTGCCACCCACCTCCCACAACACTGCCACCCTCCTCCCACAACACTGCCGCCCTGCCACCCTCCTCCCACAACACTGCCACCCTGCCACCCTCCTCCCACAACACTGCCACCCTCCTCCCACAACACTGCCACCCTGCCACCCTCCTCCCACAACACTGCCACCCTCCTCCCACAACATGCCCCCTGCCACCCTCCTCCCACAACACTGCCACCCCCCTCCCCCCTCCCACAACACTGCCACCCTCCTCCCACAACACTGCCATCCTGCCACCCTCCTCCCACAGTACTGTCACCCTCCTCCCACAACGCTGTCACCCTCCTCCCACAACACTGCCACCCTCCTCCCACAACACTGCCCCTCCTCCCACAACACTGCCACCCTCCTCCCACAACACTGCCACCCTCCACCCTCCTCCCACAACACTGCCGCCCTGCCACCCTCCTCCCACAACACTGCCACCCTCCTCCCACAACACTGCCGCCCTCCTCCCACAACACTGCCACCCTCCTCCCACAACACTGCCGCCCTCCTCCCCACAACACTGCCGCCCTGCCACCCTCCTCCCACAACACTGCCACCCTCCTCCCACAACACTGCCACCCTCCTCCCACAACACTGCCACCCCTCCTCCCACAACACTGCCACCCTCCTCCCACAACACTGCCGCCCTCCTCCCACAACACTGCCGCCCTCCTCCCACAACACTGCCGCCCTCCTCCCACAACACTGCCGCCCTCCTCCCACAACACTGCCGCCCTGCCACCCTCCTCCCACAACACTGCCGCCCTGCCACCCTCCTCCCACAACACTGCCACCCTCCTCCCACAACACTGCCGCCCTGCCACCCTCCTCCCACAACACTGCCGCCCTGCCACCCTCCTCCCACAACACTGCCGCCCTGCCACCCTCCTCCCACAACACTGCCACCCTCCTCCCACAACACTGCCGCCCTCCTCCCACAACACTGCCGCCCTCCCTCCTCCCACAACACTGCCACCCTCCTCCTCCCACAACACTGCCGCCCCTCCCCACAACACTGCCGCCCTCCTCCCACAACACTGCCGCCCTCCTCCCACAACACTGCCGCCCTCCTCCCACAACACTGCCGCCTCCTCCCACAACACTGCCACCCTCCTCCCACAACACTGCCACCCTCCTCCCACAACACTGCCGCCCTGCCCCCTCCCACAACACTGCCACCCTGCCACCCTCCTCCCACAACACTGCCGCCCTCCTCCCCACAACACTGCCGCCCTCCTCCCACAACACTGCCGCCTCCTCCCACAACACTGCCACCCTCCTCCAACAACACTGCCGCCTCCTCCCACAACACTGCCACCCTCCTCCCACAACACTGCCACCCTCCTCCCACAACACTGCCACCCTCCTCCCACAACACTGTCGCCCTGCCACCCTCCTCCCTCGATACCCACGGCTTCGTCACAGGCCCGTACACGCAGTCCAGGCTTCCGACGCTGGCGGTGATTTCAGCGGGCGGCATGTAGTGCTTTCATCTCTCGGCTAACCGGTACTTGCCGAGTACATGGACGGTCGCACAGTGTCGGGTGACGACCTGAATGTCCACTGTCACGTTCAGACAATGCCAGCCGAGCCCTCATGGCAACACGCCGTTGGCGACCTCCATTACGAGCCACGTCCGGTGTTTTGGCACGAATCATTTGCCACGTGGTTGTAAATTGTCGTGTCGGCCGTTATGACAGCGCAAGCGTGAGCAAATCCCGCGCATGGGCGCGAGCAGAACTGCTGTCACTTTCGCGAGCAAGCTGAGTAGATTCGGTGGACTGTGTACACCGTTTACGCAGTCGGTGGTAGTGGCGCTCAGGTCGTTTTAGCGCGGTTGAACACAACAGCGGTCATACCGGTGCAGAAAGCATGTACATTCTTGTTATTTACCAGTGAAGGTGCTGTATCCATGGGTCCATGGGTCAAACTGGACAGCTTGGGTCAAAAATCCAATGTGAAGCCCCCGCCCCATGGCCGAAGGAAAACAACGTATAACTTGCTTCCAAACGGATATTTGTTTTCAAGCATGCTGTACAGCATGGATGTAACCACGGACTCGAAATGTGGGGGGAACAAACCCGGAACGTGGTAAGTTTGAACAGGATAGAGGGGCCTAGCCCTGTCCCCCCACGGAAAAAAAATCCTTGGATTTCAGCCACTTCTTTTTCATTGTCATTTTAAACACTTCAAATTAATGTTCAGTGCATTTACATTTTTCAGATGTACCATTTTTAAATGATATTCTTGGGAATAAGAGTTTCACCAAAATTAGCAAGTTTCACTACTTGTCAGTACCTATGAATATTTAGCTTTGTGTCTTATGTGCTGGACCAGAATTCACGATCACCATAAAGCAATGCTGCAAATATGTTAAGCGTTGCCCTCTTGTAGCAGGAAAAACAGATATATTGGACGATGGTTTTATGGTAGCAAATATGGACATGCAATTACCTTCCTCATGCTTTTCTGCTTTACGGGGACACATTTGTTCCAATGACAACCAGGGCGGACAAAGGGCATGTACCACCCACGCGGACTTTATTATAACTTATGACTTTATTATAACATATAACTACACTATAACTTCATACATGATCAAATATAATTTTCCGACTATGATACTCAGGTAGCTGAGGCTTGGGAAACACGGAAAAAATTGAGGGGGACAAATCGCCAAATTTCAGAAATTGCGGGACATGTTCCCCCAGCTCCCCCCCCCCCCCCCCCCCATGGTTACACCCATGCTGTGCAGTGCCTACATATGCCTAAAATTAAGGACACGAGTTCATCGTAACAGAACGTCATCGTATTGTATTCAGACATAGTGTTTTTTCTAAAACAACACTCGAAGCGTTTGAACAATCTCAGAGTTGGAGAAAACGTTGATTTTAAATCGTTTATTTCTGCGCACTCCACAGAGCCGATGGTACCAGTCGCCCAAGTTTGGCAAGCGCAACCTTTGCACCTTCTACCCCCTCCCCTGTTACAACACCATAAACAGGCATTGCTGTGGCATGACTAGAACCCGACAGGCCTTGGTTCTGCTTTATTTATTTGTGTGTGACGGAGATTTTCTCGTCCGTTCCTCGACAAGCCCCTCGAGGCTGTTGTGGTAGAAATACTCTATGTTACTCTATGTTACTGCACTCACCCTTCCGTTTGCTAGTGCTACCAAACTCTGCCTGCAACCTCCGACTCTGATGCCAGACTCTGACTGCAAACTCTGACTCTGGCAGCAAACTCTGACTGCAAATTCAGACTCAGACATCGGCCTCTGAGTACAAACACCAACTCTGACGTTACACCCTGACTGAAAGCTCTGACTCTCACACCGCGCTTTGACCGCGAACTCTGACAAGACTGTGAGTGCAAGCTCTGATTCTGACGCCACACTCTGACTGCAAACTCTGAGACTTTGGCACCACACATCGACTCTAAGCACTGACTCTAACTTCAGACTCTGAGTACAAGTACTGACTCTTACACTACACTCTGACCACAAGCTCTGTCTCTGACACCAGACTCTGATTGCAAGCTCATATCCTGATTGCAAACACTGGCCTTGACACCAGACTCTGACTGTAAACTCTGACCCTGACACCAGACTCTGACTGTAAACTCTGACTGTAAACATTGGCTTTGACACTAGACTCTTACTGCAAACTCCGACCCTCACACCACACTCTGTCTGTAAACTCTGAAAAACCACATTCTGACTGTAAACTCTGACTCTGACGCCACACTCCGACACACACACATATATATATATATATATATACATAAATATATATATATATATATATATATATATATATATATATATATATATATATATATATATCATTTGCGTTTGTACATGGCGAAGACATTGCTTGCGCGCAAAACCCGCGCGCGTCCTTCATTTCGAACCGTCACAGTTACAGTCGATCAGTAAATCAACAGCAGTCAGTCACAGTCACAGTGTCGGTCACAGTCTCGCACTCACCACAGTCAGTCAAGCATCACCATTAACAGCGGCCGCAGTCACGGTCGGTCACAATTTCCAGAGCTGTGACGGCCTGTGACAATTACAGAGCCGGACTCTACGATAGCAGCTCAGCAGTCGCTGGCGCTCTCACCACCTGCAGTGATACAGCTCACCGTCAATGACGGCTCGCATCACGACCTGGAAACTTCACCACTCCCCTCCCCTCCCCTTCCCTCCACTCCGCCTCACTTCACTTCACTTCACTTCATTTATAACTTCCCTTCACTGCACTTCCCTTTCCTTTTCCTTCACTTCACTTCACTTCACTTCACTTCACTTCACTTCACTTCACTTCACTTCACTTCACTTCACTTCACTTCACTTCACTTCACTTCACTTCACTCTACTCCACTCTATCACTCTCGCCTTAGTCAGGTGAACTAAGCTTCTGTCTACGCACCTCCGACGCCGTCACTTCCAATAAAAATACCAGTGACGTCACTTATTGCAAACACCAATGGTACTACTAACCACAAACACACCAGCACGTGACCCACTTACCCTTCAATATCACAATAGGATGCGGCTCGGCATGCTCCTGGAACAGCGTCTTGAAGTACGGCGAACATGCCGACAGCACCAACTTGTGCGCCCGCAGGCTCTGGCCCTCGCAGCAGAGGGTCACGTCCACTAGAGATTCTGCCGACAGGTGTCAGGGAGGTCAGCGGGTCTCTGAGCCTCGCAGCAGAGGGTCACGTCCATTAGAGATTCTGCCGACAGGTATCGGGGAGGCCAGCGGGTTTCTGACCCTCGCAGCAGAGTTCATCGGGGAGGTCAGCGGGTCTCTGAGCCTCGCAGCAGAGGGTCACGTCCATTAGAGATTCTGCCGACAGGTATCGGGGAGGCCAGCGGGTGTCTGACCTTCGCACCAGAGGGTCACGTCCACTAGAGATTCTGCCGACAGGTGTCAGGGAGGTCAGCGGGTCTCTGACCTTCGCAGCAGAGGGTCACGTCCACTAGAGATTCTGCCGACAGGTGTCAGGGAGGTCAGCGGGTCTCTGACTCTTGCAAAGCATGGTCACGTCTACCAGAGATTCTGCCGACGGAGATTAGCTTCCGACCGAGGCTTTCTGAACAATCACCACAGCTTGGATTAGTTAATTATTATTATATTCCTGGCCAATAGGATGAATTTTGTAGTTTAATCCGCGCCGTCTTCCCGGTCAGATCCTCACACCCGTCTCGGGGGGGGGGGGTTAGTAACCCCCTCTAAAATCCAAACTAAGCATCGCACGAAAACGAAAGGGGTGTCATCGGAAAGCGCTCGACGAGTAGGATCCGGGTCTATCCCCCAAAAACAATTTTCCCAAAAGTGACGTCACCAGGGGGGCTAGATTTTCACGACTTTTCACGACTTGCATTATGTTTTTAGCTCTGGAGAGTTTCTTTTGGGGGATATATGAAAAAACAAAATTTATTTGGAATGAGAAAATGACAGCGAAATCGACCAGGGCTTTAATTTTTTGGCCACCTCCCCAAAATACAATTTCTTTTACATTTCAAAATTTTGAGTTTTTAAGTTTTCTTCAATTTTCCTTTTCCAATGGGTAGAGCAGACCGAGAAACGTTGTCGGAAGTCAACTTGCACTAATAACTAATGCTTACTTTAGCCAGAATCATCTATTTGAACTGCAATTTGGCAAATACGCAAAATTTATATGTAGTAAAAAAAACAGAAAAAATGGAAAATTCCACTCGTACGTTTTCTTGCATCCCTAAAGATAAGCAAACGCTGAAAGTTTCATTAAAATATCTGTATCCGTTAAAGCGTGACGACTGGTTGAGCATTTTTGGATGTGACCTCACTTGACCTTGACTAACTCGTTGACCCTAGATGACCTGACTTCAAAATTTTGAAACAGCATGCCAAATTGATGTGGGAAAAGGTATGCCAAATTTGGGCGCGCTGCCGCGCGCCGTTCGTCCACTATCCGCGAAAAACCTGAGGGGCGGTTGAAGAACCCCTCCCCGAGACGGGACGGGTTAAATACAGTCAATTCTTGCTGTATTTCTGCCTATGTGGATGCCTTTCAAATTGGAATGCTCAACTACTTCTGACTTCTGACTCAACTTTAAATATACAACACAAAAACAATGCAAACATATGATAAGGATACGTGCCGCGTTCTGTTCTCGCGTAAATTCGAACGACATCCGTTCACGCTACTTGCATCCTCTTCGGCAGCAGATTTCGTCCCGCGCTGCATCAGAATTTACTCATCGTCTGACAAGTGTTTCCACCGGGCGACAAATGCGACGCTACGCTGCCTAGGGCGGCAGTTCGAAGTGCCGCCGCCCATGTAAACCGAGTTACCGGGGCTCTGAGCATCGCAGAAGAGGGTCACGCCCACCAGAAACTCCACGACAGAGGACGGGGAGGCCGCCGGGACTCTGACCCCGTCAGGTCAGGGTTTTAGCCACCGGAGGATCGTCGGCCGACAGATGTGAGTGATGTCAGCGGCATCAGGGTCAAACTGCGACAGTGAATGTTTTGTAATGAATGCACGGAAATAGGGGTTTTGCGAAAAATGTTCTGCGACGGCTCAGTTTGATAAATGAAGCACTGCTGTTGGAGTTGCATAGATACACTTAGTGGGGCAGCCTGGAATTTTGTTAAGGAGACCAACCAAAACAAAAGTGGCACGAAACAGATAATGCTTTCGGTGTACAAGGCGCACGGGAAAGTTGTCACTTTCAACAGTAAACATTTCACAATTTCTTGCTTCATTTATCACATTTTTTGGTTGCTATAGGGGGGGAGATCCCCCTCCCCTCCTTGGCTGGCGCCTTTGGATACACCAGGCATTTCCGAAATACACAAGCAGGCACGAACACACAAATATGCATACATGACACCTACATGCATGGCAAATCCAGGGAACGGGCTGAGGCCTCCTCCATTATCGAGCAAATCACAAATAGATTTGGGGATTCTCGGGAATTTTCATGGAAGATAAACCTTGTTATAAGACTTTATCTTGCCTCAGCCCCTCCCGGCACACGGTAAAATACCTATCTCGGTTTGTCGTCGTAAAGTTGGGCCATATATGTCGAAAAAACATGCCTACATATTTTCGGAACACTTCATATGGACATCCATGCTTCCTGTGAGAAAGTCTTCACCGGGAAGAGTCGATGCGTATAGTCCAACCCGTGCATAATAGCAAGCTCACAGGCAAGTGGGGGAAGCTAAACTTAGCATGGCGAGGTCATAAAGCAGCTTTGATGTGGCAGTGTAAGCAGACAAAATGACAATGTCATTTTTTCAAACTAATGATGCCAGAACCTATATCTTTGGTCCGAAGGTATTCGGCATGCCCGAGTACGCCGGCTCCACGTTATGGTGGGGATATTCGAGCTTTGCGAACTTCGGTTCTTGTTCTGGCAGACAAGGAACAGGTATATGGCTGCATGTTCCCGAGCACATGCCTGGCATGCTGCCAGTTTTGTAAAGTGCCAAGGTCATCATACACTGATAAAGTTGCAGGAGATTCCCACCTCCTATAGGCGCATTCAATGGGGAAGTCTGTCCCCCACCCTGCTTGGTGAGGACAAAAAAAAAACAATATTGTTTTTACCGTGAAAAATGAAAAGGTTGAAATAGATTGAACGCTGATATGCAGTGTCTGAAATCCGGGGAGGTGTTCGATTTAGACGGGTTGGGTACGCTGAGATTCTTTTCTGAGCAAAATACTGTCTGCGCCGCCTGCCGCCTCAGCCCATCTCACCTACCTACCGCCTCAGCCCATCTCACCTACCTACCGCCTCAACCCATCTCACCTACCTACCGCCTCAACCCATCTCACCTACCTACCGCCTCAACCCATCTCACCTACCTACCGCCTCAACCCATCTCACCTACCTACCGCCTCCACCCATCTCACCTACCTACCGCCTCAACCCATCTCACCTACCTACCGCCTCAACCCATCTCACCTACCTACCGCCTCAACCCATCTCACCTACCTACCGCCTCAACCCATCTCACCTACCTACCGCCTCAACCCATCTCACCTACCTACCGCCTCAACCCATCTCACCTACCTACCGCCTCAACCCATCTCACCTACCTACCGCCTCAACCCATCTCACCTACCTACCGCCTCAACCCATCTCACCCCCTCAGCCCATCTCACCTACCTACCGCCTCCCACCCCCATCTCACCTACCTACCGCCTCAACCCATCTCACCTACCTACCGCCTCAACCCATCTCACCTACCTACCGCCTCAACCCATCTCACCTACCTACCGCCTCAACCCATCTCACCTACCTACCGCCTCAACCCATCTCACCTACCTACCTACCGCCTCAACCCATCTCACCTACCTACCGCCTCAACCCATCTCACCTCCCAACCCATATACCTACCGCCTCAACCCATCTCACCTACCTACCGCCTCAACCCATCTCACCTACCTACCGCCTCAACCCATCTCACCTACCTACCGCCTCAACCCATCTCACCTACCTACCGCCTCAACCCATCTCACCTACCTACCGCCTCAACCCATCTCACCTACCTACCGCCTCAACCCATCTCACCTACCTACCGCCTCAACCCATCTCACCTACCTACCGCCTCAGCCCATCTCACCTACCTACCGCCTCAACCCATCTCACCTACCTACCGCCTCAACCCATCTCACCTACCTACCGCCTCACCCCATCTCACCTACCTACCGCCTGAACCCATCTCACCTACCTACCGCCTCAACCCATCTCACCTACCTACCGCCTCAACCCATCTCACCTACCTACCGCCTCAACCCATCTCACCTACCTACCGCCTCAACCCATCTCACCTACCTACCGCCTCAACCCATCTCACACTCACCTACCTCAACCCATCTCACCTACCTACCGCCTCAACCCATCTCCACCTACCTACCGCCTCAACCCATCTCACCTACCTCCCATCTCACCTACCTACCACCTACCGCCTCACCCATCTCACCTACCTACCGCCTCAACCCATCTCACCTACCTACCGCCTCAACCCATCTCACCTACCTACCGCCTCAGCCCATCTCACCTACCTACCGCCTCAACCCATCTCACCTACCTACCGCCTCAACCCATCTCACCTACCTACCGCCTCAACCCATCTCACCTACCTACCTACCGCCTCAACCCATCTCACCTACCTACCGCCTCAACCCATCTCACCTACCTACCCCCACCTCAGCCCATCTCACCTACCTACCGCCTCAACCCATCTCACCTACCTACCGCCTCAACCCATCTCCTACCTACCGCCCCCATCTCACCACCTACCGCCTCACCCATCTCACCCCACCCCCACCCACCTCACCTACCTACCGCCTCAACCCATCTCACCTACCTACCGCCTCAACCCATCTCACCTACCTACCGCCTCAACCCATCTCACCTACCTACCGCCTCCCACCCCCGCCCCAGGTGCGGAACTTGATGATTTTGTTTGGAGATGCACACCAGCAGTGCTAAATACAACATTCAACATCACATCATATCCTGGCGATGTTCAACCTGAATAACTCCGAAATTGACAAGTCAGCATATAAATTCGCATCCCTAACCCGCATTTCTGGTATCCTACATCATTTTGTTTCAATTTAAGCTTTGCAATTGTCATTTCAGTGTAATTATCGGAAACACTGATTAAATACTTGGGGGAAGTCGGGTATGCAAGTCATAAAACTGGGGATGCGTGTCTTCATGCCGGGGATGAGCGTCTGCTAGGCATGCCGGCGCGCCGGGGATGAGCGTGCACATTTGCACCAGAATGAAGAGCTGCCCGGCTAGTGCTGCAGTATAGGAGGAATACCCCAGCCAATCACACCCGACGGAGGAGAGGCAGGATTGGCTGGGGCGTGATTGAGAGGAGAGAGGGTCATTTCCCACTTGGGACAGGATGAGTCATTGCGAGATGAACATAGGAACAGTAGAAAAAAAGTTTTGAGTGGAAGAATTTGACTTGAATTCATTAAGACGCCTTTCTACATTCCTCGCGTGCCCAATGTCCAGTTTCCAAGTTCCGCGACAGTTTCCTTTACACCGTGGCGACACCGGTGTAAATAAGGACGTGACGTGACGACACCGGTGTAAATAAGGACGTGACGTGGCGACACCGGTGTAAATAAGGACGTGAGGTGACGACACCGGTGTAAATAAGGACGTGAGGTGGCGACACCGGTGTAAATAAGGACGTGACGTGACGACACCGGTGTAAATAAGGACGTGACGTGACGACACCGGTGTAAATAAGGACGTGACGTGACGACACCGGTGTAAATAAGGACGTGACGTGACGACACCGGTGTAAATAAGGACGTGACGTGACGACACCGGTGTAAATAAGGATGTGACGTGACGACACCGGTGTAAATAAGGACGTGACGTGACGACACCGGTGTAAATAAGGACGTGACGTGACGACACCGGTGTAAATAAGGATGTGACGTGACGACACCGGTGTAAATAAGGACGTGACGTGACGACACCGGTGTAAATAAGGACGTGACGTGACGACACCGGTGTAAATAAGGACGTGACGTGACGACACCGGTGTAAGTCAGGCACCTGGGATCTGGTTGACGGGAGCTGGTTGAGCTGGTGGGGGCTGGCTGGTTGACGGGAGCTGGTTGAGCTGGTGGGGGCTGGCTGGTTGACGGGAGCTGGTTGTGCTGGTGGGGGCTGGCTGGTTGACGGGAGCTGGTTGAGCTGGTGGGGGCTGGCTGGTTGACTGACCTGACTGCAGCAGGGTTCCAAAGACGCCCACCAGGTGGTTGGTGTGGTTGTTCCATTTCAAACTGAACTGCTCGGAGGCCATCATCTGAAAACGAAACCGCGAATAAGGCGCCGACCAAGTCCAGTTTCACAACGGTGGAGTGCCGTGCAATGTGTAGGCAGCCTACGGTATGTTACGGTTGGCTACGGCATGTTACGGTAGGCTACGGTATGTTACGGTAGGTTACGGCAGGCTATGCTAGATAACGGTAGGTTGCGATAGATTACGGTAGGCTAGGATATATTACGGTAGGTTACGATAGAGTGCAGTATGTTACGGTAGACTACGGTAGGTTACGGAAGGCTACGGTAGGTTACGATGGATTACGGTAGGTTGCGGTAGGCTACAGTATGTTACGGTAAGCTACGTTAGGTTGCGGAAGGCTACGGTAAGATACGATAGATTACGGTATGCTACAGTAGGCTACAGTAGGCTACATTAGGTTACGGTATGTTACTGAAGACTACAGTAGGTTACGATATGTTACGTAATGCTACGGCAAGTTACGGTTGGCCATCCAATGCTACGGTAGGTTACGGTATGTTACTTAATGTTAGATAATGCTACGGTTAGGCCATGTAATGCTACGGTAGGTTACTGTAGGTTACTGTATGTTGCGTCAGGTTAGACGAGGCTACGGTAGGCCATGCAATGCCACGGTAGGTTACGGTATGTTACGTAATGCTAGATAAGTCTACGGTGGGCCATGCAATGCTACGGTAGGTTACTGTAAGTTACTGTATGTTGCGTAAGGTTAGACAAGTCTACGGTAGGCTACGAACTGATCAATCGTGCGGCACGTCAGTTTTTTTTCTTGTGAACTGCTCTATTGTCTCCGGACCTGTTGGCCAGGAATTCCCACTCGCTACTGCCAACATGGCGCGTGCCACGAGTAGTTATTATTCCTGAAGCAGGGGCGTGTCCAGGGGGAGCAAGGGGGCGTACCCCGGTCCGTGGGTGTCGCTTGATGGAATTGGTCGGGGGAGGTTAAATTATTTTTGGTGGGCAAAGCTGCCCCGAAAACCATTTGTATCTATTGTACGCCCATGTGCCCAATGGTTTAGCTTCAGCTTGATTGGGGGGTCGATGATTGTGGGGGCCAGAGCAATTACTGAAGAGACCAGTGACTCCCTTTGCATATACAAAGTGGTACCACGTCCATTCCCCTGTCTTATTTTTACCCGAAGGCACCCCTCCAAGTCTATAAGACGCCATTTCGGGATCCCTGAGTGTACCCCATCCCCTTGCATTGAAATTACCATTCAGTGACATCTCTTTGGAGATACAGCGCCACTCCAGTCGATATATTTATTTATTTATTTATTTCACAATACATGCCCTCCACGTGCCGTGGCTGTTATGGACAGTCTGGGTCGAGTGACCTGTGGAGTGCCCACACGGCCAGAATTGTTGGATCCGCCTTCGTTTGGTGGGGGTGGACGGGTGCACCTATATGGGGGTGGACGGGTGCACCTATGTGGGGGTGCACGGGGGGGGCAGTTCGGTTAGGATGAATGTGTTTGAGGGGCACACGGTTCTGAGATGATGATGCTGCTCATGAGCGTAGTCAGCCGGGGTATGGGGGCTAGTCCCCCCCCCCTCGCCCCAAAAACACATACTTTTTGCTGTGCTCCCTATGCCTCCAGAAGAACCCCTGAAGCAGCCCCGATGGTCCTTGGTTGGTGTCTTTTTCACCATGATGGATCCAGGATGCGCCATTTTACAAATTAGTCCAAATACCTGCTGGAACGGCCTCATGGACCAGGATCAGCTTGCTGCGTGAACCGTGGCCCCACCACTCCGATCCAAGCACACCGGTTGAACAGCGGAGTGTTGACCCGAGAGCTTAACGTGCCGTCAATGCACCGACGCTGTCGCCGGGCAGCTCGTGCCCGGCCTTATCTGGCCCGTTGCCAACTGACCCTCCCAGCCGGGGGCTAAATATGAGCGCGTGAGGCGACTCAAACCCTGTCCTGCCATGACAGCAGGTCAGCGCTCCAACCAACTGAGCGGCCGAGGTGCCACAGACCCAGTGACACGTCTGTGTCCAGCAGGAGAAGGCTCACATCCATTCCCACAGTCTCCACGAATTACTTCATGAAAAGAAGCTCGACGGACGCAAGCAACACAACACCTCAGCGATCGCGGACATCGAGATGGATGAGCGTAGAAGAGGCAGGCAAACGCATGACACGAGCGTACACGAGTACGCATTCGTACACCAGCATAATACAATACCCATATCACTCTCTGCACGCGTGCGTGGGGGTGAATTTCGGGCCGGCCGGCCGCAGTTGCGTCGATAGCGACTCGCGACACAACTTGCACTACTTCCCTGAGCCAAATGTTAGGGACGAACGAAGAAGCATCACGGCAACTGGCTACCCGCGAAGAAACACCACAAGTTGTCGCGGCTTAAGGAGCCGGCTGGGGCCCGCGCAGCCGGATCGGCCGGCTTTGCCATTTTGTTTCCCGCATTACGCGTACCGAGAGATAGAGATAGAGAGAGGGAGGGAGGCGGCGTCCAATAGCCGCGGTAACGCAGGCCACGCCGGTCGACACTGGCCATTTTGAAAGTGCGCATAAACAACCCTTTTGGTGACTCCTCCCGGCGCAGCGCGCGCAATGCCGCCCTATTTGCGCTCGCCGCCGCGTCGGCTCCGCCCACCGCGGCGTCACGACCCCTAAGGACGGCCCACGCGGGGCCCGCGTCCGCGCGCCCGCTGTCAGAGGGCGTGAGGACGGCGCGCGCGCGCGCCTGTCGGAGGCCGTACCCGCTCGCCGCGGTCCGGTTCGCCAGTTCGACTGGACGGACGCTCGCGTGGCGGGTTGCGCGCGCTGGCGGCGGCGGGCGCGCGTCCAGCTGGCTCGGGCCCGCCCGAGCCGGCGCCGGCCCGTTGCTGCGCTCGGTGTCGGATCATGCCCGGTATCAGCGGTCGGAATGGTCGGGCTTTTAGAAAGAAAAAATGACGGGTCGGAAATAATGAATAAAATAATAATGATAATAGTATAATCATAATAATAACGATAATAATGATAATAATAATTACAATAATAATAATAATGATAAATTAATAATAATAATAATGACAGATCGAAAATAAATGAGATATAAAAATAATGGCGTGATCGGAATGGTCGGGTTTTAAAAAAATGGCATGCATGACCACTGGTTTAGCTGTTTTGTGATTTTGACCTTTCCTGCTCTGCTGTTTTATTCAATTGATGCGAGGCTATAATAGCCACAAGTTCATTGTGGATAACCCCAATAAAAAGTGTGTCGGTCCGTCTGTCGGACCACGGCCAAAAAGGCTGTTTTGTGGTCCTTCGCCTCGTCTGTGACCCCTCGCCACAGTGTTGATTTTAGACGTGGAGCGAGGGTGTGAGGAACATTGTAGTTTGGATACTGGACGGGAAAACAATAGTAAAGCGGACTTGTTGCAAGGTGCCGAAGTAGAGTGTGGACCGTCTTGAAGTTAGAAGAGTAGAGATGAGCCGAGTTCAGTGGAGCTGTCGTAGAGAGATGAAGTGGTAGATATGGTCGAAGGCCGAAGATGATGCAGTAATGAAGAGTTGCCAGTCCGGGCGGTGCCAAGTCGCAGTATGGGGTGTAGTGGGGGGTTGGGTCGGGGCAAAGCACTCCTGAATGAATGCAATTATCCACCAATAAGCATACACACAAAAATCCGGCCCACCTCAGCCCACCGACAGACTGCCCACAGACCACGGGTAGCCCATATTCGGCCCACCAACAGCCCACCGACAGCTCGTCGCGCGTCACGCAGTCCCACGTGACGAATGCCACGTGACAGCCGCCGGCGATAGTCACGTGACAGCCGCCGGCGGCAGCAGCATGGCAGCCATTGGCGGCGGTCACGTGACAGGAAAACTGGCGTCGAGCCGCGCGAGTGCGCGCAAGAGTGGCCGCCGGGCCGACCTGACGCGGACCGACCTGACGCAGGCCGGGCCGACCTGATGCGGAGCGGCCGCCGCTGACCGCCCAGCGCCGCTGGCCAGGCGTGGCCAGTAGCGGCCAGCGCTCACATGACGTCACGACGTAAAATGCCGCCATTTACGGGCGTGACCAGCAGTGGCCAGAACTCACATGACATCACGACGTAAAACACCGCTGACCAGTCGTGGCCAGCAGAGGCCAGCGCTCACATCTACGTGACGTCGTGGCTGCCAATTCGTGTAACTGCTTTCCGGGCCAAATGACTGTTTCATGGCCAAAGCCGCCTCGAAAACCATTCTTGTCCACATTACGCCCACGGTTGTGATGGCTAAGCCGTCTGATCGGGGGAGGGGATTTAATGGCTGATGGGGACAGCGTTCCCCTCAGCCTGTATAAACTGACGCTCCTGCATGACGTACACAACTACAAACTGACGCTCCTGCATGACGTACACAACTACAAATTGACGCTCCTGCATGACGTACACAACTACAAATTGTTTTGTGGAGGAGCAAAGTAAAATTAAAACCAGTTATACATCAGGGAGACGTCCACAACCCAGCCCCCGCCTTCAGCACCCAAAAACTTCGCACAAAGTATAACGTAAAATTCCCTTAACGTAAATGTCCACTTGCCTGCACCTTGATCGCAACACCCGCTTTTACAGATAGACATGTAACGTGCTCCTTTAAAGGCGGCGCAAATGACCTTTATGGTCCGGCACGCCTTAAAAAAATAACTTCCCCCATGACGTACATGGCGCACCAGCGGCGTGTAGCTGATGACAAACACAATACGCGGCCACAGGAACAGCGTTACGCACGGACCGTGCGGCCCTCTTTTGTTGGGAAGCCGTAATCGTTTGCCATGTGAACTCATAGACCTCTGGACCTCGTGAACGTTGGTCAGAGTGACGACCGAAAAATGACCAATGTCTGCTCCACCGCACGCCCTTCAAAGTAGGACGCTCGGTACCAAATTGGCAAATACGGAAATATAGTCGTAACGCAAAACACAACAAAGGCGCGCCTTGGCCGCATTTACTCTTAATAAATGAATAACTTTTTATTGTGAAAATTCCGATGGAACACATCACTACATATGGTGGCTGGGGGATGGGACAACATATGGCAGGTAGTGGTTGGAGATGGAGCCAACTAGGACAGCTGGTGGCTGGGGGATGGGACAACATATGGCAGGTAGTGGGTGGAGATGGAGCCAAATAGAACAGATGGTGGCTGGAGGATGGGGAAATATGCCAGACGGTGGTTGGAAATGGAGCCAATTAGGACAGATGGTGGCTGGGGGATGGGGAAATATGTCAAACGGTGGCTTGGCGATGCCTGCTCGTGACGCCACAACTCGCCTTATTCAATTGAAATCGCATTGAGAATGACTCCATAACGCCCTCATCTGCCGGCACTAGGGCGTCGTACGTCGGCGAAATCGTATTTCATCACAAATCGACTGGAGAAAACCCAGTGTGGACATTGGTTGATAACTGTAGCTTGTGTTGCAGAAGGCCAGCGGTGGACGGAATTCCAATGCCAGTCGGCGCTTCCTTTACGGAGACAGGAGTACGAAATTAGATAATAAGCTAGCACTCAGTATCCGTAATCACACGGTGGTGTTTGCTTCTTTGCAAGTCATTCGCGGTGTCGGTATTAGCCATCGAACATCAGTGGCGTTTGAGATGCGGTTTAGCAAGCATTTATTTGTTTTTTTTTGTCCTTCCCCATAGCAGATGCATGGGCGCTAAATGACCTTGTAGTCGGCGCGCCCTAAAGCCCAAATAATCAATCAATCAACCATAGCAGATGCAGTAGTCTGTCCTATCTAGCTACATTCATGCACACGCACGTCGATAGGTTCTTCCAATGTGGTGTTACCCTTGGTGAGGTGCTCATCTATGGGAGACGGGAGACTATTCAACGGGAAAGAATGAGAGGCGTGGGTCTATGCTGCTCTTTACTTGCATGCCTCAGTCGGACAAACTACATTGGCAGTTCAGTGAGTAGGCTACCACTGGACTCCCGTCGCAGGAAACGCCTGATCGCGATGGATTTTAGACTTCGGCAACACAGAATGAGCTGGAAGGGTTGGAAGGGAGCTCAGCTCGCCTGGTGAGTGAAAGCAATCGAAGCTGCAGTGAGTTGGCTTTTCGTCTTTGTGGTTAGTTGCTGCTGCCGGCAAAATTATCATACCACATGCAGAACATAGACATCAGCAAGCCGCATGCGGCTTACTATATACTAAGCCATGAGTGATTTAAGTGGTATGTGAAAATAACTCGCCTACGATTTGCTTTTTACAATTCACTATTTGCTTCATAATTTTATCTCATGCGTTCACCTGAAATTTGTGTGTGTTCCAGCCTAACCACCAGTGCAGTTGTGGGGAAGTAATAGCAAATGGACAGTCTTAAAGGACTTTGTACTCGGGCACCGTGCAACGTAAAGGTCGGCGCGTCGTGCTATTAACACTCACCGTGCATTGAACACATACTATTAACCACGGTTTTCCAAGACCATGTGGTTGAATATAAACCGCACGTTCCGGCGTGGGATAATCTATATTAAGCCACTAGTGAGTGGAACTTTTCATTTAAACCACGAGCCGTGCGAGAGACGTTTAAATAAAATTGTGTCAACTCACGAGTGGTAATAATAATGATTATATACCTATCCAATGGATCCAAACAATAATTATGCCCAACGATAGCTTTTACCGCCAGTACTTGCTCTTCCGGTTCAAACCCCAATACACAAGTGGGGCAGGCAAATTGAAAACTGACCAGCTGACTATGTTATTGCGCTGAGGCACTGTGCAATACAAAGGTTATTGTAGCGTACGATTAGCATTCAAAGTGCGATTAACACATGTTGCAATCCGTGGTTTTGCAAACGTATGCGACCCAAGAGTAATCGCACTTCCTGGCGTGAGATTAAGCAATGTTAGCCAACACCAAGAAAAAGCAGACATCCATTTTGACTAACGCGTGCAGGACGTTCCACTCAGATCTGCGGATTAACAAAACAAAAACACAATGGATTAACATTTTGTTGATCTAGGGGCAAAACTCATCCAGGTCTCCCAGCATATTGCTCCAAATTAGCATTTGATTGTGAGGTGGGATAGATTCAGTATACCACTCGCGTGCATAATGATCCTTTAACCTAGTTGTTTCGACGCCCAACTAGCAGGCGTTTTTATTCTCGCTCGTGGTGCAATTAATTTACCTAGCAACTTAAAGTGGCCTACGTAAGCCGTTGAAAATCATACCATGCACCTTGTCGAAAATTGGCATTTGTTCATAGCATGTAAGGTCAAGTCGGTCAAACGTCAGTCATATTTCGTCACGATCAACTTTGATCAATATCATGATATATGGCAATGCATTACATGGGCGCCGAAATCACATGATATAAATTTGTTCACCATATAAAGCTAACGAAATTTGGACATAAAATATTCCAAGACAGTCTTGGAATATTTTATGTCGGAGAAACCAAGCGTAGCATCAGGGATAGGTACAATGAGCACTTGGGAGATGCCAGACTTCGGAGAGAATACACACCTTTAGGCGAACACATGATCGGCAAACATTCTAACATGGAACACAGCGACACTAACACAAACTTCAAAGTAGAAATTCTAGCAACAGCCAGGGACAACGCTGATCTGAAGGTCCTCGAATCTCTACACATACGTAATCTACGGCCGCAACTAAACACGCAAACGACGTCTTGGTATATCACATAAAATTACATAAACATAAATTATATTTTATGTATTACGCGTTACATTCGATATATGTCTATATATGTGTCGATATGTATATGGACCATCGGCCCGGGCTTCCTCAGAGGATTCTATCTTGACCTAGTTGATTTCTGGTTTGGAGTTTCTTGAAGTGTCTGCAGCAATGAGGATGCTTTTCTGTGTTTCACGTGTATTTTTGCACGCTTTTTTTCCCGCGTTTTTTCAATTGTTAACCCTGCCATTTTTTATATCACTCCTGATGATGGCCCCTGGCCGAAACGTTGAGTAATATAGCATGATCCCTAACGCTACTTTTGATGTTGAGTAAACTCAGCACCTCCTGGTATATTGAGGGTCGTACATTTCGTCTCACGCAATGTCTAAAACCCAGGAGCACCTAAGAGCCATTCTTCGTTGTATTAAATAACGAAATTTGGTTTAAGATTTGTTATCCCCACTAGAAAGTACGGTTCGCATTCATTCACGTGCTTTTGCAAATCATGGTTTAATAATATATGTTAATCGCGCAGTGAGTGTTAATTGTGGGGCGGATTAACATTTATTTTATACAGTGCCTGAGTGCAATGGCCATTAGGGACAGACCATTTCATATTCATTGCCCACAAATGCACTGGCGGTTAAACATGAATATACATAAAATAAACGTAAAAGCCGGCATTGCATACCATTGTTAAGCCAATCGTGACTGGAATGCTTTGTTTCAACCATGAACCGTATGCGAGTGGTTCATTTATAATATTTAAATCGCCCATGGTGTAAAATATAGTAAGGCACATGCGGCTTAGCTGATAATTGGTACTGCTCGTGGTATAATTATTTTACTTTGCAGTGCCCAACTAACCATTAGGATGAAAAGCCAACCCGCTGCAGCTTCGAAAGCTTTCACTCAGCAGGTCAGCGTGAGGCCTTAGAACTGCGCTCACCTCAAAGACGACATTGCCAACAAATGGCATGAAGCAGGGGAACCATCATCGGTCAAATACAATGGTCGGATTATTCCGCTGAAATGCGCGAATATATATTACTAAATGGTATCGGGAGAGTAATTTTGCTGTCCAGTTTAAAAAAACACGTTGAACGGGACCGAAGGTCGAGTGCAAAGCGTTTTTAGTGTCCTAGCACTGTATTTATCGTGCCTTTGCTTGCTTAACTGCAATGGATGAATTGCAGAGACCTAGTTTTTCCTTCTCTCCTGATATTATTTGCAACTTGGTTGATGGTGATAATCATGACGACCGTGTTCAACATATGGAAAATCTCGTTGACAAAGTATTTAAAGTAAACCACAACCGATAAAATTGGTTTGAATGATTGGCACGTGAAGCGAAAAACTTACTTTGAAGAGAAACTATCCTCATTATGAGGCCTAATGTTCTCAAGGCAGTAATTAATGAGGGCTCGTAGTGTTAAAGTGAGCAGCACCGTTGTCTATCCGATAGAAATGCTACCGCATCCAAAAAGTTATATGAATGTAGTCATGTAAAATACTACAAATTGAATGTATTTCGCCCACCGGGCTTCTTCAGTTTAAGTACACACCTAACAAACGCAATCGCATAACAAACTCGGTTAAGAAATCAATGAGTTCGTTGCTAATTGCTTTTTTCGGAATTTTTACAGGATGATTAGCACTTGTTTATGGTTATGTATCAAGTCGCAAGTAATACGGATTCGTAGTGCCAAAGTCGGCAACATTTTTGCATACCTGACAACAAATATAACCGCAAAATTAATTCAAAGTGATTCTACAACTATCAACTACCACAAATGAATATATTTTCACTGCAGAGCCTATTCAATTCAAGCACACGCTTAGCAAACGCAATCGCATGACAAACTCATTCAAGAAAGCAATGCGTTCGTCAATTATCGCGTGTTTTTAACCATTTTTTTATAGTTTGTATTAGCCTGCACAACGGTAATAATGTCGAACATGTTCCAGAACATAAAGCACGAGAACGAAGTGCAATTAATAGACGACATAATTTAAATGCCTAACTGGAGGATGCCGAGCGAACGTACATAATATTTTGTTTTACTTCACTTCATCATACAATTATAGTAAATTTCGCCCACATTTTCCTACACCAATTTGACATATAGAATATGAACTTTAAGGTCAGACACCGAGGTCAAACACCTGGGAAGCCACGGAATTCACTTAGCTGACAAACAAAATATATGTCCTTGTCGTTTCCATTATTTCACTCATCATGCTCAAAAACACATCAGGAGCTTTTTGCCGTTTATCCGCACAATACCGCGGTCTGTCGGATTTGAAACGAAAACGTCCACTACTGTATTACCACAATTATAAATTATCTACCCCTCCAAGCATCATATTTTCGTGATACTTGGCAACATTTCAACATCGCAAACTATGACCTCATTATTCATGGTGCGAGTCTGTCAGAAACTTGGTGTGGAAAAATCCAACTTGCGGTTTTTCGTGGGTGTGTCGGGCTTGCCCGCTTCGAGACTCCTAATATGCGACTTCACCGCTACGAGAAAGTTTTTAATGCGATTTTACTTAACTGCAATTATTGAAGTATGCAGCATTATAAATGAACATTTAAAATGATCACGTTGTGCGCAAAATACATTAGTTTTGTATCAGAAATATTCCTACCGTTTTTCTTTGGCAACCAAATGGGGCAGATAGCTTGCTTAAAACTAAGGATGAAGTACCGATTACGGCGTTTTACCGTTTGCTCTCCCATCTCATGGCATCTTCCCTCAACAGCATAAACACAGATGGGCCCCGGTTAGTGATAAATTATTCGTGAAATATGGTAGAATGCATCACTTTCTGAACACTCAATCGACATCCTTTCCCAAGAATCATAGACATCCTGCTTCGTGATGCGCGCTTATGAAGTTTTCGCATCTCCTTTCAAACAGTATCTCGTTTGAAAGTATCATGCGCATGCTCTCGATAAAGGATACATGAACATTCCGCAACCCAATTTTAGGTAAATGGTTTAACTATAATGTGATATGGTATACAATTCCCGTTTATAGCATAGGTATTTTTCTTGCTATCCAGAACATAGGTCTTCCTAGATTATGAATCTCAAAACAAATGATAAACATAAAGTCATAAGTATGCCATTAGCTAAAATTTGAGTCTCAGAGACATGAAAGGGAATTTAAATAACACTAGTCCCATGGCAAATTTCGACATCCTGCTGTACTCGTTTCGACATTTCACACCTATCGAAAAACCATTATTTTAACCCGCGCCGTCTCTCCGGTCAGATCCTCACACCCCGTCTCGGGGGCGGGGGGGGGGGGCGGCGGCGGCTAGTAACCCCCTCTAAAATCAAAACTAAGCGTCGCACGTAAACGAAAGAGGTGTCATCGGAAAGCGCTCGACGAGTGGGGTTCGGATCCACCCTCCCCCCCCCCCAACAAAATTTCCCCCAAAAGTGACGTCACCAGGGGGCTAGATTTTCACGACTTTTCACGACGTACATTATGGTTTTGGCTCTGGGGAGTTCCTTTTGGGGGATATATGAAAAAAACGAAACTTATTTGAAATGAGAAAAGGACAACGAAAAATCGACCACGGCCATAACATTTTTTTTCGCACCCCCTCAATTTTTTTTATTTCAAAACTTTCAGTTTTAATGTTTTCTTTAATTTTCCTTTTCCAATGGGTAGAGCAGACCGAGAAACGTCGTTGGAAGTCAACTTGCCCTAATAAAAAAATGCTTACTTTAGCCACAATCTTCCAGTTGAACAGCAATTGGCAAATATGCAAAATTTATGTGGCCAAAAACAAAACAAAAACAAAAATCCACTCGTACGTTTTGTTGCATCCCTCAAGGTAAGCAAACGCTGAAAGTTTCATTAAGATATCTGCATCCGTTAAAGCGTGACGACTGGTTGAACGTTTTTGGAGGTGACCTAACTTGGCCTTGACTAACTCGTTGACCCTAGATGACCTGACTTCAAAATTTGCAATGCTCATGCCAAATTGATGTGGGAAAAGGTATTCCAAATTTGGACGCGCTGCTGCGCGCCGTTCGTCCGCTATCCGCGAAAAAACCTGAGGAGGGGCGGTCGAAGACCCCCACCCCGAGACGAGACGGGTTAACACTGGCCCCGGTGGCTGCTATTCTGTCTTAACACTTGAAGACCTCGTGACTTCATGGCTTGCGCTCCTCCGCGCGCCAGGGTTCGCCAGGATCTGCCGGCCGCCTCGAGAATCAGTGACGTCAGCGGGCAGCATGCGGCGGCCGCGATGACGTCAACGGGCCGCATGTGGATGACGTCAGCGCGTGGGACTGATCGCCGATCCCAACACCGAGGCCACAGCAGAGGACGGGGGATGTTTGGTCACGTGGCGACATGCAGCGCCGGGGAAACTGGGCTGGGTGCCAGTGGCGCAGCCAGGATTTTCCTTAGGGGGTCAGACCCGCCACTCCCACCTTCAAGGTGATGAAGCAGAGAACGTTTCCGGCGATATTTTAGGGTTTTGCACGGTGAAAATACCCAAAAATTATCGTCTCATCTAGTGTATTTTCAGTGTTAAGGAGACTAGAACCCTCCCCCTTGGCTGTCCCTCTGCTGCCGGCCACACGGATAACGTTCGTACTCGTAGGCCTGTGAAGAGGCGACCCAGGCGCACGACCTATCCCCAATGGAGTCCACCCGTGACTGTAGAGAACCTCGGTTATTGGTTGGTTATTGGTTGCACGACACATCGACCGTTGAGTCATGTAGCGTCGCCAATCTCTCACGCCGACTCGCGACGGCAGGCGAAGAGTAGCGACAGGTGAGACTCGAACCCACAACCTTTCGATTATGAGACGAGCAGCTTATCCCTAGGCTACTCGTCCCCCTGTAGAGAACCTGAGCACTGGCCCTGGCCACCACGTGAACAAGAACGGCTTGGCCTGCCCCGACTTCCTCCGACGTCGCTTCGCACACCTGTGCAAGTGTGCAAATACGCACCACGAGAAGGGGACGCTCCGTTCTTCCTCTCTTCTCCGCCCTCAGTTCACGAGGCTGACGTTGGCCGTCCTCGACAAGCCGCTCGTTATTGAACCTTAAAACCTTATACACTAATAAACTGAACTGAACAGAACCGAACAGAACCGTACTGAACGGAACTGAACTGCACTGAACTGCATTGAACTGCATTGAACTGAATTGTACTGAGCTGAACCGTACTGGCCTGCAATTATGTTCTCATCTTAAGGCTAATGCGTGTCCGAGAAATACGAGAAGTCAGTCCTTGTTGTTACGAAACTGTAGGATAATGCGAGCCGGACGGGGCCGGATCCAGGGATTTGGTCGGATAGGGGGGGGGCTTATCTGGGCGGGCAACATTTCTCCAGAGGGGCACCACTAATATCGAGGATTTAATGCATGGGCAGTGGTACACTTGAGCGTTTCCCAAAAACATCCTTTCTACCCAGAGAGACACCTCTCTACTTAAAGAGACTCCATCGCCTGGAAAATCGTTCAGCGGGAAGCAGAGGGTCCACTCGAGCTTCATGGAGACACGTATTATTTTCCCTTGTAAGGTCGTCACATCTCTATGGTACGTACGTCACATCTCAATCATGAGTACGTTCCCCAACTTCCCCCTGCTTGGATCTGCCAATACGAATGGACTGATACTTGGAGAACTGGTGAGGTGATGACGCCAGAAGGTGGATTCGTGGATTGATGGATTGCTCGATTGGTGGATTGATGGGTTGATGGATTTATGGATTTATGGATGGATTGATGGATGGATTAATTGATGGATTGATGGATGGATTGATGGATGGATTGATGGATGGATTGATGGATGGATTGATGGATGGATTGATGGATGGATTGATGGATGGATTGATGGATGGATTGATGGATGGATTGATGGATTGATGGATGGATTATTGATGGATGGATTGATGGAT
Source organism: Imbricaverruca yamaguchii (assembly GCA_034440575.1). Classification (NCBI taxonomy): domain Eukaryota; kingdom Metazoa; phylum Arthropoda; class Thecostraca; family Neoverrucidae; genus Imbricaverruca; species Imbricaverruca yamaguchii. Next base: position 706,387 of record JAOTOL010001654.1, on the reverse strand, counting down.
TGATGGATGGATTGATGGATGGAAATGGATTATGGATGTTATATAGATTATGGATGATTGGGGTGCACTGGTGACTGATGACCGATGCAATGTCATTGGTGATTGATGGATGGATGGATTGGTAATGGTTGATGGATTGGAGGATTGATGGATGGCGATTGACAGATGGATTGATGGATTGGGGATTGATGGATTGATTATGATTTTATGCAGCTTGCGCTTCATCCGAGTCGTACTAACTACACATTGGGGCACAATACATGAACGCTGAAGCCAGCAAACAGCCGCCGCAGCAGCCACCGCGAGACAGGTCAGTCGCTCCGGGGGGCAAACATCAGCCGACGGCGGACCGCAGACGATCGGAACAGAGTGGCGGCCGCCCAGCCCGGCTCGTGTTCGAGAGCCGCTGACGGCAGCGCGCGTCAGCACACGGCGCAGACCGGTCTGCGGGTAGGGCGCCCGTCTGCCGATCGAAGGGTCGTGGGTTCGCGTCCCGCCTGTCGCTGCCTCTCCGGCCGCGGCCGGTAGGCGTGAGAGGCCGACAACCCACCACCCACCACCACCAACCGACAACCATCGCCAACCACAACCACCAGCCACACACGACAACCACCACCACAACCACCAGCCGACAACCATCGCCAGCCGACAACCACCACCAGCCGACAACCATCACCAACCAGCCGACAACCACCGCCAGCCGACAACCACCACCAGCCGACAACCACCACCAGCCAACAACCACCACCAGCCGACAACCACCACCAAGCCGACAACCACCGCCAGCCAGTCCGCCGTCTTCCGACAACCATCGCCAACCGACAACCACCGCCAGCGCACAGTGGCACATTGCCATGTCGGGGCCGTCAGTGTCCGGTAACAGTGTGAGGGAGCCAGTGTCAGGTCAGGTCAGGTCACCTGCCAGGTAACAGTGCTGTACCAGCGCGTCTGCTGGTGTCCCTCGGCGTACTGCGGCACAGCGGCAAGTCCGAGTGACCAATTCAGTGTCAGGCTGAGGTCGCCGACTTGAGCAGCGTTGGTGCGGTGAACAATGGTGACAACAGAACGATGCATGGTGCAGCAATGATAATTATTTGTGAAATAGGGTGGAATATGCCACTTTCTGAACACTCAATTGACATCCTTCTCCAAGAAGTTTCGTCATCCTGCTCCTTGATGCATGCTTATAAAGTCCTCGTGTTTCCTTTATAACAGTATCTTTGTTATGAGTATCATGTTCATGCTCTTGATCAGGAAAGGTGATGCATAAACAGTTTGCAATGCAATTTTGGGTAAAAGGATGTCTATAATGTGATGTCACATACAATACAAGTTTATAGCATAGGCATTACTCTTCCTATTTCAAATACAGCTCTTCCTAACTTATGAATATCAAAGTAAATGATTAAGGTACAGTCATAAGCACCAGAACCATTCGCTCAAATTTGAGTCTGAAAGACATTAAAAGCATTTTAAGACACTAATCCCATGGCTAATTTCGACATCCTACTGTGCTCGTTGCGACATCTGACACCTAATGAAAAACCATTATTATAGCCCTGTGTTGCGGTGTGGCGGAAAGCGTCAGCCATCCGCCACAGTTGCTCAATGTGATGTTGCTCAGTGTGATGTCGCTCAGTGTGATGTCGCTCAGTGTGATGTTGGCTGCGTTTGTCGTCGGATCCCAAACCGAAGCCACGGGTGGCACTTGGTGAAGTGTATCGCTAGCCAGTGCTGGCACTGGCTCACCACCAGCACCACCAGCACCACCAGCACCACCAGCGCCACCAGCACCACCAGCGCCACCAGCACCACCAGCACCACCAGCACCACCAGCAGCACCACCACCAGCACCACCAGCACCACCAGCACCACCAGCACCACCAGCACCACCAGCACCACCAGCACCACCAGCACCACCAGCACCACCAGCACCACCAGCACCACCAGCACCACCAGCACCACCAGCACCACCAGCACCACCAGCACCACCAGCACCACCAGCGGCTGCACTCAACCCCCTGCTAAACCCAAGGAATTAGTAAAGCCACTTGCAATGGCTGCATTGCTTCAATATGCAATTCCTAATCATTCAAGAACAATTTAGCAATTAAGTACAAAGGCACTATATGTTATATTCGCAGGACCACCTTAGTTTTGTACTATGTATTTAACATGCTCAGTGAACTAATAATAATTCAACATTTATTTGCATCATTTGTATACAAACAACGTAAAGCGTCACATCCTCCGTAGTAAAATCGCGGAACCACATAATTTCGCCAATATTTCCCTGTATAGGATAGGTGCCTAAACAAGAAGACGGGCTGCAGAAGTGCAGTACACGTCGTTTGATGTAAGCAGGCATTTCAAATTGAACCTGAAGAAGAACTATGGCTGATATCATTTTCTACTCAATCGGAGACGATGTGCACTGTCAGAGAGTGTACACGGCTGCGAGGTGGGGCACGCGGGGACATGCCGATGCATAGAGGAGTGTGGACGGATTTGTGCAGAGGATGGCCATAGGATTGTATGCATCTGATACGCATGTTCTGCACGAGTCCCTCTCTATGAGTCTGCTATCGTCCATGCTATACCCCCCCCCCCCAACACTTTCACTCGGCGACCCTGGGAATGCTGTGGGCGCAACTAGCTTGCCGCCTGTCCACGGGCTTCCTCAAGGCCGCATTTCTTCCGAACTAACTGCTGGTGGCCTATCCGCAACGAGAATGCAAAATGTGCCGGTTGTGTGTTTATATTTTATGACATTCTTGCGGTCCTCGTTAGGCACCGTTGCGCTGCGGTGTTAAAGTCGTGATATCCCGTTAGGGGTGAGATGTCGAAGCGAGTACAGTGGTATGTCAAAATCGCAATGGAAATAGTGTTTGCAAAATTGTTACGTCCTGCAAACTCAGTTCTTTTTAGACAAATGCGTACATACCACTGATCGCACTTTGCGTGTTTTGAGAGGCATCTAATTTTGGAACACCGTTATCAACGATAACGGCACAGCACCTATGTTATAAACTAGCATTGCATGACATATCACATCATAGGTAATCCCTTCATCTGGAAATGCGGTGCGGAATGTTCGTTGCCACGAACCCAGATCCGCTATGGTGAGCACAAGCATGATACTTGTCAACGGTTAGAAACAGTTAGATCCCATTATTAATGATACGGCTATAAACAGGATACAGTTGGAAACGAGGCATACATACTTCACAAACACGATGTCTATTCTCCTTTGAGCATGATGTCGATTTAGTGTTCAGTAAGTGACATATTTCACCCTATTTCGTGAATAATTTACCACTGTAGCGCCGGCTGTTCTGATTTACGTATGGTTCGCCAAGGGAAGTCCACATTGGAAGACCATGTGAAGGTGCATGTGGCCAAATATGACCAGAGGAATCCCACATTGGAAGACCCTATGAAGGGACAAATAGGATCAAGTGAAGCCCACATTAGAAGACCCGGTGAAGGTGCATGCAGCCAAATAGGACCGAAGAAGCCCGAATTGGAAGACCATGTGAAGGTGCAGGCGGCCAAATAGGATCCGCTACTGCAGCTGACACGAGCACGGCAGTTCAGCAAATCATCAAAGCCTGGGAATATGCGTCTGCTCAACACCAGGAGTAGCTGTGCGGCCCAATGTATGACGAGGTGCACTATAGTACCCTGCGCTGGGAGAGATGAGGAGGTCGTGACAATGCACTTGCCCGGAGCCATGCATAAACTCTTCCACGTCAGGCCTATCAATATACAGGGCGTATCAATAGACAGGGCGCCCCCAAAGCGCAACTACCGGTTTGAGTTGCCCACGTGTGAAAGTTGAGATTATTAGCTAAGAGATGTCTCATAACATGTTTCGATGCTTCGTTTTCTGACTGGAAAAGGTGACGATAATCAGTTAGCTCGTGCCGTATGGTGTGTGATTCTTTCGTTTCGGACAGATGCTGTACGGATTATCAGTTTTCGAAGCCTGTTCGGATGGTTGAACTGCATGCTCATCGTGTTGCTGCACACCCACATGCCTTTTTACGCTCGGCAACATTCAGAATGATCCACGATAAACAGCAGTGTGTCCGGACCGGGTGCTGCTCCCGGCGGAACTGCGGCAATGTCATCAAGTGCACAGGGAACGGCGGGACTTATCGCGCCGGGCGCCGCGGCGTCGTGGCTCTTTTTGTATTCCAAAAGACCGTGTGATCTTATCCTGGTGGGCCGAGTGTGCCAGTTGACTGATGCGGGCGGCATTCACGCGCGGCATTCACGGCCGCATGCACCGTGAGGCGGCGTGCACGTGCAAATGTGCACGAACGCAGGACAAGAGCAGTAGTGCCGTGCAATAGCCAATGGTACTGAACACATAACAAGAACAGCACTGCCGTGAAATAGCCAATGGTAATGAACAACTAACAAAAACAGCAGTGACGCGCATTGACCAATGGGCACGAACACAGGACAAGAACAGCACTGCTGTGCAATAACCAATGCTAATGAACACATAACAGGAACAGCAATGCCGTGCAATAACCCATGGACACGAACACGGGGCAAGAACAGCCGTGCCGTGCGAGCTGGCACTTGGGCTACTGAGAAGATCCTGACTTCAAGTAATAGGTATCAAGTATCAGTAGGTAAAGCAACGCCAGTGCTGTCCTTGACACGAGCTATTCCCTTTCATCTGCACCTGAGCATTTAAAGGATGCTCGTACTCGCACTGACGTTCGCCGTCGAATTTTCTTTCGCAACAAACGACCTGTTATAAAGTGTGTGCAGTTTCACGATCGTCTGAGTTGGTGCAGCACAAACAGAAGCAGGAGCAATATTTTGCTTGCAAAAGGTACTGTAGGTACATTTGTGGCGAATGTTATTAAATGGTTTGCCCGCGTGCCCGAATTTTCTCCCTGAGACGTCCTCCATCAAAGGCAAGTTTCCGATCTTGGACATGACGGTATTTGGGCACCGCCGCAACCCCCCCCCCCCCCTCCCTACCACAGTCCTGTTCGCTTCGCTTCAACATCGCAAGACTTGTTTATTGTTGTATTGTTTATTGGGTGGTTCACGACTCACTTTATGCACATTCACGACTAATGGCGCCGCCCACATTGTTTCGTCGGTGGGCCGCAGGATTGCGAAATGTCCCGACCGGCGCGAGTGTCGAACCCGGGACCTTTCGTACCCAGAGCCAACACCTTAAACACTCGGCCATCCCGGCCCGATCTCAAGACGTGAAGCGATTGCCGTCGCGGAGTAAACGCAGTGACATTTCGAAAATGAACCGTTTGCCGCCAGCAAGGCGTCGTGGGAACGTCGTTCTGCTGACTTGACCCAGCATTGACCGGGCGTGGTGACAACACCTGCCCACCGACCGGTCAGATGTCCACGGTAACTTAAAAACGCGCTGCAATATGTCCACCACATTTTCAGTAGCAATCATTCGATCAATTCTCCTCCTACCGCCAAACAGCCGACTATGACGTCATGATAGGTCAGGTGTGAGTGGCCTCAAGGTGACGTCATGCTTGCCGAAGTTCGACGCCAACTATAACACAAATGGTAAACACAAATGGACATAGAAACGAATTAATATATTTGACATGTCAGAGGTACGCGAAGGATGATTAGTTGACAAATAATATATCATATCGTTGTTTCGTTTTATTCATTCATCATGAAATGCTAAACGCAAAAAAATGCAAACGAAAATTATATTGATGTCGGCATGTCGATGTAAAATAATGCTGATAAAAATACTCTAAAATTATTTGCACTTATAATCCAAATATTAAAAAATAATTCCTTGAGATGATTATGAAGAATGCAGCTACCAAATTTCAAGGCATGATCTATACAGGCGGTTCAATGCTGCGTCGAGATGTACCTCGCACTATACCACGTAGTGTATACCATGCAGTGTATACCATCCAGTATATACCACGCTGGCGCAACTTGAAGCCGCATCCCCGCGCCTAGGGAACGGCCTTCACCCTATTACGGCAGGGCCCTGCTAGTCCTAAATATGTAGAGGGGCGGATTCCCGCCCCCTCCCCGTACAATCTCAGAATCTATTGGGCCGAGTTCTTACAACTGAATAGCTCAAACAAATCTACTGGTTTCAACCATATTTTAAGCTGTCAGAATGTCATGTTTGTATTAGAACGGCGAAAAGTTCGAATTTTTCATTCTGCGGAAAAATTAATTGGCCGAACCGATAGGGGTAATGCTCTCAAGCATACTGTAAGGCACTTTTTGTCTCAGCCTTTTGTTCTGAAAAGGGCGTCTTTAGCAGAAACTACTTCAGAGTATGCATCCTGGAGTATGCACGTCCTGGATTCTTCTCGTCGTCTCCTGGATCCGCTATTGTGAAAATGTCACGCCCCGTCACTGCTTGCGATGCAACATCACCGTTCGTCAGTGATAAATTATTCGTCAAATATGGTGGAAAATACCACTTTCTGGAAACTCATTCGACATCCTCCTCCAAGAGGCATAGACATCTTGTTCCATGATGCATGCTTATGAAGTTTTCGTGTCTCCTTTCTAGCAGTATCTCACTTATACGTATCTTGTCTGCTCCTACTAAGGAATAGTGACACACAGACATTTCGCAAAGTAATTTTGGGTAAAAGGATTAACTATGCGATAGGGCGTACGGTTCCAAATTAGAGCATAGGTAATTTTCTCCCTGTCCTGAAAACAGCTCTTCTTAAATTATGAATCTCAAAGCAAATGACAAATGTAGTCACAAGTACCTACACCACTGGCTCAAATTTGAGTCCGAAAATACATCAAAAGCACTTTAATTGACATTATTTCCATGGCAAATTTCAACATCCTTCTGTGTCCGTTTCGACATCTCACACCTAACGAAAAACCAATATTTTAACCCTGCCGTTCGTCCCGCTCCAGCCCCAAACTTTCCAACGGCGACGTGAATAGCCGCCCTGGTAGCTCAGTTGGTTAGATCGCTGGCCTGCACTGGTCTCCACTGTACTGGCAACACAGGGTTCGAGCCGCCTCGCGCGCTCGCATTTAGCCCCCGGCCGGGAGGGTCACTTGGCAGCTGGCCCGACAAGGCCGGGGACGAGTTACCGGGCGGCCGTGTCGGTGCATTGGCGGCACGTTAAACTTTCGGTCTGAATTCTGCCGTTGAACTGGAGTTCATGGATCGGGTGGTGGGGCCAGGGTTCACGCAACAAGCTCTGCTTAGCAATGGAACCCTGGTTCCTCAAGCTACCCCAACGACAACTCGTATTCAATTTATAATGAAAAAAATTACCGCTTTGAGAAAACCGGCCACTTGTTGCAATTTTTCCTTCCCCCCGATTCCGCAATGGCATGATGAGGCACACAATAAACAATTCAGTAGATAACTAAGGTGGCATGAGCAGTTAACTTTCAAATTACTATCATCTGAAAAGTAAAACAACGCACATTTTTACATGTAGGTTCTGTTACTATGTTCTCGCAGAAATCCGTCAGAGGTGTCTCCCGATATTTGCCCCTGGAGCCGCCTCTGATATAGTCAGGAAATTAAAACTATGGGACCGTGAATAAAAAAAGACAGGAAAAGTCGCGGAGCTCCACGCTCGCACCACAAATGGCCAGGGAACGACACGCGAAAACCACAGGTGGCAGAATCCGCCCCGCTACAGCAATAGGTTTAATAAGCACCTCAAACACAATTTGGAATATGCTCTGAGAGAGTACTGAGTCAGCTCTGAAAGAGTACTGAGACAGCCCTGAGAGAGTACTGAGACAGCTCTGAGAGAGTACTGAGACAGCTCTGAGAGAGTACTGAGACAGCCCTGAGAGAGTACTGAGACAGCCATGAGAGAGTACTGAGACAGCCCTGAGAGAGTACTGAGACGACTTTGAGAGAGTACTGAGACAGCTCTGGGGGAGTACTGAGACTGCTCTGAGTGAGTACTGAGACAGCCCTGAGAGAGTGCTGAGACAGCTCTGAGAGAATACTGAGACAGCTCTGAGAGAGTACTGAGACAGCCTGAGACAGCTCTGAGAGAGTACTGAGACAGCTCTGAGAGAGTACTGAGACAGCCCTGAGAGAGTACTGAGACAGCTCTGGGGGAGTACTGAGACAGCTCTGAGAGAGTACTGAGACAGCTCTGAGAGAGTACTGAGACAGCCCTGAGAGAGTACTGAGACAGCTCTGAGTGAGTACTGAGTCAGCCCTGAGAGAGTACTGAGACAGCTCTGGGGGAGTACTGAGACAGCTCTGAGAGAGTACTGAGATAGCTCTGGGGGAGTACTGAGACAGCTCTGAGAGAGTACTGAGACAGCTCTGAGTGAGTACTGAGACAGCCCTGAGAGTACTGAGCCATCGGCTGCATTACGAATTCCCTTTGGTTGAGCCAGCCGTTCTTGAGATTTGCGTGGACAAAATTAGCGAGAAAAGGGAAAACATTTGCACCCCCCTCCCGTCAATGGTGTGCAGCCGAGAAGCGCGGTCAATGTATGGGTAACAGGTCGAACCGTCACGTCAAATGACCCTGGCTTCGACGGGTCACGTGGTCACCCAGAACAAATGCGACACCTCACGGGTACTTAGCCATGATAATGAACACTGTGCGATAATGTACAATGCTTAATCCACCTAAATCCAGCAATAGTTTCAATGGCACCACGGGACGAAGGCCAAATATCTCCACCACAAGGTCAAATACTCGCACCACAAGGTCAAATGCCCGCACCACAAGGTCAAATACCTGCACTACAAGGTCAAATGCCCGCACCACAAGGTCAAATACCCGCACCACAAGGTCAAATGCCCGCACCACAAGGTCAAATACCTGCACCACAAGGTCAAATGCCCGTACCATAAGGTCAAATGCCCGCCCTCACATGAACCGCTTGCAAACTCGCGATCGATCTAATGGTGGTGTGCATTGTGTGTTTTCCCCTCCCAAGCTTTCCCGACACACAGCTCCGGGTTACAGCTATATATTCTCAGAATTGGCCGCGCTCAGTATTACGTCGGCGGGAAGAAGGCTGGACAGAAAGGAATAATGCGGACAGACACCATGATGCGGATCAATCCCAATATCCGCATCATTGTGTCGGCGTGGAGTCCCTGTCACGATCCGTGATAAGCAGGGCGGGGAGGGTGAGCAGAGAGTGTTGGCAGCCTGCCACACACAGCAGCATAGGCAAACACCGACTGTTAATTGACATATAATTCATGGGAAACTGTGTCATTTTAAACTGTTGCGTGTTATAATATATTAGTACATTATACTATAATTTGATTACGCTGCCTTATAATTTTATTGCGTTACCTTTCATCTTATTAGCCCGCATTAAGATTGCATCACGTCACTTTTTGATTTCGCTCGCTTCCGCGTGCCACCTTTTTACGCGATCCTCCAGCGTCGGGTGGGATTCCATTGTTCATTCGAGGCCGACCTGGCGCACGCTCGGCGCCAGCCTCAGAGAATCCGATCCGGGTCCGAGCCTGGCCTGCCAAGGTTTGGCGAGATCGGCCAGATGACCGGAAGTGCAGCACCACGCGGCCGCGGGATCACACACTGATCCCGCGGTCCGTCAGCACCACGGACGTCGGCGGGATCACACACTGTTCCCGCGGTCCGTCAGCACCACGGCGGGATCACACACTGTTCCCGCGGTCCGTCAGCACCACGGCGGGATCACACACTGTTCCCGCGGTCCGTCAGCACCACGGACGTCGGCCCTGATCCGGTCCGTCACCACCACGCCGGATCCCTGTCGGCGGCCGATCACGGACGCCGGCGGGATCACCACTGTTCCCGCGGTCCGTCAGCACCACGGACGCCGGCGGGATCACACACTGTTCCCGCGGTCCGTCAGCACCACGTACGTCGGCGGGATCACACACTGATCCCGCGGTCCGTCAGCACCACGGCGGGATCACACACTGTTCCCGCGGTCCGTCAGCACCACGGACGTCGGCGGGATCACACACTGATCCCGCGGTCCGTCAGCACCACGGACGTCGGCGGGATCACACACTGATCCCGCGGTCCGTCAGCACCACGGACGCCGGCGGGATCACACACTGATCCCGCGGTCCGTCAGCACCACGGACGTCGGCGGGATCACACACTGATCCCGACACATCGGCGGCGCTCGCCGGCAGACAATCCCACGTCGCAGCCGATCCGGCAGCCCCCGCACAATGTCAGCGCGGCACCCCCTGCTCAGTAGCGCACCCAAGGGCCGACGGGGCCGTACCCGCCGCCCTCACCCCACCGCCGACCACAACATTGGCCTTCGTGCACGATGTGCAGGACTAGAACACCGCATACGGAAACATTTCACTAATCTCAAGGTCAGAGCATAGGATATTTAAATCCGATTTTTTTTTAGTTGGAAGTACCTTTCGACACACACCCCCACCTCATACCCACACACACAAAAAAAATCCGACCAAAAACCGCCCGACTGAATCCGCCACAGTCTCCGTCTCACCGCTACTTAACCATCTCGGACAGAAGACGACTAGGTGCAGCAGGGGTATGTCCAGTTCGTGTCGGCCGTCTACCAAGTATAGGGAGACAATACCGCAGCAGGGGTATGTCCAGTTCGTGTCAGCCGTCTACCAAGTATAGGGAGACAATACCGCAGCAGGGATATGTCCAGTTCGTGTCGGCTGTCTACCAAGTATAGGAACATACCCACAGGGATATGCCAGTTCGTGTCGGCCTCTACCAAGTATAGGAGACGATACCGCAGCAGGGATATGTCCAGTTCGTGTCGGCTGTCTACCAATATAAACAATACCGCAGCAGGGATATGTCCAGTTCGTGTCAGCCGTCTACCAAGTATAGGGAGACAATACCGCAGCAGGGATATGTCCAGTTCGTGTCGGCTGTCTACCAAGTATAGGGAGACAATACCGCAGCAGGGATATGTCCAGTTCGTGTCGGCCGTCTACCAAGTATAGGAACGATACCCAGCAGGGAGCCAGTGGCGGCGTCACAATACCGCAGCAGGGTATCCAGTTCGTGTCGGCGCCACCAAGTACACCGCCAGGTACCAGCGTCGCCTCACCAAACAAACCGCACAGGATTCCAGTCCGCCTCACCAAGTATAGAACAATACCGCAGCAGGGATATGTCCAGTTCGTCAGCGTCTACCAATATAGGAACATACCGCAGCAGGGATATGTCCAGTTCGTGTCGGCCACCGGTCGCGCCTACCATAGACATACCGCAGCAGGAAGCCAGTTCGCTCAGCCGTCTACACAACCGCAGCAGGGTAGCCAGTTCGTGTCGGCTTCTACCAAGTATAGGGAGACAATACCGCAGCAGGGATATGCCCAGTTCGTGTCGGCCGTCTACCAAGTATAGGGAGACAATACCGCAGCAGGGATATGTCCAGTTCGTGTCGGCTGTCTACCAAGTATAGGGAGACGATACCGTGTCCAACGCCGTGGAGCCAGCCTCTCCCACACACATTTTGGCCAATTTCAGCCGCTGTCCGCCCAGCGCCAGGTGTTTCTGTCAAGCGGCGCCCCCCCCCCCCCCACGCGCCCCCTGGGAATTCCCACCATGGTGCAACGTTGAATGGGGTCCAGTGTCTCATTAAATTGGGCGACCGTCGGGGTGCAGTGTCACCACTGAAGGGGAGTGGCCAGAGACGGCGAGCACCGGCTGTACTGAAGGGAAGTGGCCAGAGACGGCGAGCACCGGCTGTACTGAAGGGAGTGGCCAGAGACGGCGAGCACCGGCTGTACTGAAGGGAAGTGGCCAGAGACGGCGAGCACCGGCTGTACTGAAGGGAGTGGCCAGAACACCGGCTGTATAAGGTGCCAGCGCCACGGCTGTCTAAGGAGGCAGACAGCGAGCACCGGCTGTACTGAAGGGGAGTGGCCAGAGACAGCGAGCACCGGCTGTACTGAAGGGAAGTGGCCAGAGACGGCACGGGCCGTGGCCGTGACAATATGCTGTTGGGCCGCTTCTTCAGGCCACCTGGTGTGGTGCTCCACCTGGTGTGGTGCTCCAGGCTAGCTGGTGTGGTGCTCAAGCTGGTGTTCCAGCTGGTGTGGTGCTCAAGTTGGTGCTCCAGGCTAGCTGGTGTGGTGCTCAAGCTGGTGTTCCAGCTGGTGTGGTGCTTCAGCTGATGCTCCAGGCAGACTGGTGTGGTGTTCCATCAAGGGTTGCAGGCCAATTTATATACTTATGTTGGTTGGGGTGCCATCAATCCACAAACACATCGACAATACACAATGTCAAAACATAATGCTAATGCACATTGCACAATGATGACACACAATGTCAATACACAACGCCAGTACAACATTTAAATATACAATGTCAATGCACAATGACAATACACAATGGCAATTCACGTCAATACGCCATTGCGATGCAAAATAGCAATACACAACGTCAATATTAAATAACAATTCGCAATGGCAATACACCGTCAATGCACAATAAAATAATGCACGCTGTCAAAAATATCAACGTACATTGTCAATGCACAATGACAATACACCATATCAATGCACACTGCCAATATACAATGCCAATGCACGTCAATACAAAATGTAAATACACAATGCCGATACATAATGTCAATGCATGTCAATACAACACGTAAATGTACAGTGCCGATGGATAATGTTAATATAAAGTGCCACTATACAATGCCGATACACAATATGTTAATGCACACTATCAATGCACAATGTCAATGCACAATGCCAATGCACAATGCCAATGCACAATGTCAAAACACAATACCCTGCACACGTTCCACTTTGTTTTATATGAACAGGCAAACGCTTGACTTCGAACAGTCAATTAGCTCATTCGTGGGTGCCGTTTTCTTCGGACTGACATGCAGGAGCATCGGCCTCCATACCGTCCACGGATACCATACCATACCCATCCCATCCCATCCCATCCCTTCCCTTCCCTACCCTTCCATACCATCCCATCCCCTACCCTTCCCTACCCTTCCCATACCATCCCTTCCCTTCCCATCCCATACCATACCATACCATACCATACCATACCATACCATACCATACCATACCATACCATACCATACCATACCATACCATACCGTCCACGGATACCGCCCGACACCACGAGTGTAGCTGGTGCGCTTTTGGCACAGCCAGTGCAATGTCAATCAATGTCAACGTAAAATGTAATGTCAAATGTAATGCCAGTGCAATGTCAACGTCAATGTAAAATCAGTCGATGCGTTGTCATGCCACACCGGTGTTAACCATTGCAATGACACCAATGTTGGCTTTGCCCTCCAAATAACAACAGCTGGGCAAACAACTTTTAGCATGGGAGCATGGGCTGCTGCCACTGTAGCATGCAACCTCCACATGCAACTTTTAACATGTGGTGTGCTCCCTCCTCCCCCTGAATCAATTCGGGCCAACTGAATTGATTCGGTTGGCCATTGCCTTCATGTATTGTGTCCTCCCAGTAAATTTTAGAAACCTACACCGATATCAGACTGCAAAGTATTCCAAACGGCTCAACGTGGTTGACCGGACGCGGACAAAAAATCTGCACCGAAACGAACAGGGAGGAAAAAATCAGCACCGAAATGAACCGAGAGGAAAAAAATCCACACCAAAACGAAGCGGGAGGAAAAAAATCCGCACCGAAACGAACCGGGAAGAAACAAATCCGCACCAGGGAGACAAAATGCACGCACCAAATGCAAAATAAAAACATCACAGAAGGAACAAGAGGCTTAAGGCACACGCCATTTCTACATACACATCCTTCACAGCGAATCAGTAAAAAAAAATGCACATAAGACATCATTAAAGCACAGACATACTCCTGCATTTGCCACCTCGCTATTTCGAACCCAATGGGAGCACTGAACTGAATTTAGCAACATCAGATTTCTTGTGCGGCAAATTTATTTTGAAGCTATCAACGGAGACAAATGTGGTGACTCTATTCATTTTCGAGGTTTTGTTCAATTGTTTTCACTATATTCTTCTTGTGATTTTCAAAGTCGTATGTTAGTTATCGGCTGGTTATTGGCCCGCCGGCACCAGGTCCCCCACCAGCCGCACCAGGGGCACCACAGCCACACCACAGCCGCACCAGGGCGCACCACAGCCACACCACAGCCGCACCACAGACGCACCAGCCACACCAGGCGCACTACAGCCGCACCAGCCGCACCGCTGGCCGCCCGCTCCGCATTGAGGACACCTCGTCGAAAGATCTCGTCGAATCTGGGAGGATTCGATTCGCTAGTTCACATAGTTTCAGTTTACACCTCATTCCAGGGTGGGTCTGGTGGTTCTAGGCACTCTTCTGACAAACAAGCGTCACCTGTGATGCTTACATGTGAGCAGGTGACGTAAGCAACGCCGACAGTCTGCGGGGTCGTACGCCGATTGTGTGAAGCGTCCACCGCCAATAACCTGGCCCGTCATCACATGGCCCGTCGTCCCAGAGAGCTTCCATTGAAGCAGGCGATCTCCTTCCGCATGGGCGACATCCAAAACGACCTCAGTGTAGTGCTCTCCCGACATAACCCACCCTCAGGTATATACAATTTCTACATTTCTGTTGAAGTTAACAGCAGTAACTTCAAATCACTCGCAAAGTAACGACAAAATGAGCCCACGCTGACGGAACGCCGAACGCCACTCACCCACAACTGACGCTCAAGGCCACATATCAGCTGACGCCCAAGGCCACTTATCAGCTGACGTCCAAGGCCGCATATCAGCTGACGCCCAAGGTCACGTATCAGCTGACGCCTGCGTTTTGAAACTGATAAACTAAATTGATGTAATTTCCCGCCAGGTGGTAGATGAAGAGTGGGACACAAACTGCATGAAACGTATATTAGGCACTTGCATTTATGGCGACCTATGTACTTGTGACCTTAAAAAGGGTGTTACTTTTTAACTACGCATGATCATATCATGGGCGTCATCGGGGTGTCAGACAGAAAGAGGTGTCCCCCTTTAGAGACTGATGCCGAGGGGGAAGCTGGGCATGTCCCCACTCGTGGAATGTAGCGTCAATCTAGCCAGGCAAAGGTGTCCCAACAAAAATTATCGAATGCGTCCCCTCCTCCCCCTCAACCGCTCAACAAATATTGCACCCAAAGCCACCTCCCAGGGGAATCGGGGTGCCCCGTTGCCATGAGATCAAAAGTCTGAAGTTGACTTTTATACTATACTGTATGCAGATTTCTTGAGTTTCTCCCCCTCCTCCCGCTCAATGAATTGTCCGCCGAAGACTTCCGCAATGACCCACATGCCATGCAGACGAGTACTACCCCAAAATATTCGGGCCGACCATGCCCACCCTCCATACCTCGTGAAAATTAGCATCACGCATGTGGTGTTGCATGTTGGATTGCGCAGATGGCGTTGCACTATCGACCTAAACACCCTCACACCACCCACCCCTATCCACATATAACATGCATGGCGACGCCCCAGCCTCGCAGCATGGGCGTCGCTAGTGCCGGGTACCTATCGGTGTAAAGGGGAGGAGCATGTCCATCAGGTTACAACCTTGCTTCATACTTGGATGTTTTATGTCGAACACCTACTGTGTTATAAAGCATTGTTAAGCATTGCCAGGTGTGCATTAGTTGCATGCGCCACATAAATCCGAAGTGATTTTACTCCCATCATTATACATATATATATATATGTAGAATGACAAGAACTGCTGATAAGGTCTAAGGACTTTCGAAAAGTAAGACACTTGAGGCATAGTAGTCTTGAATCCTTTGAGCATGCATATTTAAGATTCATAGTATTGTACATGCCTAAGGTTTGAAATGTCCTAGATTTTCATGAAACTGGGCCCAGCACATGGGTGAGTATGGCCCGATGACCTCGTCCTCCCATCCCTAAATACGCAACTGCACACATACACCGTCTGTATTGTCCAGGACAGGCCAAGCGCTGCCGCAGCCAATGGGACCGCAGGACCTTCCGAGGTCACAGGTCACATGGAGGTCGTTCACAGGTCACAGGTCACAGGTCACAGGTCCGAGGTTCCGAGGTCACATGGAGCAAACGAAGCCCCACCCCGACTTACCCCAGTTTTCCAGAAGGAAAAAAAACATTCGAAGCCCCCGAATTCCAGCCAGTGTTTCGAGATTGTGGAAATTTCTTCCGTTGCACCTCCCCTGTAGCGGTACACTCACTGCCCTAGCACTTAAGCATAAGTACACTGAGCACACTGTGCTGCACACTAAGCACACTGTGCTGCACACTGAGCACAATGAGCTGCGCACTGAGCACACTGAGCACATTGAGCTGCACACTGAGCACACTGTGCTGCACACTGAGCACAATGAGCTGCGCACTGAGCACACAGGAGTTGGACACTAAGCACACTAAGCTGCACACTGATCACACTGAGTTGCACACACACTGAGCTGCACACTGAGCACACTGAGCTGCACACTGAGCACACTGAGCTGCACACTGAGCACACTGAGCTGCACACTGAGCACACTGAGCTGCACACTAAGCACACTAAGCTGCACACTGAGCACTGAGCACACTAAGCTGCGCATTGAGCACACGGAGCACACTGAGCTGCATAAAGACATGAAGACATAAGACATAAAAGATTAGTGCAACTATGAGCCACAAGGGCCCTTCTTGGTTGCACTCTTTACACTGAACCAGTCGCCCACCAAATCTGTCAATCAGCCCTCCCTGTAATACTGCATTGCATTGAGCACATTGAGCACATTGCACATTGAGCACATTGAACACATGCACATTGAGCACATTGAGCACATTGCACATTGAGCACATTGAACACATGCACATTGAGCACACCGAGTTGCACACTGCACACTGAGCACACTGAGCACACTGGGCACGCCGGTATAGGACGATTCCATGTCAATTTCTTCCAACTCTGAGTGGCCATGCACTCAGTGCTGCCTGAAAGTCAGATCATTAGCCGAGATTTCCGATCCATAAGGACAGTCAGTTTCGGCTATTTGTGTTGGTGTTGCGCCACGAGGCTGGTGGGTTAGAAGAGTCGAAGGGTGGTGGGTTAGAAGCGTCGAAGGCTGGTGGGTTAGACGTGTCGAACGCTGGTGGGTTAGAAGAGTCGAAGGCTGGTGGGTTAGAAGAGTCGAAGGCTGGTGGGTTAGAAGCGTCGAAGCTGGTGGGTTAGAGTCGAAGTGGTGGGTTAGACGTGTCGAACGTGGGTTAGAAGAGTCGAAGGGTGGTGGGTTAGAAGGTCGAAGCTGGTGGGTTAGACGTGTCGAAGGCTGGTGGGTTAGAAGCGTCGAAGTCTGGTGGGTTAGACGTGTCGAACGCTGGTGGGTTAGAAGAGTCGAAGGGTGGTGGGGCGGTCTCCGCACTCGTCCTGCTTCCTCTTCCAGGCCTCTGCCAGGATACTCATTTTTGTGTGCGTGGTCCACTCCTTCCCGAAGGTGCAAGTCGGTGGATTCCACCGCTCCCAGCAACGGTGGACTTTCGTCGTCCACCGTTGCTAATGTGCGAGTGGGTAGATCAACCAAGTCGAGCCTGCAACTGCCTGAGCGACAATTTGGGCGAATCTCACGCCTGGTGTGAACGCCGTGATCCGATACAACGGCTGCGGTGAATACTCTGGCTTCGGTTCCGCTTTTTTACCCAGCGCTCACCAGCGTGAACGTCGCGGCGGGTTTTCGGCTGAACAGCGGTGCAGGGAGAAGTGGACGACAGGGGGTTTAGGGTGCTTCCTATGAAACCCAATGGGCGTGACGTTCAGTTTCGCGAAGCTTCTAGACGCATTCACCGCTCTGACCTAACATCGCCGCCGGCCACTGTAAGCGTAATGGGAACTTACATGAATGTGCACACACCTATGTACATTTACACATGTCGAGTGATCTAACCGGCGTCTTCTGCAGGGACGGCGGGAACACCGTCCGAACCCTGTTCACCTCCAGCCTGTGGCTGTGCCTGTGGCTGCGTCTGCCTGCGCCTGTGCCTCTGCTTGTGTCTGTGTCTGTGTCTGTGTCTGTGCCTGTGCCTGTGTCTGTGTCTGTGTCTGTGCCTGTGCCTGTGTCTGTGCCTGTGCCTGTGCCTGTGCCTGTGCCTGTGCCTGTGCCTGTGCCTGTGCCTGTGCCTGTGCCTGTGGCTGTGGCTGTGGCTGCGCCTGCGCCTGTGCCTGTGTCGTCGTGCGGCTGTGCTGCCGGTCGTGTCGTGCCGTGCTGTGCCGCCGTGCTGTGTCTGTGCGTGCCGTGCTGGCGTGCGCGTGGCCGTGCCGTGCCCGCGTGGTGTGGTCCGTCGCGCCGGTGCGGCCCGTGGCGCCGTGCGTGGCCTGTGCCTGCCTGCGCCTGTGCCTGTGCCTGTCCTGTAACTTTCCCCTGTGCCTGTGCCTTGTACCTGTGAACGTTCCCAACCTGTGCCTGTGCCTGTACCTGTACCTGTGCCTGTGCCTATGTCTGCACCCTGTGATCGTTCCCAACCTGCGCCTGTGCCTGTGCCTGTGCCTGTACCTGTGCCTGTATCTGCACCGTGATCGTTCCCAACCTGTGTCTGTGCCTGTACCTGTGCCTGTGCCTATGCCTGTACCCTGTAAACTTTCCAACCTGTGCCTGTGCTTGTACCCTGTGAACGTTCCCAACCTGTACCTGTGCCTGTACCTGTACCTGTGCCTGTGCATGTACCTGTGCCTGTGCCTGTACCTGTGCCTGTATCTGCACCGTGATCGTTCCCAACCTGTGTCTGTGCCTGTACCTGTGCCTGTGCCTATGTCTGCACCCTGTGATCGTCCCCAGCCTGTGCACATGCCGCGCACAGCCGCGCACACGCCCGTGTAGGGCGGCCTGCATGGCCGCCCACAACTGCGTACCCCGATCGAGCCATGTGGGTCGCGTCGCGCGTGCAGGCGCGTCCGAGGCCGATCTTAGCGCGCGACCAGAACAAAGGTACGAGCGCCGGACTCAAGGTTAACGACGGCGGCGGCGGCGGCGGCGGTGTCGGCCCCGGTGTCGGCCCGTCTGGCCCGCGCGCCGCCGCCGCTCTCAAGTTCACGGTCGCCCCCGGCGACTCGGGTCGACGGGGGGAGAGGGGGATAGGCGCACTGGCGAGGCGGTGACCAGAGCCGCGACGGCGCCGACGGCGACGACGGCGACGCGTCGTGCGCTCACTCACCGCATGACGTTCCTGTCCGTCGACGGGGAGGCCACCACGCCGCGCGGCGTGGCCGATGAAACGCGTCGCGCGCGCGCGCGCGGGCACTCGTCGACACTGGCGCGGGCACTCGGCGACACTGGCGCGGGCACTCGGCGACACTCGCCGCGCGGCACTCACGAGCGGCACTCGGGGAGACGCGCGCCGACACCGCACCGCCACCGACCCCTTTCCCGGTCTGCCATGGGCCTTACGCAAAAATGGCTGTCCATGAGCGGACGGCGGCGCGACGCCGTCGGGAGCGCCATGCCCAGGCCCCGGCGCGCCGACACGCGGGGGGAGGGGCGGCGTGCTGGCCAATCGCCGGCCGGCCAACCCCAGACGCGATCCAGGGTGACGCGCTAGCTGGGGGGGGGGGGGCGGAGAGGTCGTCGGGTACGGCCGGCCGTAGGCGACGCCGAGCGTGGCGACAGGATTAAAGCAGGGCTCGACGGCCGAATTCGCCCCCAAAAGTCGGCCTATCTTTCAAGGTCGGCGAGCCCGGTGAAAAAGAAGGGGGCAGCTGTGGCGCTCGTCGCCCTGAAACGCCCGTGCATGGCTTGTGTCGGCGAGTTCTGTCCATGCGAAGCCGATAAAGCCCAGGTTAGGCATCATCGCGACATACGTGGGTGCATGGGTCCTGTTGCTCGCAGCTGGCCGCCACCTTACATCGGAGCCTCGCTACCCACGATTTTCCACAGCATTGTAAGCTTTCAGCACAGGGTCTGTGCGACGTTGGCGGACCATGCTGGGTGTGGATGGGCCCCTGTGGATGTGGACGGGCCCTGTTGGATGTTGACGGGCCCTGTGGATGTGGACGGGCCCTGTTGGAGGCGGACGGGCCCCTGTGGATGTGAACGGGCCCCTGCGGCGGCTTGGAACGCGTCGGCCGATGCACGTGTCTGCAGCCGATTCAATTACGTAAAACTTCGCCGCTGGCGCTGGGCGTGCCGGTGGCGTCCGCTCTGGGGCGGAGCCAACTCAACGGCCATGGCGCGAGCGGGCCATGTCGCGCCGGGGCAGGTCAGCGACCTTGGGACGCCGACCCAGGACCGGCGCCGGCGGGGAGGGGGTGATCCCGACCTCGCACGGCCGCACGCCGGCCGCGGGCGAGGCGGCCGACGCGGCAGCTGCGGCCGCCGTTTTCGTCGGCGGCCGCGGCGCCATGGGCGTCCGGGCATGGCGCGCCCGGTGTACACCTGTGCGTGCAGGCGCGGCGGCGGCCGGCCGCCGCCGGCCGCCCTGCAACTGCGGCTCGCAGCCATGCAACGCCTGCAACTGCGCTGCTGCCGCCCGCCGCGCAGGCGCGCGCGTGCAAGAAGGTCACGCGCGCCGTCTGCCGGCCGTCTGGCCGCGTCGCCGCGCGCGCGCGCGCGCAAGCGTGGGTTCGGTCGTGACCCCGGTGTGCAGAAGAGGCTCGCGGACGGATTAAAAAGGCGCGCATAAAAAGCCGCGTGAGATCGGGCTGGCCTGCGGCGAAGACGGGAATGATGCGTGAATAGATACTCATTTATGGCGAGCAGTAGGCGGTCTGGGGGCAGTGGCGCTGATATTGGGGGCCAATAGTGTGGTGATGACGATGATTGCGGTGGTCAACGCCGACAGGACATAACGAGTGTCGGCATAGGATGAGGTCCCAATGTTTGCTTCTTCTTTTTTCGGGGGGGGGGGCGGATCCATCATCCTTGCCTTGGTCTCACCAACTTCTTGCGCACTTAACATGAGATCCTATCCGGTGGGCTCCACCAACAAAATTGGCAGCATTCATTTCCTGTATGCATTGGACTCAGGCAAACATTTTCGCACTTTTTCACCCATTACTGACGGGTACCTACACGGTTTGTCAAGGGAGGGCAAACATATATAGAGAGGGAGACACAGAGAAGGAAGATGAGAAGTGGATCAGTGGCGGTCTCATTCATCGACTAAACTGATCTCGTGGAGGGAAGGGGCCCAAAGTGACTAAATTTGTATTTTTATCTCACGTTTTAACACTTTAAGCGCGCTTTTCAGCACCGTACCGCTTGTAGCGCGCTAAAGAGCTTTGAGTAATAAATTGTGGTTGGCTTTCGACGTGATACCGTGATTAGCCAGTTATGTTGCATGGGCGGTATAGAAGGTCAAATACAGGCTTCAGTACGTGCTCACGAGGTACCTTTGTTCCAGAGGCGGTCCGTGGTACCCAAATGAGGTGAGGCAGAAAAAATCGCGACTGTACCCCGCCCCTCACCAAAACAAAATGTCCTCAGATTTTCTCCACTATGTTTTCTTGGTTCCGAAATTCACTGCTGCTTCTCCCAGGGGTTGCCTCTGGTTGAAAATGTTGAGGTGGGATGCATTTGAGCCTTCTTGGAGAGAAGTCTTTACCCGACCGGAATGGCACCACCTTCCATGAGAGGTACATGCCTCCAGATCCCTCTCATCCGCCCCTGTCTGGGCTTCCCAAAACAGGGCTGGCCTCCCTGGTCCTTTCTTGATGACACATAATTTTTCCTTATATGATAAATAAGAAAACTATGTTTTAAGGAATATCGATGATAATTATCATTCTTGATGATGGTCGATATCTGTGTGGCTGTTATGCATAAGATATATATAGATATATTTTTTAATTGCTTTAAGTTGTTTATGAAGGTGACTAAGATCATGGAACCACTCATTTCCTGTGCAAATGCTTGCTTTTCATGTTGTGGGCAAAATATCACGAAAAGTGCTCTTTGAGTTTGGTAACATAGCATAAAAAATGTTTTAAAATAAATAAAAATGCAGCATAGCATAACATAACCTAACCTAGACCAACGTCACTGGATGACTTTTATTTAAAAAATAAAAACAATTTTATGTAACTTATTGTCTGAAAGCTCTTGCAATAAAAAACAAAGTTCATCCTAACATACCCTCAGCTGCTATTGAAGAAAAAAAATATTCCAACTTGAAAAACCCAAACTAACCTAACCAAACCAACCGTAACCAATTTGTTTCCTTTATGGAGTCAAATGTGTGTAAAATCCTAATTGTGTTTGTTTGTTTGTCTTGTTACCACCTTAAAGCACAATAATACATTATATTCTTGGTGAAATGACTGCTTATTGAGGTATAAGTACTACTTGAATTAATTATGTTAAAAATGTTTCCATTTCCCAAAGACATGAACTTAATGTTCTCTCAAATTACATCAAGACACACATTTTCATACCAAAGGTGTCTTAGGGGCTTGTATACATTTACCTAAATTGGATGCATTACTAAAATCCGAAAAGTTGGTTTTGAGTCGTTTGGTACGGCCAAGTAAAACCTAGCTCGCATAACTTTCCAAATTCCTTCGATTTTGACAGCTTAGTAGGTGCCTAACTACGTAAGCATGAGCTCAGAGCAACACTGTTTCATGAAATGCTACTAGGTTTTGCATAATTTAAGATTGAGGGACAAGTTTGCTCCAATCAGATTTTCTTGTTGTTGCCTGAACTGAAATGTCCGTCCTGGAAGCAATAATGAATGCATGGAATTTGCACAGCTGACTAAGCATCACATGAAAGTCCAGTAGGAGTCCATCGGTTACTAACAAGCTTCCTCGTTAGGCTTTCGGTTCTAGTATTTGCCACTTCTCGTACCTACCTAAATGGATGGGTATGTAACACTTGCTCTTGGCCTTCAATTCCGCACAGTCCTATGTTTTCACGAATGAATGGGAACATTTGTGTGCAAAACATCGCCAGCTGTACCTCAAATATGTCCCTCACACAGTGATCTCCATTATGAGTAGAACGTCGACTTTACTTTTTTTTAATGTGGCATACCCTGCGCTTGTTATGAAACGAACGCGCCATATATGGCGATATATGCCATAGGCTTGCCTTTGACGACAGGTGATAGGCTGTTTTGAAGCAATGATGTAAATGTGAACTTCAATTTTCACTATATTTACAAGTCACCAATGCATATTTGTTTCCAGTTTTTCAACTATGGCATTTTCCAGTGGATAAAAGCATCTTTTGTATGGAAGTAGCATACAAAAATACTACCCAGCTCTACTCAGGTGAGACACTACCAAAGTGCCTTACATGGGCCGACCGCTCCTTCTGTGTTTATGGGTGGATAGCCTAGCTAGTATGGGATATATTGGTGTCCATTGGTGTGTATCCTAACTAGTATGGGATATATTGGTGTCCATGGGTGGGTATCCTAACTAGTATGTGGATATATTGGTGTCATGGGTGGGCATCCTTACTAGTATGGATATATATGTGTCCATGGGTGTGTATCTTAACTAGTATGGGATATATCGGTGTCCATGGGTGTGTATCTTAATAGTATGGGATATTTTGGTGCCATGGGATGTGTATTGAGTCCATGGATGTGTAGCCTAACTAGTATGGTATATTAATTAGTGTCCATGATGAATAGTCTACGTATGGGATGTATTGAGCCATATATTTCTATGGGTGGATAGCCTAACTAGTATGGAATATATTGCTGTCCTTGGGTGCGTATCCCAACTAGTATGGGATATATTGGTGTCCATTGGTGGGTATCCTAGCTAGTATGGATATATGGGTGTCCATGGGTGTGTATATTAACTAGTATGGGATATATTGGTGTCCATGGGTGTGTATCTTAACTAGTATGGGATATTTTAGTGTCCATGGGTGGGTAGCCTAACTAGTATGTGGTACATTGGAGTTCTTGGGTGTGCATCCTAACTAGTGTAAGATATATTAGTGTCCATGGGTGTGTATCCTAACTAGTATGGGATATATTAGTGTCCATGGTTGTGTATCCTAACTAGTATGGGATATATTGGTGTCCATGAGTGAATAGTCTATCTAGTATGGAATATATTGAGTCGATGGGCGTTTATCGTAACTAGTATGGGAGATATTGGTGTTCATGGGTGAATAGTCGATCTAGATGGGATATGTGTGTCCATTAATGGATAACCTAACGAGCATGATAGGTATTTCTCCGCCAACCTGTCTGCTGCCAACACCACATTCCCCATAGCTTGCAGCATTGATGCGTATTACCCAAGCGTTAGTTAGTCCTCTCCATTAGTTAGTTATGTATGCAGAATTTATCCTTGAATAACACCCGATTTGTCTCCATTTGCGCCATAGTGACTGATCTGCAGCGCCAGCTGTTCCGAAAACATTTTACTGAAGATCTTATACTGAAGATCTTCTACCGAAGATCTTGGACTGAAGATCGTGTGAATTTCTAACTCAGTGGGTTTTTGCACTCAGCTGTGCCATTGGCGACACATCTAACTGAGATCAATCACAATCCAGCTATGTGGCACAATGTATAATAGTATTAGCATTAGAAGGTAGTAATAGCATTGCATTATATATATTATATTATGATACTTACTACGTTATATTATACACAGTATTAGTAATGATAATAACATTAACCCATGCCGTCTCTCCGGTCAGATCCTCACATCCCCGTCTCGTGGGGGCGGATAGTAACCCCCCTCTAAAATCCAAACTAAGCGTCGCACGAAAACGAAAGAGGTGTCATCGGAAAGCGCTCGACGAGTAGGGTCAGGATCCACCACCCAAAAAAAAATCCTCCAAAAGTTACGTCACTAGGGGGGCTAGATTTTCACGACTTTTCACGACTTACATTATGTTTTTGGCTCTGGGGAGTTCATTTTGGGGAACATTAGAAAAGTGAAATCAGAAGAAAACAGCGAAATCGACCAGGGCCATAACACTTCTTGGCCCCCAAAAATATCCTTTTTTGTTTTGTTTGAAATTTCAGAATTTTGAGTTTTCAAGTTTTCTTTAATTGTCCTTTTCTAATGGGTAGAACAGACCGAGAAACGTTGTTGGAAGTCAACTTGCCCTAATAAAAAATCCTTACATTAACCAGAATCTTCGATTTGAACTGCAATAGGCAAATATGCAAAATTTGTATGCAGTCAAAAACGGATAAAATGAGAAATTCCTCTCGTACTCTTTGTTGCATCCCTAAAGATAGGCAAACGCTGAAAGTTTCATTAAAATATCTGTATCCGTTAAAGCGTGACGACTGGTTGAACTTTTTGGAGGTGACCTCACTTGATCTTGACTAACTCGTTGACTCTAAATGGCCTGACTTCAAAATTTTGAAAAATCGTGCCAAATTGATGTGGGAAAAAGCATGCCAAATTTGGGCGCGCTGCAGCGCGCCGTTCGTTCACTATCTGCGAAAAACCTGAGGAGGGCGGTTGAAGACCCCCCCCCCCGAGACGGGACGGGTAAATATTTAGTATTTAGTGTCTAGTAATAGTACAGCATAAGTAGTTGTATTAGTATATGCAGGTCATCAATATCATACGATCAACTTTCCTCGATGATTAGGCAAAAAACAGTCGAAGATTACTTTAATCTTGGCGTATATTCGGGTACAACCCTTCGTCAAACCACCAAAAAAATATGTTTATTTTTTATGGTTTGAGAAAGGGCTGTACCCGAATATACACCAAGATCATAGTAACTTTCTACTTTTTTAATCATCGAGGAAAAGGCATCGTAGGATATTGATGAAATGATATGGTCCTCGCCAGTGCGCTAAATAATATGTATATATATATATATATAAATATATAGTATATGCATGTTTTAAAGACCAGAGTCATGATGACCAGGTGGCGTTAGCATCCTGGCTGCGACTGATCACTTTGCTACGAGTTAAGCAAAAATCGCAGCTGAGAATTTCTAGACTTTGGACCGTTTTAAGGAGCTTAACGTGGAAGGTCTTGTTCCTCCGAGCCAGATGAAAAACTCACTTGGCTCTGGCCGAGCATTTCTTTAGCTGTTCACACGCTCTTTCGCTGCCCACCGCGATGCAAGAGCAATTGTCACGTCGGCACGTGTTCTGAACACATTTTTATTCCGTTTTAGATGAAGATTGGTACGTTCTGAAGCCCCAAAACATTCTGGCAATAAGTGTCCGTCTCCGTGGAGAGACGTTTACTTCGGGTGTGCTTTTCAATGAATAGTGGTGGTGGCATTAACTGGAAAGCCAAAACAAAAATAAAGTAGCAATGAAGCAAAATTCAGTAGCAATATCGATCAGGAATCTTTAACGAAGCCTATAACGCCTAAACAAAATGAATACAAATAATCAAAATTAATGTGTGCGTTGTGAATTCGGCCACTTAAATGTCAGACGCTATTTTCGTCAGGGACATACGACCTGGAGAACTTCGACGAGCACCGCCTCGGTCATACTATTTACTACACCCTGAAACTTTAGTCTAGAACGGTGCAAAATAAGCCAAGAAAATACTGTTAAGGTACGTCGAGTGATACAAGCATTGCGGGTTGCATGTGTCCTTGCACAACACACAGTAGGGAAGAATTGTTCCTTATTCAGTGTATGGTAGCACGTCCACAATAGTGGATACATATTAAGGTTGCGTGCTTTGTCGCATAGCACACAGAAGGGAATAAGTACGTCATATTCAAGTTTTGGCAGTGGCGGATTAGGATTCAGCTAAGGGGCATCCAGAATTTCGGTGCCCGAAATGAGAAATTCGACTTCAATTCCCATATTACTTTTTGTAGTAGAGGAGGAGGCATAGGACATTTGACAAATATGGCTTGCATTACAGGCAGCATCGTACCATATCTGCTGTTGGTCTCCGTACTATAATATCTGGTGTTAGACTCCGTACCATATCTGGTGTTGGTCTCCGTACTATAATATCTGGTGTTAGACTCCGTACCATATCTGTGTTGGTCTCCGTACTATAATATCTGGTCTTAAACTCCGTACCATATCTGGTGTTGGTCTCCGTACTATAATATCTGGTGTTAGACTCCGTACCATATCTGGTGTTGGTCTCCGTACTATAATATCTGGTGTTAGACTCCGTACCATATCTGGTGTTGGTCTCCGTAATAATATCTGGTGTTAGACTCCGTACCATATCTGGTGTTGGCCTCCGTACCATATCTGGTGTTGGTCTCCGTACTATAATATCTGGTGTTAGACTCCGTACCATATCTGGTGTTGGCTCCGTACTATATCTGGTGTTGGTCTCCGTACTATAATATCTGGTGTTAAAAAGACTCCGTACCATATCTGGTGTTGGTCTCCGTACTATAATATCTGGTGTTGGTCTCCGTACCATATCTGGTGTTGGTCTCCGTACTATAATATCTGGTGTTAGACTCCGTACCTTATCTAGTGTTGGTCTCCGTACTATAATATCTGGTGTTAGACTCCGTACCTTATCTAGTGTTGGTCTCCGTACCATATCTAGTGTTGGTCTCCGTACCATATCTGGTGTTGGTCTCCGTACCATAATCTGGTGTTGGTCTCCGTACTATAATATCTGGTGTTAGACTCCGTACCTTATCTAGTGTTGGTCTCCGTACCATATCTGGTGTTGGTCTCCGTACCATATCTGGTGTTGGTCTCCGTACCATATCTGGTGTTAGACTCCGTACCATATCTGGTGTTGGTCTCCGTACCATAATATCTGGTGTTAGACTCCGTACCATATCTGGTGTTGGTCTCCGTACTATAATACAAATATCTGGTGTTAGACTCCGTACCATATCTGGTCGTACCCCTAAATATCTGGTGTTAGACTCCGTACCATATCTAGAGTTGGTCTCCGTACTATAATATGTGGTGTTAGACTCCGTACCATATCTGGTGTTGGTCTCCGTACCATATCTGGTGTTGGTCTCCGTACTATAATATGTGGTGTTAGACTCCGTACCATATCTGGTGTTGGTCTCCGTACCATATCTGGTGTTAGACTCCGTACCATATCTGGTGTTAGACTCCGTACCATATCTGGTGTTAGACTCCGTACCATATCTAGAGTTGGTCTCCGTACTATAATATGTGGTGTTAGACTCCGTACCATATCTGGTGTTGGTCTCCGTACCATATCTGGTGTTAGACTCCGTACCATATCTGGTGTTGGTCTCCGTACCATATCTGGTGTTAGACTCCGTACCATATCTGGTGTTGGTCTCCGTACTATAATATCTGGTGTTAGACTCCGTACCATATCTGGTGTTGGTCTCCGTACTATATCTGGTGTTAGACTCCGTACCATATCTGGTGTTGGTCTCCGTACTATAATATCTGGTGTTAGACTCCGTACCATATCTGCTGTTGGTCTCCGTACCATATCTGGTGTTAGACTCCGTACCATATCTGGTGTTGGTCTCCGTACTATAATATCTGGTGTTAAGACTCCCATATCTGCTGTTGGTCTCCGTACTAAATTTACCATGCTGTGTACTATAATATCTGGTGTTAGACTCCGTACCATATCTGGTGTTAGTCTCCGTACTATAATATCTGGTGTCAGACCCCGTGAGGTTCGTGGTGTCATGCTAGCTTGCAGCGCATATCTTGTAATGTCCAAATCGCTGGCGGAGCAGCAATCCGTTGTTGCCGTGCTACCAGTGGAGAGCCGAGAGCTTATCCGAGTGGTGGCCATCCAAAGTGTCGGTGTCTCCTGGATTTTA
Organism: Imbricaverruca yamaguchii; assembly: GCA_034440575.1. Taxonomy (NCBI): domain Eukaryota; kingdom Metazoa; phylum Arthropoda; class Thecostraca; family Neoverrucidae; genus Imbricaverruca; species Imbricaverruca yamaguchii. The sequence continues at coordinate 677,740 of JAOTOL010001654.1, read as the reverse complement.
ACGCTCGTTCTCTCATTGGGGGAAGGGCACTAGTGCCAAATATATTGTATCTACATCCTCGAATATTTTCAAAGATCTTCAGATATCAGATATCGATGTTAACACGCGCCCTGGAGGGCCTTTGAAAATTAAGCGCACTGAGGGGGGCGGATTCCGCCCCCCTCAATGCGCTTAATCTCGGCTCAGAGCCCTCAGTGCCCTAAGATCTCGGCTCTCATCAAAGCTGGAGCAACGAAATTCGCAGGGTGGATGGGTACGGTAGTGAACTCTATTTTGTGCAAATTTAGTAACCTTAGGTCAATATCTTCGAGGTCAAATGAGGTCAAAATATTAAAACAGAATATGGTTTTGCGTGGTTTGCCTTGCCGTTGTAATGGATCGCTGTGATTGCGTTTAAATGCTCAAAAATGGACATCAATGATGCTTTGGACATTTGTAATGTTGCAATAGAGCTGTTGGACCCGGCATTTGACTTCAGGTCACCTATATAAAATCACTTTATCAGGTCATTCCCTGCTCCAGTTACCGAAAACGGGCTGCCCACCAGACTGCTCCGGCAACAACAAACAGTAGTTTTCAGGATGTGTAGGGAGTAACATGCAAGGTGACATCAATCGCATGATAGTCATTTGCATTTATGACAACATTCCAGTTGACCAAGTTTGGTCCCATTAACCTGCCATGAACTTGACCTGACTTGACCTCGGTGACCTAACATGATTTTGAAACTATAAGGCATAACAAGATACATCAACAAGTCGCTAATGTTCCCAAGAATACTTCCCTTTTCCAAACATACGGGAAGCGCATCAGCGCCGATTACTTCAACAACCCTCAACAAGAGCAATTTCAACGACCCTGGGTCTCCTCCATCGGCCCAGGGACCCTTCACGTCGGCCCAGGAACCCTTCACTTCGACACATGGGCCCTTCATGCCGGCCGAAGTGTCCCGGACGTCGGTTCAGGGGCAGTCCAATTGTCGACACTGGCGCCATCTCCGCACCTCCGAATACCCCGAAGCGACAAATTTATTGTGCGATTCGTACCTGCCTATGCACTGCCACACGCCGTGCTCAACGGCCCCCTTGGGCCCCCTCGGCGTCCAGGGGCACATCAGCTGGTCAATGCAGTGCCCACCAGTCGTACAGAGACTGGACCTTAGAGCGCAGCTGAATACATAGACCACTGAAGACAGACGGAGGGAGTGGTGGAGGTACATGTTTTATTCTGGAATAGCTTCAGACCACAGTAGGTAATCTTGTTTTCTTTTGTTTTTGCAAATCTCAGCTAGATCCTCGTGTTGGAGGATTGATTCAGTCACTGAATTGATTCACTGATTCGACTGCTTGTCTCCGTTTGCTTTGACTGCCTGCTCATTCTGGTCTGGACCCCTCCCCCAACCCGGTTTGGTCCTCTACTAATGCCAAGTTATCATATATGCTAGTCAATCTGAAATGTCTTCAATATATGGGCCACGACCGTCTCTGGCTTCGTGAGAGATATCCAGCCCTGAATATGCCGCTATCCTTCTAAACGTACACGAAAGCAGTTTATGTTTCAAGTTTTCAAACGCACAATCAGGCAACTACTGGTACTGGCGCAGCCGGGATTTTCTTAAGGGGGTAGCCAAAAAAGGATGTCAAGAAAGAGAGAACGTTTTCGATGCGTTTCTCTTGTAGACAATTTTTCGTTTCGCGTGGTGAAAATCTCAAGATGTCTTGTTTCATGTAGTATATTTGCATCCCCGCCCTTTGTCGCACCTCTGACCGCCAGATACGGTGACAATTCGAAGCTGCGAACAAGACTTGAGCCAAGGACATTGGCAGCAAGTCATTCAGATCGCTCTGCTTGCAGGCTACGCGACCATGTGAGGTCACAGCAAGGGTGGGGCTTCGGAGCAATCATTGGAAGGCTCAGTAGTGCTCAAGCTGGTCAATGACGCGCCTGTTTGAAGGCAGACTCGTCGCAAATTGGGTTCCATGTGAAAGCCCGTAATTATTGGATCGTGTCAGCCGAACACTGAGGTAGGGGCGGGTGCCGTTTGAAGGCACCCACGCATGAGTGCAAAACTAAATAGGACACGTGTGGTAGCTGTCATGCCAATCATTTTCGGTTTTAGCGCTACGTCTATGGGGTACGCTAGCAGTAATGGCCCATTATCCCACATCAATAGTTCATCAATTGCATCGTTCAATTAATCCATTAATGAATGGTTCCTCAATTAGTCAAATAATAGCTCATCAATAACAATCAATAGTTCTTCAAATCAACACCCATGTTCCCGAGACGATGCCAGCTCCACCTCTGGCCAGATAACAGGACGCCAAGGACAACGGTAAAGATGTGAACGTCTGCGCCACCAGCATCCCCCCCCCTGCATCGCCACCTGGCGAGGGATCGCGGGCAGCTCAGTGCGCAGGACCTTTGAGTCCTGCTCGTGGTCGTGGGTTCGAATCCCACGGCCGGTGGGGAATCCAGCAGTCGGTGGAATTGTCCGGTGTACCCGCGATAAATCGGCGTGAGAGGATGACATGAGAGGATGACGTGAGAGGATGACGTGAGAGGATGACGTGAGATGATGACGTGAGATGATGACGTGAGAGGATGACATGAGAAGATGACGTGAGAGGATGACGTGAGAGGATGACGTGAGAGGATGACGTGAGATGATGACGTGAGATGATGACGTGAGAGGATGACATGATAAGATGACGTGAGAGGATGACGTGAGATGGTAACGTGAGAGGATCACGTGAGATGATGACGTGAGAGGATGACGTGAGATGGTAGCGTGAGAGGATGGCGTGACAGTATGACGTGAGAGGATGACGTGAGAGGATGACGTGGGACGATGACGTGGGACGATGACGTGGGACGATGACGTGATACGACGACGTGAGAGGATGACATGAGAGGGTGACGTGAGAGGATGACGTGAGAAGATGCCGTGAGATGATGACGTGAGAAGATGACGTGAGATGATGACGTGAGAGGATGGCGTGTGACGACGACGTGAGGGGATGACATGAGAGAAGATGACGTGAGAGGGTGACGTGAGAAGATGACGTGAGAGGATGACATGATAGGATGACATAGAAGATGACGTGAGAGGATGACGTGAGAGGATGACGTGAGAGGATGACGTGAGATGATGACGTGAGATGATGACGTGAGAGGATGACGTGAGAAGATGACGTGAGAAGATGACGTGAGAGGATGACGTGGGAGGATGACGTGAGAAGATGACGTAAGAATGCGGAAGCGGAAGCGTGAAGAGACGAAGGATGACGAAAGATACGAGAGGTGACGTGATACGACGACGTGAGACGATGACGTGAGATGAAGACGTGAGATGGTAACAAGTGACGTGAAACGACCAAGTGACAGGGTGACATGAGACTCTACCTCGTCACCAAGTGACGAGGTAGAGTCAGTCCGACGATTTCCCTAGCCTCTGGCAGTCTGAAGGCAGCCTCTGGCAGTTTGGAGGCAGCCTCTGTCAGTCTAGAGGCAGTCTCTGGGAGTATGGATGATTTCATATCTTATGTATATAATATAATATAAAATCATATATATATAGTATTATATTATATTATAGAAATAATATATCAAATATCAAGTTTTTTTTCTCAAATTTATCATCTCAAATCTCTCTCCCTCCCTGTCTATGCATCGCCTCACGGGTCACATTACTTCCTAGACATTGAAAAGAGACGATTACTCGAGTTTATGTGCGCACTAGATGTCATTCCGTCGGATTACCTTCTATTGGTGGGAATGTTCTGGTGATCACACTGTACAATGATCTTGTTAATTATTCATATTAAAAGCATTTGCTTGTAGTGTATCTCGTTCCGACTTGGTAAATCATTCTCCTTTTGTCCTAGAAAACAAAGGCGATTATGCCAAACCGTCAGGCATTGTTGAAATGCAAGTTCATTATAATATTCCTATTAAATCTAACACCGCCAAAAGTAATCCTGCGCTGACTTGGTCAATGGAGGTCGGTGTCGGACTCGGCTGGACCGGCCAGCAGCGTACACGACGACGCGCGGGTATTTTTGCCGAAATACGGCCCCGCGAAATTGCGTTTTATCGCCGAACGGCGAGCCGTGCGGCATTCTTCAGATTGGCCGCGGCCGCGAGTCACGTGTCACGTCACGTGTCACGTCACGTGTCACGTCACGTGTCACGTCACGTGTCACGTCACGTGTCACGTCACGTGTCACGTCACGTGTCACGTCACGTGTCACGTCACGTGTCACGTCACGTGTCACGTCACGTGTCACGTCACGTCACGTGTCACGTCACGTGTCACGTCACGTGTCACGTCACGTGTCACGTCACGTGTCACGTCACGTGTCACGTCACGTGTCACGTCACGTGTCACGTCACGCGCGAACCGTGAGCGGAAAACGGACGTGAAAAACTGGCTGCTTGCCGACGGGCCGAGGGGGACGAGTAGCCTAGGGGTAAATTGCTCGTCTCACAATCGAAAGGTTGTGGACTCGAATCTCACCTGCCGCTACTCTTCGCCCGCGACCAATCGGCGTGAGAGATTGGCGACGCTACATGGCTCAACGGTCGATGTGTCGCAAAACCAATAACCAGCCGACCAGCCGACGGGCCGAGCGGCTGGTTTGAGCATTCCTCGAGGTGCCCGCCGCTTCTGCGCCACTAAGTCCGGTTAAGCAGTGCGTCGCCGGCGCGGCCGTCGGGACCGCATGGCTGCGCTCGCGGCAGCTCAGTCGGTACGGCGTTCGACTCTTGACCGTGGGGTCGTGGGTTCGGTTCCCGCAGCCGGCGGGATTTCCGAGTCCAGCCACACTTGATCGGTGTGAGAGGTTGGCGACACCATGTGCCCCACCAGTCGGATGCGTCGTAAGATAACACAGGGATCTTCATCTTTGGAGCTGTATCGCATTGTATTGCATTGCATTGCATTGCATTGCATTGTATTGTAGCTCCTGATGGTTCTCATCACGATGCGTGGTGCCTATGATGTCGTACGTCGAACATGCAGAGACAAGGGACGAATAACAGCACATCGTTACTCTCGATTTTCATCAATTTATCAATGCACGGATGAAGTTTAAAAATTATTGCTGTGGCACTCGATCCACTTGTTTGTTGTGATAAGGGCTGGTTAGGCAAGGTAAATAGTCATTGATGGGTGTGTGGAATGTTGGACAGTTCCTTTGGAATTTAGGACGTCGTATTGGTTGGACGATTGGTGTATTTTTGCCCCGGCTTATGGTGTCTTCCCTTTACAAGCTGGACTTAAATGGGCTCCGGTGGCCCTTATCGAATGTGAGCAATTTATGACATTGTGACTTTAATACGCAAAGTACGCTCACGTATGCGTTTGCAACGAAAAACGGTCCGTGCATATATACCAATGTTCTCACTTGTCCGCCACAGGGGCGGATCCAGAGGCCTGGCTTTGGGAGGCAACTAGAAAAAAGTATGCAATGTCGAAAAACTCATCGATTGAAAACTCATTTGTCGGCTCGGCATAAGACAATATTTATTCCATAAGATATTGCCAGATTTCGAGAAAGTCCCATTTTAGTGCAAAATATAGGCGAAAGCCCGTCTTTTGCAGGGGCATAACCCCTTTCTCCCTGCCCCTGGATCCGCTCATGGGCCGGCATGTGCCTTTTCAGCAGTGCGGGACCGAAACTGATCTCTGGTATGCCGCGCAGAGCCGATGGCAGCTAGTTACCACCTATCAGGTATCTGGGTCGAGTCTGCAGGGCATGGACTTACCTGCTTCCAAACCGCCGCGGCAGGTTCAGCGGGGAGGCAGCTCGCCCTGTTCGCCCAACGCCACGCTCGGCGAAGGCGTCACTTTGTCAATGTTACACTGTGTCAATGTGACATTTCATCCGGCTGAATGTTCCCGGATGACGATGATTGTTCTCTCTTGGGTTGACTGCCTTTCCACTCGGGAACGCGTAGCTGTTTCCCATGTGTTCCAAGAGGTCGGTGTGGGCGATAGGCTGTTCCCATGTGTTCCAAGAGGTGAGTCGGTGTGGGTGATAGGCTGTTCCCATGTGTTCCAAGAGGTGAGTCGGTGTGGGTGTTAGGCTGTTCCCATGTGTCCCAAGAGGTGAGTCGGTGTGGGTGTTAGGCTGTTCCCATGTGTTCCAAGAGGTGAGTCGGTGTGGGTGATAGGCTGTTCCCATGTGTTCCAAGAGGTGAGTCGGTGTGGGTGTTAGGCTGTTCCCATGTGTCCCAAGAGGTGAGTCGGTGTGGGCGATAGGCTGTTCCCACCAAGTAGTCGGTGTAGGCTTCCCATTCAAGATAGGCTGTTCCCATGTGTTCCAAGAGGTGAGTCGGTGTGGGCGATAGGCTGTTCCCATGTGTTCCAAGAGGTGAGTCGGTGTGGGCGATAGGCTGTTCCCATGTGTTCCAAGAGGTGAGTCGGTGTGGGCGATAGGCTGTTCCCATGTGTTCCAAGAGGTGAGTCGGTGTGGGTGTTAGGCTGTTCCCATGTGTTCCAAGAGGTGAGTCGGTGTGGGCGATAGGCTGTTCCCATGAGGACCAAACGTGAAGGCGAACTATTCATTTGTCTTTAATAATTATGGGCAGCTTGAACTGAAAAGCTGGTTTCAGCCATGAATGGACCAATGAAATTCCAAAGCTATGATACATTTTGCTTGCTTAGGCTTTTGCTTTGCTGGCATTTGGCCAATTCAAGATAGCTTTGTCCACCCACACCCAAAAAACGGCAGCGAGAAGAAAAAATCCGAGAAACGGAGACAAATTGATGTTCGTATCAACACGAAGGATACACGGAAGAAAATCAATTTGATGAGATTCATCTGCCTTCACAAATTTAAGCAAACTAATTATCCACCAGAGGGGGAGGGATGCGGAGAAGTCCCGCCAACATTTGCGGCATATCCGCTTCCTGTGTTACGCAATGTTCTTATTAGGACCCCCAAGCTGGGGTGAAGTTCAAGAGCATCTGGAGCCAAGGGGCGATATCGTCTTTTTTCCTGGAAGACTCGCTTCTGCTTTATATTTTTGCTCAAAGCAGACTGTTGGTTCGGTAAAAGATTTTCAGGACAACAAAATAGGGGGAAGATGGATCAGACAAAAGAAATAGACGTTAAGTGCAGAAACTAAGGAGGTAAAACCAGCAAATTTGAGCAAATTCAAGCTGGTATCGACATGCTCGAAATGAGAGTACCTCTGTTCGGCATGGGAGAAGATCGGTCCGTCATTAAAGAGCGCTACCTTCGTTCCTTCATCTACTGTGCGTGCCACGCTATAGCGTGTTGAAGATCCCGCAGACCAGCCTAGTGTCAAAGGTTAAAGACAGAGGGGAAACGGTCCGGAAAGGGAGAGGCGGAGAGAGAGGCAGAGGGAGGTGGAGAGGGAGATGGAGATGGAGATGGAGATGGAGATGGAGATGGAGATGGAGATGGAGATGGAGATGGAGATGGAGATGGAGATGGAGATGGAGATGGAGATGGAGATGGAGATGGAGATGGAGATGGAGATGGAGATGGAGATGGAGATGGAGATGGAGATGGAGATGGAGATGGAGAGGGAGATGGAGATGGAGATGGAGAGGGAGAGGGAGGTAGAGGAGGAGAGGGGAGAGGGAGAGGGAGAGGGAGAGGAAGAGGGAAGAGGAGAGGGAAGAGGAGGAAAAAAATGAGAGAAAAAAGAAGGAGTAGGAGAAGGAGAAGGAGAAGGAGGAGAAGGAGAAGGAGAAGGAAGGAGAAGGAGAGAAGAGAAGGGAGAGGAGGAGGAGGAGAGAGGAAGGGGAGGGAAAAGAGGAGGAGGGGAAGAAAGGAAGGGAGGGAAGGAAGGAAAAGAAGGAGAGGAGAAGGAAGGAGAAGGAGAGGAAGGAAAGGGAAAGAAGGGAGGAGAGGAAAGAAGGAGAAGGAGAAGGAAGGAAGGAGAAGGAAGGAGAAGGAAAGGGAAGGAAGGAAAAGGAGGAGAAGGAGAAGGAGAAGGAGAAGGAAAGGAGAAGAGAAGGAGAAGGAGAAGGAGAAGGAGAAGGAGAAGGAGAAGGAGAAGGAGAAGGAGAAGGAGAAGGAAAGAGAGAAGAAAAGGAGGAGAAAAAAGGAAGGAGGGAAGGAGAAAAGGAAGGAGGAAAAGAAGAGGAAGAAGGAGGAGAAAAAAGAAGGAGTAGGAGAAGGAGAAGGATAAGGAGGAGAAGGAGAAGGAGAAGGAGAATGAGAAGGAGAAAGACAGGGAAAATAGTGGGAAAAGGGAGGGAGAGGAGAGAGTACTCGAGGCACAGAAGCACACCGAGGTATGGCTCCGGGTTGACGCTGCTCCCCTAACAACGTGTTTTTTAGTTGAAAAAGTACATTCCCTCTCCTAGTGTATCAAGGGTCATTGGCAGCCTCCTCCTCCCCGCGCGGCGGGCAGTGACCGTATGCCGGCCGTGTGAGTGTGTGTCATTGGGTTTGTCAGCCTGCCACCGTGTGGTGATGTCGGCTGTTTCCGAGTGTGCGTTGGTGGTGTTATAGATTTGCGCTGGTTTTTGGTGGGGGTGAACGGGTATGAGGAGTATCGTGGTGAGGATCAGACGGAGCGAAGAAGAATGCAGCTGGCTTGTTGAGGTGTGTCGAGGTAGAGCTGAGTCGACTTGAAGTCGACTCAGCGTAGAGATGAGTAGAGTTGAGTTGGCTTGTAGTAGGCAGATGAGATGGTGGTTCTGGTCGAGGCTGAAGCTGGTGCGGAAGAGATCTCCCAGTCCGGGCGGTGCCGGCGCCCGGCCGGGGGGGCGGCGCCCGCGCCTGCCACAGTTGCGCAGGCGCGGGGTGAGCGCCACCTGCGCCGGCCGTCGGCGGCAGCTGGCCAGGTAACGGTCGTGCCGGACACGGCCGCGGCCGTTCAACCCAACTGCAACCGGCACCGGCCGACCGGCCAGAGGTGACGTGTGATGTAGCTGCCGGCCAGAGGTGACGTGTGATGTAGCTGCCGGCCAGAGGTGACGTGTGATGTAGCTGCCGGCCAGAGGTGACGTGTGATGTAGCTGCCGGCCAGAGGTGACGTGTGAGATAGGTGCCCGGCCAGAGGTAACGTGTGATGTAGCTGCCTGGTCAGAGGTGACGTGTGATGTAGCTGCCCGGCCAGAGGTGACGTGTGATGTAGCTGCCGGCCAGAGGTGACGTGTGATGTAGCTGCCGGCCAGAGGTGACGTCGGCGACGTGTGATGTAGCTGCCCGGCCAGAGGTGACGTGTGATGTAGCTGCCCGGCCAGAGGTGACGTGTGATGTAGCTGCCGGCCAGAGGTGACGTGTGATGTAGCTGCCCGGCCAGAGGTGACGTGTGATGTAGCTGCCCGGCCAGAGGTGACGTGTGATGTAGCTGCCGACCAGAGGTGACGTGATGTGCGCGTAGGGTGTGATGTAGCTGCCCGGCCAGAGGTGACGTGTGATGTAGCTGCCCGGCCAGAGGTGACGTGTGATGTATCCTCCTGGTCAGAGGTGACGTGTGATGTAGCTGCCCGGCCAGAGGTGACGTGTGATGTAGCTGCCCGGCCAGAGGTGACGTGTGATGTAGCTGCCCGGCCAGAGGTGACGTGTGATGTAGCCGCCTGGCCAGAGGTGACGTGTGATGTATCCTGGTCAGAGGTGACGTGTGATGTAGCTGCGGCCAGAGGTGACGTGTGATGTAGCTGCCGACCAGAGGTGACGTGTGATGTAGCTGCCGACCAGAGGTGACGTATGCGACGTGTGATGTAGCCGTCGACCGACTGACGTATGTGACGTTTGATGTAGCAGCCGGCTGGCGTCGGGCCAGAGGGGGGCCGTGCCAGTGGTATCGGCTTGGTGTTGCATTTCAAGAAGCTTGGGGTGCGCGCTCCCCCCCCCCCGCACGCCGCGGCGACGCCCACGATCCTATCTGCAACTTCGCCCTGTCACGAGAGACGGCCAAGGCCAACTGAAATACGACCAGCTTCGAAACCGTTTTGAAACTAGGACTGTGGGTTGGAGGGCAAGGGGCGAGTTGCGCTTGTGAAAAGTGGGGGATCGAAGCTGTGTTTCTTACCCCTCTCCCTCATACAAATTTATTTATGATGCAAACGAGATGAGTCGGCTTCACGATTATTGGCGCGATGCCGGGCATTGTACTTATGGAAAGGGACGGATATAATATTGTACTCATGGTAATGAAAAATGTAATACATCCAATGGCAACAGTGCATTTCGGCTTCGGGCCCTGGTCGGCTATCCCAGGGTTTCTCAACGTGGGCCATATGGCCCTCCTGGGGGTCATGATACAATTTAATGGGCCACAGGACAAACAGAGGAAAACGGGGGCCACTGGGGGCCACAGGGGCCACAGAACATCTCGCAGTAAGTGACGATTGTAATGTTGTTAAGTTTGCGTTGGTGACATAAACCTAATAATGTTATATTAGTGTTATGTTGTTTTCTTTTCAGCTGGTTAACTACTTCATTTAGCGATTTTAGCGACTTTTTCTGTAATCCTGGCGACATTCACTTAGCATGAGTTGGCAACACTGGATCACCACGCGCTTCCAATTCTCAGTTACCCACGAGCTACCATACTGACAGGTTGCTGAGAAGTCCTATTTTGATGGTGGAAATTAAATATTCTTTCACTTATATTGTGTTCTGTAGCATGTGTCCTGTTGCCTTAGGAGGCGAGGAATGAGCGTCACATTGGAAGCTAGTTTTCCGAAGCGTCGTTTAAAAAGTACTATCCATCCAATCTCACGGCGACAGGAAATTTTTACTAGCCTAAGTGAAACAAAAATACGGTGATCCATTAGCCTTGCAGTGGTCACCATGCCACCGTAAATTATGTATGAATATGCACGACTTACCACATACTCATATATATATATATATATATATATATATATATATATATATATATATATATATATATATAATATATAATATATATATAGGTATTTTGCAATGAATATTAAGGCAATAAACGCGGAAGCTCATCAATAATACAAAATTTATTAGCGTCAACTCCTGTCACAGTAATTGTGCCTGCTTTCCATGACTTCACTTTCAAATGAAAGTATGCGTCCCTGCAATCTAAAAAAAGCATCTGGAGACTGCACACAGAGATAATAAAGACAAGCCACTTTAATTCTTGAGGAAGTTACGTGATGACTTCCAAAAAAAAGATGACCGTGAATCAGATGTTAACCAAAAAGCGGCAAAATAGATACAGGTCTATTGGCTTCCTACAAGATGGCAGATTTGATCGCAAAAGCTGGTAAGCCGCATGCTATCCGAGAATTTGTAATAATGACTGCAGTGTCCGTTGTGCTCTCAACAGTCATAAATTAGAGTGCACAAGAAGCACCTGGTGTTATTCCTCTGAGCATCTCATCAGTATCACGGCGAATCGACGAAATTGAGGCGGCCATACAAAGACAATTAGTTTCGAAAGTGCAAGTGAACGAGCTTTCAGTACAGATCGACAGCTTTAACTCTATTCGATAATTCGGCTCTTCTGATGGCGTTTGTGACGTTTCTTGATATTGATTATATATGTCAGGAAATGCTTTTCGCCTTGAAACCAACGACTGACACTACAGGCGAATCCATCTTCAAAAAAGTCGAGGCCTATTTTGCGGAGAACAGCATTCCGTTCAAGAACGTTGTGGATCGTGCAACAGATGGTGCTGCTTCTATGGTTGGATAGCATCAGAGGTTCAATGCCCACTTGAGAAAGCTGTGCCTAATGTTGTCTGCATTCACTGTGTCGTTAATCGGCACCACATGGCTGCCAAAAACTGGGAGGACATCTGCGCGAGGCGCTATGGCGCGTTGTTAAGGCTGTCAATTTCCTTTAAAAAAAGTGCACTGAATGTTTGTCTCTTCAATCGCTTGTGCGAAGAGAATGATGAAGAATTTGAACGACCGGTATTGCACACCGAAGTCGGGTGGTTGTCGAAGGGCAACTGCGTACGTCGTTTTGTTGCACTTTGTGACAGTGCTAACTCGTTCTTCAGTGGAACAGAACTTGGCCAGAAACTTACTGACGCAAAGTACGACATCTTCTGCCTGTTGGATATTTTTGGCAAGCCGAATGTCCTGAACAAAGAGCTCAAGTCCGCTATGCGTACCAGGCCGACAGGTATAGGCAGGTATAGGCAGCCCGCTATACGTATCAGGCCGACAGGTGTAGGCAGCCCGTTCTACGTACCTGACCGACAGGCATGGCTGGAGATACCGGGTGGATCGGGGGAGGGGGAGAATGTAGGCACCCTTGGTTTGTTACCCCCTAATGCTAATTTGCCATTTTCCCTATTCTATCTGAAAATATGTATTGACAATAAGGGCACGAACCGTCCTAGCTTCGTGACAGTTCTCCAGCACTGCCGACAGGCATAGGCACTCAGGGCAGCCAAGGCACTCAATGCACCCAAGGCAGCCAAGCACTCAAGGCACTAAAGGCACCAAGCACTCAAGCAAGGCACTCAAGAACAGCCAAGGCACTCAAGGCAATCAAGACACTTAAGTCACTCAAGGCAACCAAGGCACCACTCAAGGCATCAGCCATCAAGGCACTCAAGGCACTCAAGTGCAGCCAAGGTACTCAAGACACTCAAGACAGCCAGTGCACTCAAGGCACTCAAGGCATCCCTCCACACGCACGGCGAATCGAGCCGAGCACAATATGTGTTAAGAAATGCACACTGTGGAACACGGGGACAAAATATACACCAAAACTGAGACTTTGATCGGGATGAGCGAATTTCCCCCTAGAACTGAAGAAATTTGCAATTTGCTAGGGGTCCTGTTGTTCCAGCCGTGATGCTATTTCACATAATATAAGCCCTGGCGTGAGAGGACGAAGGCCATGGCGTCCACGGGCCAAGAATGTCCTGCGGACGTCCTACCGACGTCCTACCAACGTCCTACCGACGTCCTACCAACATCCCACAGACATTTTGCCTATCCCCTACCGACATTCAATATACGTCCTACCGACGTCCTACCAACATCCCAAACAGCCCCTACAGACGTTCCCTACACCAACATTCAACATACGTCCTACTGACGTCCTACCAACATTCAACATACGTCCTAATGACGTCCTGCCAACATTCAACATACGTCCTACTGACGTCCTACCCACGCCTACCGACATCCTACCAACATCCTAGAGACGTCCTACCGACGCCCTACCGACGTTTACACCTATACGTCCTACCGACGTCCCACATCCCACACGTATTCGACATTCAACATACGTCCTACTGACGTCCTACCCACGCCTACCGACGTCCTACCAGCATCCTAGAGACGTCCTACCGACGCCGTACCAAAGCCCTACCGACGTCCTATCGACGTTGACCATAGCAGTCCGCAAAACATGGTACATGTCTTGCCAACAGGACCACATCATGGGCGCCGATCCAAAAATCCTAGCCTTTTCCTCGGAGAGGAGCGCATTTTGTTGAAAATCTCGTTGGGCGAACGGGAGCGAAGGGAAGCGGAGGGGGCACTTCAGCCTTACTGGAAGTGCACATATCCCGGTCAGAGCGGCGCCACTTTTCCATGGGAGGGGGCACATGCCCCAATCCCACCGCTGTATCCGCCCCTGTTGGCATATCGCGTCCTCGGAGCGTATATGTACCGCTTCCGATCGTTTATTCACGCTCGCAGTCTGCAGAGTGTTTACGGTTGCCGAAATGTCACGGGTGGTCCACGCCCGCCTGTTTAGTCTGCCCACGGTTCACGGTACAAATGACCAGCTGACCCAGTGTGGCGGACTGCCAAGCTGGAGGCTCGCTTGCACCGCTCCAGTGCGCTTGGTGTCAGGCTACGGTTGATGCTGGCCTCCGTTTGCCGTTTGGCGCCGTTTGTCGATCGTTTGGCGCCGTTTGCCGATCGTTTGGTGTTAGTCTCCACCTGCACTGCACCGGTATGCACCACGCGCAGTTTGTGTCGTGATTGTCTGCTGATTGGGTCGCGATTGTCTGCAGTTGGTGTTTTGATTGTCTGCTGATTGTGTGGCGATTTTGTGTAGTTTGTGTCGTGATTGTCTGCTGATTGTGTCGTGATTGTCTGCTGATTTTGTCGTGATTGTCTGCTGATTTTGTCGTGATTGTCGGTTTATTGGATCGTGATTGTTTGCTGATTGTGTCACGATTGCCCACCAGTTTGTGTCGTGATTGTCTGCTGATTGTGTCGTGATTGTCCGCAGTTTGTGTCGTGATTTTTGTCGTGTTGTCTTATGATTGTGTCGTGATTGTCCGCAGTTTGTGTCGTGATTGTCTGCTGATTGTCGTGGATTGTCTGCTGATTGTGTCGTGATTGTCCGCAGTTTGTGTCGTGATTGTCTGCAGTTTGTGTCGTGATTGTCTGCAGTTTGTGTCGTGATTGTCTGCTGATTGTGTCGTGATTGTCTGCTGATTATGTCGTGATTGGCCGCAGTTTGTGTCGTGATTGTCTGCAGTTTGCTTGTTGATTGTCTGATTGTGTCGTGATTGTCTGCAGTTTGTGTCGTGATTGTCTGCTGATTGTGTCGTGATTGTCTGCTGATTGTGTCGTGATTGTCCGCAGTTTGTGTCGTGATTGTCTGCTGATTGTGTCGTGATTGTCTGCAGTTTGTGTCGTGATTGTCTGCTGTTTGTGTCGTGATTGTCTGCAGTTTGTGTCGTGATTGTCTGCTGATTGTGTCGTGATTGTCTGCAGTTTGTGTCGTGATTGTATGCAGTTTGTGTCGTGATGGTCCCCTTTTTGTGAATGTCCCGGTGAAGACACTGGTCTTGTCATCTCATCAAGTGGTCGACGATTCCTCACTTCTGTTGTGGTATCAGAGATGGGTTCAGTTCCATCGGTTACTGTCGGCGGGAAGACAGCCCACGGTTTTCTTGCATCGACGTGTCTTCGACCCTCGCTGTTTCGGGCGCGCATTGAGCGCATCCTGTCTGGACCATCCACCTGACACGAACTACTGACTGATTAGTCCTCTTTGTTTCAGGCGCCATTGGACCGGGACATCTACCGGACACGAACTACTGACTCTTTAGTCCTCTTTGTTTCAGGCGCCATTGGACCGGGACATCTACCGGACACGAACTACTGACTCTTTAGTCCTCTTTGTTTCAGGCGCCATTGGACCGGGACATCTACCGGACACGAACTACTGACTCTTTAGTCCTCTTTGTTTCAGGCGCCATTGGACCGGGACATCTACCTGACACGAACTACTGACTCTTTAGTCCTCTTTGTTTCAGGCGCCATTGGACCGGGACATCTGCCGGGCACGAACTACTGACTCTTTAGTCCTCTTTGTTTCAGGCGCCATTGGACCGGGACATCTACCGGACACGAACTACTGACTCATTAGTCCTCTTTGTTTCAGGCGCCATTGGACCGGGACATCTACCGGACACGAACTACTGGCCGATGGAGGATTTCATCCAGGGGAGTGGGCGGAATCTTGAGGGAGTTGGCATGTCATCAGAGAGCGCCTGTCTCAACCCGGGGGCGGGCGTCTGCAATGGCGCCATTTTCCTGGAGGGTTATAAAAAAAATGTCAAGGGGAGAGGGGGTGCAGTGTGAAGTTCCTGCACTAGGATAGGCGTCAGACGCACTGTTAATGCTGACATCAAGGGGATCTCTAGTAAATAAAGAGAACAGGTAGATTCCTGATGTCATTCAAGAACTCAGAAACATGCGCACGCGACAAGCG
The DNA here is from genome assembly GCA_034440575.1 of Imbricaverruca yamaguchii. Taxonomy (NCBI): domain Eukaryota; kingdom Metazoa; phylum Arthropoda; class Thecostraca; family Neoverrucidae; genus Imbricaverruca; species Imbricaverruca yamaguchii. Next base: position 662,068 of record JAOTOL010001654.1, on the reverse strand, counting down.
CACCCGGATGCTCATTAGTGTGTGCGTGAAGAATATAGTTACAATACACTAAACTCTATATCCATAAAATATGATGCGCAATGCATTTATGAAAGTTAGCTTGCCTTCAGACGTCAAATTCATTGTCACTTACAGTGATATACTGTGCATATTGTTGGTTCGCGTATGGTCTTCTGGAACTATTTTCCAGCATAGACGGCGGGCCGCCGGCGTTCCGCGGCTCGTCTCCGACCGACCGCCATTCATAATGTGGTGGGGCGCGGAACCATACCCTGAATGTTAATGGTCCCCAACCCCAAAGTTGCATTACAGCGTAGTTCTTCGATTTGTGGACGTTCGTCTGCTGTGTTGATATTGCGGCAAGCAATTAAAAAATTCGTGTGTGGATCGCTGATGGCTGTATAGTTGGGGGTACGAATCCCGAACATATTCTTTCATGATCGTAACTGAACTTAGCGTTCGACGAATTCATGGCATCACATCACAGTGCTGCGACGAATTTAAAATCCTCGCCCGTTTATCTGATATTGCGGCAAACAATTATACATTCGTGGATGCGGAACCTACGACTCGGACCGTCTCCAGTGTCGCTAGCTACCGATTATGAGATTAAATTGATGCGTTTTTTAAGTGCCTTACTGGGGTAATCAACTTCAGATGTTTTTCTTTACATGTATCGTATTCCGGATGTCCTTGCGCGAAAATTGGTGTCGGCATTTATTTGGTTGAAAGTAGCACGTCGACAATCCACTGATGTTGCAAATCGTGTCAATGACGGCATCAGTTTTGGGGTCCAAATCCCGAACAGAATTTTACAACAACCTGACCGCAGCTGAGCTTAATGGTCGTCGAATTCATAATATTATAAAGCCGTGCTGCGACTTTTTGATTTTCGTGGCCCATTTGCTTGGTGCCGCGGCACAACATTACAAATTCTTAGAGGGATCAATGACGGAACTTTTTTGTGGGTCCAAATCCCGAAGCGAATTTTTCAAGAAGGCTTAACTAGGCTTAACGTTCGCCGAATCCATGGCATTATAATACAGTGCTGTGACCTTTTGATATTTGTGGCCCGTTTTCTTGATATTGCAGCGAGTCATTATATGTTCGCGGATTGATCAATGACGGAGTTGTTTTGGGGGTTTGGTATCCCGAACCCCCCCAAAGACAATGCCAAATTTTGCAACAAAATGACCGCAACTGAGCTTTATGGTCGCCGAATTTAGGATTTTATGAGGCAGTGACGCGACTTTTTTAGATTCGTGACCCGTTTTCTTCATATCGCTGAAAACAATTAAAAATGTGTGAATGGATTATTTTGTGGGTCCAAATTATGAAGCCAATTTTTCAACAAAATGATCGCAACTAAGCTTAAAATTCGCCGAATTCATTGCATCACAACGCAGTTCTGAGACTTTCTTAAAACATTAATTGCATGGTTTCTTGGTATTGTTGAATGTATGACAATGCCGGGCCGCTATGACATAGTTTCCTCCACCGGCCGATTGGCGGCGCTAGTTTCGCCGCCCTGCGTCCGGCGACTGTCTGCGCTTGATGCGTAACGACTCCGCATTTTCCGCTCAGAGGAACAAGCCTTCGGCTGAAAAATTAAAGAGGATTGATGCACTCGAGCGTTCTAGACGGGTGCCGTTTTCCACTCACAGGCGCGCCTTTCCCGTCCCAAGGGCAAGAGCTGTTTTCTCCTTCACACCTGGCTCCATCAATTTGGTTCCAAATCGATAGGCGTAGCCCTCCGAACAAAATCGCACAAGACCGCGGCACCACCCTCGCTCATCCCACCAGCAATCGCACCTGGATGGCGCCAAACGTGCGCACCACGCGGTCGTCTCCAAGGCAACGGATCGGGTTGGCGCGCGAAGTGACACAGTCGCGACACTTTCCCGCCTCACATCGTCACCTTTTGACCCGGCGGCTGGCGGCACAGTCGGACGGCACGCGCGCTGGTTTCCCGCCACCGCGCCGAGTACGGTAATAGCACGAAAAACGCGCGCAAAAAGCGCGCTGCGGTGGCGGTAAATCTCCGACGAAAGGCGGCGCGCCAGAAAAACGGCGGCAAAAAGGGCCGGCGGCGCTGGTCGCCTCGGCGGTTACATCGATGCCACGCGCGCGGGCGTCATAGCTAACGATGGGCAGTGGAGCACAGGTGTGGGGAGGTAAGCACCGTAGGTAGCGATGGGCAACGGAACTCACGTGCAGGAAGTCCCCTGTAAGCACCACAGGCAGTGAATGGCAACGGAACACACGTGGGAGACATCCCCTGCAATCACGGTGGACAAGAGGTTTGGATAATGTGAAGTTGTTGAAGAATGTGAAGTTGTTGCAGTGTGAAGTTGTTGCAGAACGTGAAGTTCTTGTAGAATGGGAAGCAGGCTTCAGCAGTTAATGCCGATTGTAATGCAATGTATAATTGTAATGCAGCGTATTGCAATGCTTTGGGTTATACTAGTATTTTATAGGACATGTCAGAATGTGCTATAATTGTATAATATTACGTTTCCTATTAACACCTGCGCATGTCTGAAGGGCCCGACGACGCTACTGACATTCCTGTTTGTCTGTCGGGGCTTCAGGGAAATATTGTCCACCAATGTTTGGTGGTGCCATCTGGACAGCATCGCAGAGGCGTAGAGTGGTGTGGCCCACCTTGACTTGCTTTATCCCGACCTCAGCATCCCTGTAATTGACGTCATTGGGCCACCCCGGTAAAGAAGGGCAATCCCAGCAACCTGATAATGGGCAGGGGCGTAACAAGCTACGAATATATTGCACATAGACACTTGCACACTGCACAGCATGCATATTGATGTTTCCAGAAATGTGAAAAGTTGTAGATTCGGTAGGTATTCCCATTATTTGAGCCATTTGAAGGACATTGAGACGAATATCTTAATTTTTCAAGGGGGCGTCGAGGGGTCGTCTCAACAAACAAACAAACAAAAATTGTTCCCGATAAATTTTTAGCGATATGACCCATAGTTAAACATTTGCGATTGCTTAACACCACATATGTTAGCTCTTGTCAGGCCATCGGCTTTGATCACCACGAGAGTTGTTTATTTCGGAAAGCACGTGTCAAACGAAGCTACATTGTACCAGATGGAAGCAAAAACTAAGAGGGCAAAAACCGATGCGCTACCCCAGTACTCATGTACTCAACCTGGCCAGCCGGTCATACATCCACCTATATCGCCCTCCGAAGTAAGCAGCTTTATTAGTACTCTAACGCTGATTGAAATAATGCAACCTCAAAGCATGGCAGGATGATTGTCATGATATTGAAATTTCGAAACATATATATATATATATATATATATATATATATAAATATATATATATATATATATATATATATATATATATATATATATATATATATATATATATATATATAATCAGCTTTCTCGATATTGACATCAGTTGTACAGCCAGCACAATTAAGACAGAAGTGCATCGGAAGAAAAGCAAGGTAGGTGAATGCCTCAATGCTAACAGCGAATGTCCCGACCGCTACAAGTTAAGCGTCGTCAAGGCATTTGTGAGACTGGCCCTCAATCACTACTGGACTGGCAGTCTGAGCAGTGATTGATAATTGAGTGAAATTCCGAAATGCTACGATCAAAGCAAATTCGACTTAACAACGGCTTCAGCAATACCATAATCGACAACGTGATCAGTGTCTATGTGAACAAGGCGAATCAGCCTTTCAGAAATCAGAAATCAGAAATCAAGCATCCAACGTGATGCTGTCTTACCGTAATCAAATGTCGACAACATACAAAATCGACGAGCGCATCATCCAACTCATTGTAAAGCAAAATGTCAAACCACCCGACAATTCTGACAAACTATACTCTGCATATATTACAAGAGCAAGAGCATCGGTAGCCTCGCAATGAAAAACAACCCCACCAACAGCAACAACCAGCTTCAGCGTACCAATGTAATCTACAAGAATGGCATGCCCTCACGAAGATTGTAGACTTCGCCGGGTAGATTGCATCGGTATGACGATAACTACCCTATCTCGCCGTCTCACGATGCACCTACAGGAGGGATCACCATCGCAGCATATGCTCCAAGAACACCAACAGCGACTAACACGAACAGATCTGACACGCAACACTGTAATCCTTAGAGCAACATCAGACAAGCGACGTCTAAGAGTTCTCAACAAAATTTTAATACGGGAACAAGAACCTGTCCTGAACGTGCACACACGGTCATGCATAGCACTTGAATTGCTCAATAATTCCATCCGGTGAACAGTTGTGCAATATGTACGTGGTTTATGCTTTCGAAATGTAAGCCTAGATTAGCATTTCCTTCCAGAAGCGCTGGTGACAACAATAGATGTTATCTTTAACACTAAAATGATTTACTTCTGACAATGTTTTTCTTTTGTTGCAGATTGGTGTGAACTGTGATAGCTAGATGAATTCCCAAGTAATCTTTTTCAAATGCTGAAAGTACACCTAAACGTCAAAAATATATTATTGATATCTGATGAATACTTTACGACCTAAATGAATAACAGAGACATACAATCCTGAAAAAGGTTACCAAAGCAAGATATGCTGTTGTGTTTAACAAAACATGCCAATGTGAAAACATATTGCAAACTTTTGTATACATATATATATATATATATATATATATATATATATATATATATATATATATATATATATATATATATATATATATATATATAAGCTTGGCATAGATGCCAATATTTTTACGACGAATCACTGCGATAAATCCCCTATGATATATGGGAATTCCTCCATTACGGCCGAACCAACTGAGACAGCACCTTGAGAGTTCTATTACTTGCATATGAACAAATCGGGTACGTTGCATAAAACGATTGGACTGAATATCATGTTAGGTCATGTGTCATGACGTCATAAATTCGTTTGTCAGCATTGTTTTTGACGTCTCAAACGGTTGGTTGTTGTCATGAGATGCAATTTGTCTGCCTCTCATTCGACAGTGAAGCAAGAAGCTCCAGTCGGGTGATGTGGCTGGGACGATCGAACGTTGGCAAGACGATGTTTTTGTGGTGACGCCTGCGTGGCGAAGTCGCCTCATATTGTATTCGTGTCGTACTGGCATGTGTTGGGGATAATTGCCGTGAAATATTATGGTAAGCTCGAATGTTCGGTGTTAAGCCTGTGGTACATACATGGTAAGCTCGAATGTTCGGTGTTAAGCCTGTGGTACGTACATGGTAAGCTCGAATGTTCGGTGTTAAGCCTGTGGTACATACATGGTAAGCTCGAATGTTCGGTGTTAAGCCTGTGGTACATACATGGTAAGCTCGAATGTTCGGTGTTAAGCCTGTGGTGCATACATAAGCTCGAATGTTCGGTGTTAAGCCTGTGGTACATGGTAAGCTCGAATGTTCGGTGTTAAGCCTGTGGTACATACATGGTAAATAGCTCGAATGTTCGGTGTTAAGCCTGTGGTACATACATGGTAAGCTCGAATGTTCGGTGTTAAGCCTGTGGTACATACATGGTAAGCTCGAATGTTCGGTGTTAAGCCTGTGGTACATACATGGTAAGTGGGTGAAATTTACTCCTTGCCGTCAGTGAGTCCCATCACAGTTATTGCTTTAGTTTGTCGGACGGTGTCCTGCAGGGTAGTCCTGCAATAACTCAACCCGCCCTGTTCTGTACAGTTTGTAGTCTGTGTTTGCCGTGTATCAGCTGTTGTCCGTCGTGAACTGTGTCGCAACAGTTGTGTGTTTGTATCGGGTCCAGAATGAGACGTGGCTACGCTTTACTACTGGGCAGAGGGAACTGGGAGCTCCGTTGATTTTCATGAAGATGTCATCACCATGTTCATGGAAACGTAAAACTTCAGGGAAGAAATGTACCTGGATTACATAGGCATAGGCATTGTAGACTATTTCTGGTCGCCCCATCAGAAAATACTTGCGCGGCTGCCGAGTCCGCGTTAGCATTCCCGTCGCAACTGAGAAGCACCGCATCGTGGCGGAAGCGTGCGTCCCCCCTGCCAGTTGCTGACTGCGCCCCTGCCCAGCGCCGGCCTCCTCCTGGGTCCGCCACTGTGCAGGGCGCCCCGGCGCCGTGCTCGGAGGGCCCGCTGGGCGCCGCCGCCCGGCCCTACCCGGATGCTGGCCGCGGCGTGCGTGCGTGCCTTTTTGCGCGCGCCGGCTCGCAGCGCGCAGCGTTCGTGCCGCTGCGGCGCGCCGCGCCTCGACAGCGCTGCGGCTCGGCACGGTGGTCACGTGACCTTTGTGCCTCGCCTCGGTCCTCGTCTGGCGCGCTGCTTGGCGGGCGCAGCCCATGTGGGCCGAACAATGTGGCGGCGGCTGAAGGCGCCCACGCCCGAGGCGGTCATCGCAGCGCGCCAAAAAGGACGGAAAGGCGCAGCTGGCGGAACTCGCTCGGCGCGCTGTCGATTTTTTCCTGGGCCTGATCGGCTTTAAACATTGATGGTCATATTTTATAGGTTCTAACGGTTCATGTACGCAGGCTTTCTCAGAATTGTCTGCAGGCATTTTTCTGTACAAACTGCACCATAACGGCAGCGGGTGGTGATCGGTCTGGTCAGCGGCGCTGATCAGGGACGCACGAGACATTCTCCCAGCGGCGCTGGTCAGGGACGTACGAGGCGCTGGTCAGGGACGCACGAGGCGCTGGTCAGGGACGCATAGGACGCTGGTCAGGGACGTACGAAGAGCTGGTCAGGGACGTACGAGGCGCTGGTCAAGGTCACACTACGCGCTGTCCCAGCGGCGCTGGTCAGGGACGTACGAGGCGCTGGTCAGGGACGCACGAGGCGCTGGTCAGGGACGCTGGTCAAGGTCACACTACGCGCTGTCCCAGCGGCGCTGGTCAGGGACGCACGAGACGCTCTCCCAGAGCTGGCGAGCAAGAGCCATTCTGAGGTCGCTATTATTTCCTCGCAACGCCCAAAGGCCAATGTTCAGCTCGCTCAAAGTTGGAGGTCAGCCCCAATACCCAAAAAACTTTTTTTTAATTAAGTCTCCTCCGGTTTATTGTTATTATTGTTGTTGTTGTTGTTGTTGTTTCTGGTTGTTGATGACGGTGCCAAGTTCAGCGCCGCGACAGTACAGTTGGGTGCGAGTTTGTCCTCGCAATCAGCGAGCAGCCGGCCTCCAAAAGCTGCCAACTATGCTGCCAACTGTGCTGCCAACTGCTTCCACACAGCCACACACACGCACATGGAGCCCACATCCTGGCACTGTCATCTCCTGGTTTCCGATTTACTTCGCGTATTTGCTTATTTACGTCACCTATTTACGCACCTGATTGTACCAGTCCGCACCTATCACAATCCAGCCCGGGTTACCGCTTGATATTCGCGTCCTGACCTGTTCCTATTACGTCACAACCAGTAGTTGCCACCTATTCACTTATCTACATATTTACGTCACCAATTTACGACAAATTCACCTTTTTCCCTATTTACGGCACCTATTTCCCTATTTACTTCACCTATTCAGCGTTATGTATTTATATCCACATATTCACCTATTTGCCTATTTTCGACTAATATTTACCTATTTATATCACCTATTTACCTATTCATATCACTTATTTACCTATTACATCACCAATTTGCCTATTTGGATAAATATTTACCTATTTATATCACCTATTTACCTATTCATATCACCTATTTACCTGGATTACGTCCGACCAATTTGCCTATTTACATGATCTGGTGATGGCCATCGGCAGCGATGATGGGAGTGGTGTTGCCACAGTCAGACGGTCGACACGGCACCGTCCCGTGGAGACGGCCGACCGACGCCGGCCGGTCCCAGGCCGACGCCGCCGTCGGAAACGACGACCAGACAGGTGTGACACGCGTGTTGCAACAGTTATGTATTTCCGGCAAACACAACAAGGGCGCGAACCACGCGACTTTACAGGTGACGCAGCGACGTGGACATTTGCAGCGCCTTGTCTTCCATTTCGACCGGTCACGCGCTGTGACGTAGGCAGGGTCAGCGGCCTGTCTAACACTTCAACATTCAACAATGTCAATTTTTGCGACATTTCCCCACAACATTAGAACATGGAACACAACACAACACAACACAACTCTGGTCTCCCGGCGGTGTTACGTCTAGCACGGAGAGACAGCCAGTTTGAATTTCGCTGTGCGCTGGAATTCAGCGAAAAGCACCTTTTTCGTTACCTTCCACCAGAAAAAGCTGGTCGCTTTCTAAACCCTCAATCACAGCTATGCAAACGATGTCCCAAATAGGATAACATAAAACCAGTACCACATGTGGTTCGCGCTATGCCTCACGCCGCATCTTTGAATGGCACAATATGTCCAATTAAAATCGTCATACAACTTACTTGTAAAGGCATTCACGAGTTGTAGTATTTTGCATATAAGATGTCCCGCTCATATGACAGTCATTCCTGCAGCATTCAATAACAGTAACCCACACGTGTTCCAAGACTAAGGATCCAATGGTGCAGCCCGTAAATATGCAGCAAATGCTACCTGCATCGAGGAAAAGCACGTGCGAAAAAAAAGCCCCTACCGCGAAACGCACGATATCGTGAAACGTGATATCGTGAAGCGGTCACCGGCACATAGTCTGTGGCATTACTCATCACACACATACACTTGCTCTTACCGTCCCATCCCTGTCCACCCATATCCTACGAAAGACAGAAGGCTCAACAAGATTCAACTATAGCTGTTTTCCACGGCTGTCGTATTATTGATATTACGAGCTTTGGCTGTAGCGGCCGGAGTTGATGACATCCAAGCTGAAATATCAAGAGACACGAGAGCTCTAGGTGCTAACTGCAATCTCATGTTATATGAGATTGCAGTTAACACCTAGAACTTCGCTTCATGACTCATGTCTCTGTCTCATGACTCCATAAGACAAACACAAATCGGTTTTGGCATGGACATTAAGAGACGGGATGCTTGCAAGTAGCCAAACCCTGTACAGCACCAGCTACAGCATTGCCAGGTTTAAGGCATTGTGCGATTACGGAGATCAGCAACCGGCCATTGACAAGCTTCATGGCAAGACACCTATGAAATCATCGAAATGGACGGTAGAAAGTGGTGGAAAATGGTGAAGTCGACCGGGTAGATGAAACTAAAGTTGGCTTGGGCGAGGAAGGAGCGTGTTAGCTATTGGAAGAAGCAGCGGCTTCCGCTCCAATACTGATATCACCGCCTCGGAGGTACAGGCTATGGACCGGTCGTGTTGGGTCCTCCGGCTACTTGTCTCTGATATGGGCTGTCGTAGTGTCGCTCGCTCGCTGAAGATGCTCAGCCTATACCCAACCCACTGATCCTCGGCCCTGGTCGACTGTCCCCGTTCCGGTCTCAGAGCTGCCATATCCCCTCCGCTGCAGGGGAGGAGAGGATATGGCAGCCCCGCCCGGGCTGCCACAGTCTGCCGCTCCCCGATCCCGCTGAGGTCTCACTGCTCAAGTTGGCTGCCGTCGGCAGTCGCATAGTCGTGGGCGGGGAAGTGCTGGAGCCCGGGCTGGTGACGGCTGAAGAACTCGGCGGCCGGGTCCTGCGCGTTGGCGCCGTTGGAGTGGCGCTTATGGTCCTCTGCGGAGTGGCGCGAATGGTCGACCTCGGAGTGGCGCGAATGGTCGACCTCGGAGTGGCGCGAGTGTTCGACCTCGGAGTGGCGCGAATGTTCCACCTCGGAGTGGCGCGATTGGTCGGCCTCGGAGTGTCGGGCCGCGGCGGGTTCGTTCGAGAGCCACACCGCCTCCGCTGGCCGGTCGCCGCAATGACGTCACATCGTATGGTCGCGTGCGGTCCGACTAGGCGGCGCTGGTGGCGCCGTCGCCGGTAAAGGTGGCGCCACTATCGCCATCGTGGTTGTTATAGGTGGCGGTGGTGTCGCCCTGGTCCGGTTCGGCAGAGCGCTTGGTGCGGTGCTGGCCGCGGCGGTAGGTGTCGCTCTGTCGTGGAGGCTTGTCGCCGTAGCTGGAGCTGATGCTGTAGCCGGTGTGCCTGGCGTCAGGGCCACCGCTAGTATAGGCGCAATCCTCAGTCTGCGAGCAGAACGAGGCAGTTACTGGGCCAGAAGGCTTTCTTCCCTCAAAATCGGGTGGGGGTGGGGGCGGGGGAAATGAATCAGAAATGGTGTGCTTTCATTGACTCACCTGCATGCAGGCTCACTTCACCACGACTAAGCGACAAGCGTACAATTTCCAGTAAATTTGTGGGACGAACCAGCATTTTCGGAGAAACGCAGGGAACTTGAGCATGAATTTCCCAAAATGAGATCAAGCACTTCCAAACTCGATATATTCTAGAAGTCCTCGATTTCTATGTATGCATTCACTCCCATAGCCAAACGCTCAAGGGGAGAAATTGTTGGCCGGCACGAGGCTTCCGCCGAAGCTTTCTCACCTGGGGGAGATAATTTATGTCTCGGCGTCCAGTTTCGCAGGAGCCTCTTTCTAACTTTGAGTGACTGTAGTCTCTTTCGCAGAGACTACAGTCATACAACAATCAATTATGGCCATATAATACTACCTTCCCAGAACAGCTCATCCACCCACTGCGAGATATGTGGATTCAACGGAGGGTGATAAATGAACACATATTTTCGATAGGAAGATGTGCCCACATTAGTACGTAATCTCGCCGTTAGGCGTCATGAGCGGACGTAATACCGTTGGCGCCCCTGGTGGTGGGTTTGTGAAAGGGCACCACCAGAGTGGGTTGGATCTGATTAATGCTATATTCTAGTTTCTAGAGAAGGTGCAGGTGATTTCCAATGGCCAAATTTGAACAACATTGAAACAAACTCTCTTATGATGTGTAGTTCATTTTATTATCAAATCATTTCACCCTGTCTCTTTGCCGTTAAAGTGAAATGAAAACAATTGGCCAGCCAACATCTTGTGATGAAAGCGCGTCATATATTTTGTGTGTGATGTGCTGACAATTTCCAATGTTTCTAACGAAACGAAAATCGAGCGTGCTACATCTATATATCATCTTGAATAACTTCCATGACGGTTTAACCCGGTCACTTTTTGACTCAATTCCAGAATTTGTGTTCCAAATTATCACATCGTGCTACCTTAAATTGTATATCAGATGTTCTATATTACCGAATTAATAGCCAATGGTACCAAATAAACCGGAAAAAATCAGCTGCCTTTTCATGCCATGTTCAACTACTTTTTATAGATATCTAACACTGAAGAAGTATAGAAGAAGGTAGAAGGTGTGGGATACACTTCATGCACTTCATAGAAGGTATGGGAGAAAAACCTATAAAATGGCCTCCTCTCCTCGACTTTGATATCTTGTCTACAACTCTGCCAACCTTTTAGTCACAGCAGGGCACAGGGCATATCCAGAAATTGCCATGGGAGGCATTCGTCTGGAGGGAGGCCATTTCTTCAAAGAATAGTGTTTCACTGCAATAGTACTTTGAGAGGCGCCTTCAGCTAAAAATTCGATGATTTGGACAAGGGATACACGAGTATGCTGATTTTTGCTTTTTGCTTTTTGCTCTCAAGGGGATTATTCCTTCCATTGGCGCGCCCATTTGTATTTGCACTTCTTTCTGAAGGACACATTTGGCTGGAAAAAATACGTTGATCGATGTCAGGCTGGGGAGTGGGTGCACTTGAACCTTTCCAGTGGCCTTTTCCGGTCCGGAAGGGCGCCACCTTCCATGGGGAATGGGGATATGCCCCCAGTGCCCCCTGCACCCACCTCAGTGTAAGCACCGACCTTAACCCTCACCATCAAGGCCCAAGTGAACTTCTAACTCCTAGTTTAGCCTCCCAAGCATCGTATTCTGCTTAAATTTCGACCTTGCAACGGATCGCGTTCAAATTTTACGTAGCCTGTCAGGCATCGTATTTCGGTGATACAATTTTGCGACCTTGTGACGAAGAGCCGCCTGAAGGGCTGACACTGCTTGAAACCATAGGCGTGGCGCCTATGCGGCCATGGACGTGACAATGTTGGGGGACGAGCGCTGAGTCTGCCCAAATCTCGTGAACTTTGGCGTTACGCCTATGACGTTAACGAATGAAATCGACGAAATCGACATGAATGAACGAAATCGACCTGAAAGCATTCGTGTTCCCAAGCTACCCAAAGCCCTCCCAAAGCCACCCTCTTCACCCGGGACACTCACACCGTAGGAACACACCTGTACACCTGTACCTCTTCACCCGGGACTCTCACACCATAGGGACACACCTGTACACCTGTACCTCTTCACCCGGGGCACTCACACTGTAGGAACACACCTGTACACCTGTACCTCTTCACCCGGGACACTCACACTGTAGGGACACACCTGTACACACTGTACCTCTTCACCCGGGACACTCACTTGTACCCCGGCGCGGTCCCAGCAACGCGAGCAGGTCATGCCGTACTTCCGCACCTCCACACACTCGACATCCGTCCGTCTCTGCGCTGTCGAGGGGCGTGTCCTGCTGGCAGCCTCTGCAGTGTCCCGGTAGTGTGGCTCTGACCCCAGCCGGGCACCACCTGCAGGTCAGGGGAGTCAGTACGGGGGAGGGGGTGGTAGTGTGGCTCTGACCCCAGCCGGGCGCCACCTGCAGGTCAGGGCCGTCAGTACGGGGGAGGGGAGGGGGAGGGGACGGTGGTGTGGCTCTGACCCCACCACCTGCGGGTCAGGGCCGTCAGTACAGGGGAGGGAGCGGTGGTGTGGCTCTGACCCCAGCCGAGCATCACCTGAGGGTCAGGGTCGTCAGTAGGGGGAGGGGGGGTGGTGTGGCTCTGTGGGTCTGACCCAGCCGGCACCACCTGCAGGGTCAGGACCGTCAGTACGGGGAGGGAGGGATGTGGCTCTGACCCCAGCCGGGCAGGCTCAAAAAAGAGGAGGGTGGTGGTGTGGCTCTCCCCCCACCTGCAGGTCAGGGTCGTCAGTACGGGGGGAGGGGGCGGTAGTGTGGGTCTGACCCCAGCCGAGCACCATCAGTGGAGGGGCGCTGACCCAGCCCCCGGCCGCCAGGATAAAGCTGCGTCGTCGGCGCTTCGGTTTAGAGTGCCTTCAAACGCTTCTTTTGGGGTAGCCTTCAGTGGAGGCTGCAGGGGTTTTGTGTGAGTATCACTCGTGGACTGGAATATGCATGTTATTCGAGGTTGTGGCCACAAGGGATTAAAACGAATGTGTCGGTGTGTTCTCGCGTCGGGACATTACGTATCACTTGGGCGTAGTTTACGGAAAAACATTCACTGATGTGTATATTGAAACATTTAGTTTTAGAACTCCTGCTTGGTATCGCACCTATCAGGAACTCAGCAATGCAACATAAATCGATGTTGGATTTGATGACCGCTGGTCTCCGCGGGGCCTTCTCTTCCACCCTATAGCTGCATGTGCGCTCTGTGATTCAACAACTATCAACTACCGTAAAGCAATACCAGTATCAACCATAGAATATCAACTATCAAATGTCAACTATCACCTATTAACTGGAATCTATCAGCAACCGGCTATCAATTAATAACTATCGTCTCAGATAAAATATATCAACTATCGACCGTCAACTATTTCCTGTCAACTATTAACCATGAAAGCAAACATCAAACATCAACCATAAGCTGCCAACTAGGTATCTACTGCCAAATATCAACTATCACCATCTAATATCGGCCATGAAATATCAACTATCATTATCTAATATCAGCCATTAATATCAACTATCACTATCTAATATCAGTCATATAATATCAACCGTCACTATCTAATATCAGCCATATAATATCAACTATCACTATCAAATATCAGCCGTAAAATATCGACTCTCAAGTGAAGCCAACTCACCAGCGCGGTGGCGAAACTGCTCGCCCCGGCGGCGCCTGTACCGGCTGTCCTCTTCCTCGTCCTCCTCGTCCTCCTCGTCCTCCTCGTCCTCGGCGGGGTAGTCGAGCGCCGGCCGGTGTGGGTAGCGCCCTCTGATGCGGTGCGCGTCGTCGGGGTCGGCGTAGTCGCCGTCGTAGTCGTCGCGTGGTGCGCCGTCGGCCTCGTAGTTGCCCGTGTAGTCGCCGTCGTCCGGGTAGTCGCCGTAGTCTCCGGCGTAGTATGCCGAAGGGCGGCGGCTGGCGGGGCGTCGGCGGCCGCGGAGACTGTTGGTCTGCCGCAGACCGTCCCCGGCGGAGTCTTCGGCCGGGTAGCCGCCGGCCCGGTAGTTGTGGCCGTAGCCGTCGTAGTTGTGGTCTTCCTGAGGCCTCCTGCTCGGGAGGGAGAAATGTGTTCGCACACTGACAGGCGTGTACGGCAGGGGTTCGTTTGGCCTGTGTGGTACAGCAGGGCAAACGAGATCAGGACCGAGTAGGTTCAAGGCAACATAGCGGAACACCCAATCTATGTTAGCCGTCCTAGAAAACATCATAGTGGAGGGCCCAATTACACTTATTTTTAAGAATAAAAGGATGTGTATTAGTTCCAAACCCTAGCAACATATATTGTGATGTTTGTGTGCAAGGAAACTCCAGAAGTCACGCTGCTCACGGGCTTCCAGTCATTTCTGGACTTTGACATCGATTTTGACCTTGACATAATTCGCGATTTCAGACCGTCAGAACAGAGGAGAGGCCGACGTCTATTCATGAATCTCTGGCGGTGACATTGCTCCAGATTCCATACACGAAAGCGGTCACTGCATAGTCCCGTCTCCGGAATTATGTCCCACATTTTTAGAGGAATTATCTTCTTCCTCTCACGCCACAGTTCACTTTTGAGAAGACAATCCTTGCTGCAGTGGCCATCCTTGTCACTGCTGATCCGCGTCACTGCTGATCCTTGCCATTGCTGGTCAGTGCTCGGCGCAGTGATCAGACTAGTGATCAGCGATCAGGCTGCTAACGATCCCCTAGGTGGGGATCACGGGATCTCTGGATGGGGACGGTGCCCGGCAGCGTTCCGCCGGGTGGTGACGCGACTACCACCATGCACCAGCAGTCGCGACGGCCCTGCGTGTGAGAAACAGTCCGGCCCACAACCGCAGCCCTATCGCGAGGCTGGCGGATGCTCGCCCTTGTCGCAGAACTAACTGATTCGTTTTGCATCTTGAATCAAATTATTCAAGATGTGAAACGTGAAAAGCACAAGGACGCGGGAATTAGGAGAAAAAAAAGAGAGAGAGAGAGAGAGAGAGAGAGAGACTGAAGAGTGAGGGATTCCACCTTCCAACTTCAGACTACTTTAACATTGGCCCATTCCAACTTCGGACGAGCTTAACATTGACCCATTCCAACTTCGGGCGAGTTTAGCACTGACTTCCAAATTCGGACGAGCTTTGCATTGATCTCCAACTTCGGACCAGATTAACACTGACTCTATTAGTGTTGCACGGTAGAAGTTCACTTCACTGTGGCTCTTGCCCTCTAACGTTGAGATATCCGGCGCCACGCCACAGGCACGCACACTCACGACCTGACCGATCGCAAAGTGATCAGGTCACCGTTTGTTTGAACGCTGAGCTGCTCGTGACTTCCGTTTTAGCATGGCCGTCGTCCCAGAATGTAGTATAATTGCCCACGAGCAGCCAGAGCTATGCGCCTATGCGCCAACACCCGCGAAGGGAGACGGCAGCTCAGTGGTTAAGCTGAGCGTCTGGCACGCCAGAGGTTCGGGGTTCGATTCCTGCGCGGCGCCAGCCCTTCCTGCCGGGGTGAGAGGCAGGCGACGCCATATGGCCTCGGCTGCTGAGTGTGCCTTAAGGCCACAGCCAACCAACCATCATCGGTCCGCGACTAGCGTGACATTGTCATTGGTTCGCGCCACCATTGATTCGCGCCACAAAGGCAGACATGGTGCAGATACAACTGCTCCATGTAACAACGACCCACATGAGGCACACTTCCAGTAGCTACATGTTAAACCTAGACACGATTTGCAAGGTAATGTTGTCAGCGCGATAATTATTTCACACCATTCAAAGCGCCACGATTAACTTTCAAAATCAAATCCAAGCAAAAATGGCTTGGGGCAGATACACTTTCCTCTCCATCACCGGTAGGAGACCCATGGGTTGGTGTGATTGGTGTGAACACCTGTCCCTGGTACGGATACAGCGACACCTTGACCCCGTGACCTGACCTGGTGCGGGGAGGGCGGCCGTAGAAGTCGTATCTGCTGTGGACGTCCGCATCTTCTGCCTCATTGTCGTGAAAATGCTGGACGCTCTCCCTGGGTGCATACCTGGGTAGGAAGTGGCCACAGGTGTCACAGTTGCAGCGGTCACGGGCACCAATGGCTTCAGTCGGTGCTGGCGCCGGTGCTGGTGACAGTGACTAACAACAAGGCAACAGGCCAGGAGGACGGTACTGCTGTGACTAGAGAGGTTCAGCGTAAGAGGAGAACGTGAAAAGGATGGGGGTGAGGTGGGGACGCAGCAGTAGAATGGGGGTTGGTGGTGAAGTGGATGGGGAGCAGCAGAAGGATGGGGTCATGGTGGAGTGAGGGGAGCAACAGCAGGATGGGGTCGGGGTGGGTGACGGGAGCAACAGCAGGATGGGGTCATGGTGGGGTGAGGGGAGCAACAGCAGGACGGGGTCGGGGTGGGGTGAGGGAGCAACAGCGGATGGGGTCACTGTAGGGGAGCAACAGCAGGATGGGGTCAGGTGGGGTGAGGGAGCAACAGCAGGATGGGGTCGTGGTGGGGTGGGGAGCAACAGCAGGATGGGGTCATGGTGGGGTGAGGGGAGCAACAGCAGGATGGGGTCGGGTGGGGTGACGGAGCAACAGCAGGATGGGGTCATGGTGGGGTGAGGGGAGCAACAGCAGGATGGGGGTCATGGTGGGGTGAGGGGAGCAACAGCAGGATGGGGTCGGGGGTGGGGTGGGGTGGGGGAGCAACAGCAGGATGGGGTCGGGGTGGGGTGAGGGGAGCAACAGCAGGATGGGGTCGGGGTGGGGTGACGGGAGCAACAGCAGGATGGGGTCGGGGTGGGGTGAGGGGAGCAACAGCAGGATGGGGTCGGGGTGGGGTGAGAGGAGCAACAGCAGGATGGGGTCGTGGCTGGGTGAGGGGAGCAACAGCAGGATGGGGTCGGGGTGGGGTGAGGGAAGTAACAGCAGGATGGGGTCGGGGTTGGGTGAGGGAAGTAACAACAGGATGGGGTCGGGGTGGGGTGAAGGGAGCAACAGCAGGTTGGGGGTCGGGATGGGGTGAGAAGCAACAAGTAGAGAGAGAGAGCTTGTATAGCGAGGGAGTCCAATGGAGCAGGCAGAAGGGGTTTACGACACTGGTTCGATACATTCCATGCAAAGAACGTCCCTGTTTTCCTCGAGGAGGATTAAGCAAATTCTTGAGACACTTCCTCGTTGCACAGCTAATATTCGGGCTGCTTCTTCAGAGCGCTTTTGGAACAGCTAACACGTGTTCCCCTTTTCTCCGTTGACGCCCACAATTCGTACCCATGTCTGCGTTTTCGTCAGGTTTCTCGCTCTGCCCCTGCTTTGTGGACAACATATCTGCGTGACGACACGTACGTAGTTGAGTAGCAGCTAATGTGATCGTGTTTCAAGTTATTTAAAATACGTGGCGACGCCCATGTATGCATTTACGGGCACCCAGTGTTCAAGCTCGGCTTTAGACCCATGTGTACTCCAAATCACGCATCGGTAAAGTGTTCTTATCGGTACTTGCATACAAATGTACATAGCGCAGTCGGTACGAACCTAGCGGAGAGACTATCGGTACTAACCTAGCGAACAAATTATCGGTACTGACATAGCGAACAGATTATCGGCATTGACATAGCGAGCAGACTATCGGTACTGACCTAGCGAACAGACTATCGGTACTGACCTAACGAAGACTGTCGGTACTAACCTGAAGTATGGGTCGTTGTCGTCGGGAATTGGCAGATAGCGCATATAAGGGTCTTGTTCCGCCTCCGCAGCATAGTTTTTGCGACCTTGCTGTCTTCCGTAGTCTGTGTAATGAGGCTGGTAGGTCGCCTGCAGCTGCGACTGCTGGCTCGCCAGGTCACCGGAGGTCACAGAGGTCACCCACCGGTCAGCAGGCTGCTCGGCGGCCGCAGCTGGCCCGGAAGCGGCCGCCACCGATCGGCGGCTGATGTCGTGCCCACCGTCAGTCCAGTCGGCACCAGTCGCGTACCCGTCCGTGTCGGCCGAGGTCACGCCGAGGTCGCCAGAGGTCACGGCCGGGTCAGCCGCCGACCGCTCGCCGGCCAGGCGCATCGGCACGAAGCCGGCGTGCAGCACGCCGGGCGAGAACGCCGAGCTGGTGTCGTCGGGCCGGGCGGTCTCCGGCAGCGACTCCACCGTCAGCAGCGTGCGGGCCTCCCGCGCCGCCAGTGGCGCCATCTGCGCGCGCGCCGCCAGTGGCGCCATCTGTTCGCGCGCCGCCGCCGCCACCTTCCGTCGGTCTCCGCGGGCGGCCGCGCCGCCGGGGCGGGCGTGTGTCGCCCGCGGCGGCTTCAGGGTCACGGGCACGTCGACGCGGACGGTGGGCGGGGGCCGGGCGGGGGGCGGAGGGCCCGGGCGGTACCGGTGGATGACGGGGTGGATGTTGCGCACCTGCTCCGTGTAGATGACGAGGTCGTCCGGCGAGCCGTTGGCGCGGCTGGAGGGGAGCTCGGGAACCAGCTGCTGGTACAGGTCGGGCTGCTGGATAACCCAGCTTTTTCCGTCGGCGGGGCTGGAGGGCAGCGGGAACAGCTGCTGGTACAGGTCGGGCTGTTGGATAACCCGGCTTTGTCCGTCGTCTCGTCTGGAGGGCAGCTCGGGAACCAGCTGCTGGTACAGGTCGGGCTGTTGGATGACCCGGCTTGGTCCGTCGGCGCGTCTGGAGGGAAGCTCGGGAACCAGCTGCTGGTACAGGTCGGGCTGTTGGATAACCCGGCTTTGTCCGTCGGCTAGTCTGGAGGGAAGGTCGGGAACCAGCTGCTGGTACAGGTCGGGCTGCTGGATAACCCGGCTTTGTCCGTCGGCTCGTCTGGAGGGCAGGTCGGGAACCAGCTGCTGGTACAGGTCGGGCTGCTGGATAACCCGGCTTTGTCCGTCGTCTCGTCTGGAGGGCAGCTCGGGAACCAGCTGCTGGTACAGGTCGGGCTGCTGGATAACCTCGCTTTGTCCGTCGTCTCGTCTGGAGAGAAGGTCGGGAACCAGCTGCTGGTACAGGTCGGGCTGCTGGATGACCCCGCTTTGTCCGTGTTGCCCGGGGAGAGATGAGGAGCGTGGTGCTGCTGCTCCTTTGTCGTGAGGTGTTAGATGCCGGGTGGGCTGGCTGCATTTCGTTGTACGCGAAACAGGTGACCCGGGCAGCGAGGAGAGACGCTTGCCAGTTCGTTCGGTCGGACCTACCTCGCATTTCTCCAAGTGTTTGGAGGGAGATTGATCGGTCCGGCGCCGATGCGCTTGGCTGTCTGTGCCTTCGTCGTCTTCCTTTGAATGTGGAGCCAAGGACGCAGTCGTGATTGTCCGTTTCTGTAGGCTTTCTTCGGTGTTTTGATCTGCTCGACTGAAAGCAGCAGCGGGGACTGCGGCGGCTGGCAATTTCGAAGCAACATCACCGTCGGCCGCAGCCGCACGCTTCGAGCGCAGTTTGTCGAACGTCCTGTCAGAACGCATCGGACTTGTCCGCGCTTCTCCACTCTGCCACCGGAGGCGCTGCGGTCGGTCTCCCGTTCGCGGTCCGCTCGCCGCGCCACGTGCGGCCCTCCGACGAAGGTGCGCCTCGCCCGCGGGGGCGCCACCGTCGCGGTACTCGGCCTCGCTCTCCTGATACCGGCTGCGGTGGTCGCGGCGGCCGCCGTACTGGCCGTGCCGGTCCGCGTCGTCGGCGCCGGCCGCCGCCACCGCCCTGTACGCCTCCTCCTCGCGCCGCGCCTCGCCGTACACGTCATAGCCGGGCGTGACGTCACCGGTGACGTAGTCGTCGCGGTCGTCGGACCGGTAGTCGCCGCCGGCGAAGGTATGGCCGTCATGAGCGGGTTCGAAGTCGGCGGCATCGTCTTCCTCTGGCGGGTCGTGTGGTGAGTTGTGCCGGCTAGGCGGAGGCCCGAAGGTTAGTCCGAAGCCGCGTTCGCTGCCACCGAAGGCGCGCGCAGAGGCGGCGCGGATTTTCGACATTAGGATGTCATGTGCGTCGGGGCTCATGAAACCGTTGCTGTCGTCCCGTTGCCGGATGTCGTCGTCGGCGCTGTAGGTGGCACCACCGTCCGGTTCGCTATAGGCGGCGCCACCGTCGCCGCCGCGGTTGAAGTCCTCGGATAACTGGAAACTGTCTTGAAGCCGATTCAACTGTTCTGGCGGTCCGAGGTCGGCATAGTCGGAGCCAAAGTCGCTAAACCTGTCCGGGCTTTCGTCGCGTTCGTCGTCTTGTCCGCCTCCACCAGGAAACCGGCTTCCGAAACCACTTACACCCAAACCACCTGATTCAGCATATCTATTTCTGAATAGCTCTCCTTCTTCCGGCGGACCGAAATCGTCCGCATCAGCGCCGTTGAGACGCTCGCTGGCGTCGGCTGGGTACAAACCGGCGACCGCTGAGTTGCGGCTCAGAGGTCGGCGACCTGCACGTCTGCGGAGGTCACCGCTAGATGTCTCCCAGAGCGGGTAGTTGGAGCTGCGTCCGCGCGGACCGTCCCGAGCGGCGAAGCTGCAACAAAGTGAGGGACGGGGAAGGGATGAGAGACGAGCAGCAGCATCGGAGACAAGCGCACTGGAGTAGTCGGGATCTTGCGAACGGACCCAAAGCTAGGGTGAATTCCGGCGAGCAGAGCCAGGAAGAGAGGCGTTCGACGACCTCAGAACACAAACAATATAAGGTGGGACGATTCGCTCTACTGAATGACTTATCCGCGGCAAGACAAAATATCCAAGGAGGGACCAAAGACGTCTGTTCAAGTCGGCTACCACAATTAGTCACTAAGTAAGATGTTCTACCAATCAGAAAAATATATCGACCTCTAGAATGCCTGATCCTTATCGATCACATGGATCCTTTATCCGTATCGACCTCTCCGGCCCGGTTTTCCAAAATGCGACCCGGAACCCCACACACCTGGTACCATCGGCGTCGAAGCTGCCGTCGCGGTCTCCATGGTAACGGGCGGCGTCCATGCTCCCTGCCGGCACGAGGTCCCAGGCTGCGCGGTCGAGGGATGCAATCTGCCGGCGCAGCACGACCTGGGTCAGGTCGGGTCACAGGCAGGTCACTGATCAGGTCATTCACAGGGTATCCTAGCTACCGACCGCAGGCCGAGCACATGCATGGTAGCAGCCAAGGGAGGGGTGGGGCGCCCCTCCCCTCAGAACACAATGATGCTTTTAAAGCACGACACTTATAGATTTTCACCACGCAAAATCGCAACATTTTTGATGACGTCTCTATTTCATGACATTTTTGTCCGGCCCCCCTTAAGAAAGTCCTGGCTGCACCCCTGCCCACAGGTCATATCGACCAGCGGAAATGCACTGGCATTGGCGACAGATGCCGCCGCGAGCCGCAGTGAGCACATTCCTCCGCTTATCTGGGAACATTCCAGCTTTTGCCGGGATAAGTGACCAGCTTGGCTGGAGCAGTACCTCCGCGCGTATGCGCTAACACCCCTTACCCGTACTCCGTCATATCTGACGCCATCCACGCATGGCCATGTAATTTAGTATGCCTATTTATCCTACATGCATCCTGCATCCTACCTGCATTTTATGAACCAGCAATGAGACTGTGATGGACATGATTTGCTGTAAATAAAGTTAAACCGCTCTGATCTTCACGTAGCTTACCACTTTAAGACTGAGACAAGCTTGTTAGCATCTCAAAGTAAGTGACTCAGCCTCAGAGTCAGTGACTTATCTTCAGAGTCAATGACTCTGGACATCTGTACTTCATCACGAATCCATTTTGCATGTCATCCTTTTTATATTTAGTTGATTTGTTGTATGAGAGGCTTTGCAGAAGCAGAGCCCATACTGGTGTTGCATTGGCCCTGAGCCCACCTTCAGATCGGGAAGCTTCAGTTCTCTGGCACAATTTTGGCCGCGAGCTTAACATACCCACATAGCCGGCCACGGCCGCTTGTCGCCTGCGGCTCTAGAGTTTCCCGGGTCAGTTGCCAACCAGCCATCCCAGTCGTGGGGGGGAGGTGGCAAAGGCGAGCGTGTGGAGCCACTCGACCCGTGCCAAAATGGGAGACCTTGGCAGGTCAGTGCTTCATCCACTGAGCTAACACACGGCTTATCACTTAACTTCGTGGCTTAATACTGGACATCCCATTTCATTGCGTGAACACTCGCTTGTTCACGCAATTCCTCACCTAAAGACTCGTGTTCTTGTGTCGTCATAGCCATCACCACACCTAAAAATATCCTCCCTATATCTGGACTCCCCGCCACCTGACGTGGTTATTCGCGCCGTCACAAAGCCAGAGGTCACGTGTATAGCACTGGTGATTAGTCACACGTACAGCACCGGTCAAAGGTCACGTGTGTAGCACAGGTCAAAGGTTACGTGTGTAGCACAGGTCAATGGTTACGTGTGTAGCACAGGTCAATGGTCACGTGTGTGGCACCGGTCAAAGGTCACGTGTGTAGCACAGGTCAAGGGTCACGCGTGCGGCACCGGTCAAAGGTCACGTGTGTAGCACAGGTCAAAGGTCACGTGTGTAGCACAGGTCAAAGGTCACGTGTGTAGCACAGGTCAAGGGTCACGCGTGCAGCACCGGTCAAGGGTCACGCGTGCAGCATCAGTCAAAGGTTACACGTGGATTTTGACTAGTGCTGGATATTGACCTACCTTTTGTGTCTCAGTGCACAGCACTGGAAAAAAGACCAAATCTGATGCACTTTGCGAGTTAGCATGCAATTAAAACAATCTGCAAGAAGAGCAAGTCTGAACCAATTGTCTGCAGGGACAGCTCGATGGGTAGATTAGGTAGGACTTCCAGCGCGTAGGGCAGCGCGCATTGCATACCCAAAAATAAATAGCATGGCATCCTATGCCGGTCTTTTCAACTCCGTAAATCATCGTAAAAGATGCCAAGTCACTTGCAACAAGACAAAGGATAACTAGGCGGGCAGCATAACTGGAGACACAAATGCTGGTGGCTGGTTGATTTATTATTTGAATTTTATGGGCGCATCGATCAGTTTTGGTCATTCAGCGCCCATCAAATGCCAGCGCTGGAGACTCAAATAAAGCTTTTTTTTAATGTTGCCCTTAGCTTCTTCACTTTACTTTTTACCTCGTCACCTGACCTGTGACGTCATCACCTGGCTCCTCACCTCGTCATCTCTTGACCTTAACCCCCGTCGCTGCTCCGCCGCTGCCGCAACATCCCGGAAACCGTCGTCCTGCACCGGCCACGTCACGCCCCGTGATGACGTCAGACCGCCTGTGTGACGTCACCGGCTGTTCAGCCGCGCCAGCCGGGTGACCTTGACCGGCGTGAAGGGTCAGCAGGAGCAGCAGTCCCCAGAGACGCGACTGCAATGACACGGGGTCAGTCGGCACCGAAAGCATGGGGTGTGATTGTCTTGTCCATAGGGCATGTCTGAAATTGGTAGAGGTTCACTCGAAAAGCGGGACGCGAGCTGACTTCGATTCTGGTAGCATGAACGCTACGCTTTGTTTGTTTCTTTATTGGGTGGTTCACGACGCACTTTATGCACACCCACGGCTAATGGCGCCGCCCACACTGTTTCGGCGGTGGGCCGCGGGATTGGGAAATATCCTGACCGACGCTAGTGTCGAACCCGGGACCTTTGGTACCCATAGCCCAACATCTTAACCACTCGGCCATCCCCGCCCCGTGGATGCTACACCGTAGTTAGTTTGCAAGTTGGTGGAACGGCACCCTGCTTAGCCCATGGACTTCTTGAGATAGCCTCTCCTTGAGCCACGGGTTTCTTAGTTTCTTATTGTCTTTGCTTATCTTCTCATAACCTACGGATTCCTCAGCTTCTTAATCTTCCGATTTCCTGGTTTTTCTTAACCCACCAACTCCTTAGCATCTTCTTATCCTGAGTATTCCTTATTCTCTTCTGAAGCTAACGACTCACCGGCCCTTAACCTACATACCGACCTGTGCAGACTTATACCCGACCTATACCACCCTGTTATTCTCTTATGCAAGCTATACGACCACCTGTGCAGACATATAGTGCACAAAATCACGTCCAGTTGCCGTCGTACCAGGCACCATATCATCTGTTCTCATTAGCCAGCTGTGTAAACAAGGCTGTTTTTGCACGCTGCCATACATGATCAGGTGTCCAGCAGTGCCCTCACTCTGAAGTCCAACCATACAGAGGGCAGCTAAGTTGGCACCAAAAGCAGAGTGCACGAATCGCGACACTTCCAGTGAAGAAATGGAGGTTTGCGTTGCGTGTTCAATCAAAATACAAACATGATTACGGAGCTGAGTTACCCTGATCAATGTGAGTGGACGACACAAGAGGGAGAAAGAAATATGATCCAAAAGTAATATGGATGTACAATGATGCATTACATTTCGCTGAGTTGCCAGTTTTAGTTAAACTGTGTGTTCATGTTGCATTATCGAATGAAATGTGAATGCAATTCCATGCGAACATTTTCCACCGTTGATTAGTGTAGGTGATTAATACCGATCTGAGTTAGGCCAAATAAATATAAGAAAAATCGTGTCATAAAACGGTAAGGTTTTGAAATTTGATGACGATATGAATGTCTTTAAGGCAATAACAGGTTGCAATCAACATATGTCGCTACAGAAAGACTTAGACGAACTTGTGAAGTGGTCCGAAGAATGGTAAATGAAATTAAATTTACATAAATGCAAAATCATGCATGTAAGTAGGCAGCATGTGAAGGCTCCATACTTCATGGGTGTCTAAGTACTATCAGTGACTCAACAGGGGAAGGATTTAGGTGTTATTTTAAACACAAAATTGGGGGCAACAGAACAGACTAAGGAAGCCAGGACGAAGGCACTGAGAATGTTTGTGGCAATAAATAGGTATGTATTATGCATAAGTGAGGAAGTCATCAGGAAGCTTTACTGCGCATATGTCAGGCCACCTTTGGAATACTGCATCCAAACTTGGTCTCCTAGCGATGAAAGAGATTGTTGCCTTTTAGAGAGAGTACACAAAAGGACTACAAAAATGATTGATGGTATAAGCAACCTGGCATATGACGAAAGATTGAAGAAATTGAACATGTTTTCATATAAATATAGAAGGCTGAGAAGAGACCTCATCGAGGTCTCTAAATTTGTCCATGGTCTGGAGAGGGGATATCTTTGGTGAAATGTTTGCATTTAACAGAAATGATGTAATTAGAGGTCGTCAATTCAAAATTAAAGATAACCACAGCAGGACAAGGTTAAGACAGTCTTTATCACCAACAGGGTAGTAGAACGATGGAAACAACTGCCAGAAATCATCGTCAGTAGCACCACAGTGAACATCTTTAAAAACAGCATAGACAATCATTATAAGAATAGAGGGCTTGCTTTTCAGTATTACAGGGAGGGCTGATTGACAAATTTGGTTGGCAACTGGTTCAGTGTACAGAGTGCAACCAAGAAGGGCCCTTGTGGCTCATAGTTCCAGTAATCTTTCATGTCTTTATGTCTTTGGGAACATTTTTACCCGAATTCATTGATTCATTCATTCATTCATTGCTATGAACCATGGCTGAATGGTCGCGTGGACCAAGGCCGGCTGTAGCAACACTAGCACCACCAGAACCGGTCGGATCTCTCCACCAACAGGAGCAGCGGGAGGCACAGGCGCAGAAGCAGCAGCAGGCGCAACGGCAGCAGCAGCGCTCCAACTCTACTACCCACTTCGTCTTCAACCTTTGCTTCATTCTCAGCCATACTTTCAACAAGTGAGAAGTGTCATCCTTCCTTCTGCCTTATCCTATCCTTCCTCGTCCTCATGATTATTCCATGTGTTGCTGGCATCGCATAAGAGATGCATTCGGAATGCATGTGTGGAAATCCGGAAGACCGGTGGGCGAAATGAACTTTATGTATAGCTGATTATGGACAAATTTATCGCATTAGTTCCGACGTATGTTTGTGCCATAATGTAACAAGATGATCGATGCATACCTCAGAGCCAGCGGCGACAAACGCTTCCCTCATTGACGCCAGCGAATCCTTCAAGGTGGATCTCAGTGTGTCAACGATCCTTGAGATCCTTCAAGGATCTCAGCGTGCGTCCGGTGCCTTCTGCTTCGCTTCTGGCACCAGTGCGCACCTCGGTCATCTTTTCTAGGTGCGGTGGCGCGATTCGGACACCACGCGTCGCTGCTCTCCTCTGATGCATGCATCGCCGACATGATGTGCACAAGGTGTGGAACATTCCCTGGCCATCAACACGAGGTCGGGCAGTGAGTCACCTCAGTGTTCAACAGACCGAGAGGCAGCTGACTGATCGCGAACCATCGACGAAGCCAGCTATTGGTGGAGGATTTATGGGCAGGGAAGGGCAGGGAATAGGTGGAATACACTAATTATATTGGGAGAGGGCAAACATGAAAATGTAAGATCAGAGCTTTTACCCAGAGTCCTTACACTGAAGGGTAAGGGCATAGCGTATTACATCATTCCGTATAGGCCATTTCAGTGCGTTCGTATTGTTTTCTTCACAACGATTTTCAAGGGCCGTAATTTATCCATCCAAAATGCATGTGCACTAGGACTTCGTTTTACCCTGAGTACCGTCTTTGATCCAAACATGGTGCTATGAATGAACGATCATTTATATTTTAACAAGGTTTTTCAGCCTGTTCTATTTGCCCAGTTTCATGATAGTAGGGTTGTTTTTAACGGAAATGCCAAATTAAACAGCATCAGTAATTGACTAGCAATGGCATGCCATGTAGACAGACAGGCAGACATGTGTGGAAGTTGTGGTGACTAGTACCATTAGTTTTCTTGGTATAGCTGAGAGCCTCAAACAGAGGTGTTGTTTTGTATGCTTTTGCAGGGGCATGTGTCACCTCAATGTTCGATTTCGCCCCGCAAATAGTGCATCCCCATATTAAATTGAAATTGGCATGCACCAATAAGCGTAAGACTGCGGGCCGCGATCGGAGTGGGAGCGCCGAAGACCCCGCAGATGGCCCCACCGATGGCCCCACCGATGGCCCCACCGATGGCCCACCGATGGCCCCACCGATGGCCCCACCGATGGCCCCACCGATGGCCCCACCGATGGCCCCACCGATGGCTCAGCCGTTGAAAAAATGGTCAGCAGCTCACGACCACCTGTGGGGCGTCTCCTGCTGTACCTAGTTCGGAGTGCATCGGCAGGGACAGCTAGAACGGCTTCCGGTCTCCGAGATGCTGAGGGGCAGTATGGCTTCCGGAGGGCCGCTCGCGATTGCGCTAATCTACGTCTCAGGGCGCAACGCGGGCCACGGAAATGGGCGTCTGGGCCTTGATTATATCCGCACCTGCGTGGTGATAGACCACCAGGCTTGCCACCAGCAAGTCCAGCTCGGTGGTGCCTTCTGGACTCCAGCCATCCGAAACGTTGATGTACGTTGGCACGTTGATGCGTGATGCAATTTTCGTAGCGATGTGACGATGCATGCATGAGAATCACGCATCTCGGCCCACCACGCCTGACACCACTACCCCAATGTCAACAGCTTGCTGTAGCTCTCTGTGCAATCAACCGGGGAATACTTCGCACGGGGCACAGGGGCACTGGTGGTCGCTGCTAAGAGTACTGTTTGTCGTACTTTGGCCGAAAACGCTGCACATGGAGTAAAGTGCGTGCGGATTGGGCACCAGGTGTTTAACGGGACGCGTATAGTGCTCCTCGATCCCAGGTGAGACACTTGGAAAGCATGAAGGGCTTCGCATTGTTTTACAGGGAGAACCTTTCTGTAGCCTTGTGCATGCACATAGCACACAGTTTATTTTGTTTTGCGCATTCATCGCGTTGACATTGGTTGCTTTACAGAGTGAATGGTTGCTTTCATGAATGAACGGTTGCTTTATAGACTGAAGTCAACCCGCACCTGGATTGTAAAATTAGCGTTCTGGTGAATCGGAGACTCAACACTGAGAAGAGGATGAACGCACCATTTACGCTGCTTATGATGCAATTCTCGGCTCGGCCTGGTGCCGAGCCGAGATTAGGCGACGCTAGTAACATGAAAACTGGGGTGCTGAGAAAATATAAAATAGCGTTTAGCTAGACATCAATTATCTTTTTCAGGTTTAGGTTGGTGCAAGAAACATATATCTGACATTATTGTACATCATCCTGTTAAAATCACAAATTTACATCCGAAAATATCCACACTTAATTGTCGCCCAAGTCGTCGCTACGCGCCCCAGGCGACCGCCGCTGCACCTGCCCCGCTCACTGAGCTGATTGATGTTTACACCTGGTGCTACACCTTCCCAGACCATCACTGCGAGTCCCAGGACCGTCCCTGCGGCTCCATGCTTGCCCCTCCCCCGTTACTGCCGGGTGTCGGTGTACTCCCCCCGCCGAGTGTTGGCGTTACTCCCCCCGACAAGTGTCTGCGTCACTTGCCCCCCCTCCGCTCGGGTGACTGCGTTACTCCCCGCCGCCCGCCGTCCCCCCGTGACTCGCCCCGTCGTCAGCGTTTATCCCCCTCCCCCTCCGCCAGAGTATCGGCGTTCACCCCCGCGCGACGTGCCCGGGGGTCAGGGTGACGTTACTCCCCCCCCCCCCCGCCGCCGGTCGTCAGCTTTCGGCGTTGCCACGACGACGCCGGCTCGGCCACACCCACCAGCGGCGGTCAGTGAGCGCCGCTGATGGCTGCCCGGCGGCGGTCAGAGTGGAGATGGACGAGACCGGGCCCGCGGCTGTGCCGGCGGCGCGCCTCATGACTCGTGCCCCCCCGTGCTCGGCGCAAGTTCCCACGTGCGCCGGCTCCAAGGTCGCGGCTGATGGGCGCCGGTGCGCAGGTGCGCACGATGGCGGTGCAAATGGTGGGCGGGGTGACCGCGCCCAGATGTTGTACCCCGCGCGTCGGCACCGAGCGTCGCCGACGTCGGGGGTCGACGGAGCGTTTCGGCTTTCAGCGGCAGAGTTCGTCATCTGTTCTCGCATCGGTTTACACAGCCTACACCACCCGGATGTGTCTTTTACGCATATTGCGTCACCTGGATGGATCTTTTTACGCAGATTGCATTTTGGCTTGGTTTACCGGACCGAATACGCCAAACTGAGGTGGGTTTCGTGGATCGGTAGCAGACCATTCACGGGATACCATTCCGGGCTGCCATTTACGCGACGTAGCCGAGTCTAACGTGTGGCCGATGTCGGGACACTGTCGCCCCAGGGCCGTGACCTGACCCGGCCGGGTCACGTGCTGGCCGCTGCCCCAGTCACTGGAGATACATACGGAGGCCTGTAGTTGCCAGCAATTTTGTTTTGCATCGGAGCGTGAATAGGTGAGTCCTGCTGGCGCCTTGTCGCGAATTGCAGCACCAACGTGAGGACGCCTTCTCCAATTGGTTGTCATTGCCGAAATGTATTACACTCACCATCAGAGGACGTGTGGTGCTCATCCTCCATACATAACACTCACCATCAGAGGACGTGTGGCGCTCATCCTCCATACATCACACTAACCATCAGAGGACGTGTGGTGCTCATCCTCTATACATCACGCAAATCACACTCACCATCAGAGGACGTGTGGTGCTCATCCTCTATACATCACACTCACCATCAGAGGACGTGTGGCGCTCATCCTCCATACATCACACTCACCATCAGAGGACGTGTGGCGCTCATCCTCTATACATCACACTCACCATCAGAGGACGTGTGGTGCTCATCCTCTATACATCACACTCACCATCAGAGGACGTGTGGTGCTCATCCTCTATACATCACACTCACCATCAGAGGACGTGTGGTGCTCATCCTCTATACATCACACTCACCATCAGAGGACGTGTGGTGCTCATCCTCTATACATCACACTCACCATCAGAGGACGTGTGGTGCCTCATCCTCTATACATCACACTCACCATCAGAGGACGTGTGGTGCTCATCCTCCATACATCACACTCACCATCAGAGGACGTGTGGTGCTCATCCTCTATACATCACACTCACCATCAGAGGACGTGTGGCGCTCATCCTCTATACATCACACTCACCATCAGAGGACGTGTGGTGCTCATCCTCTATACATCACACTCACCATCAGAGGACGTGTGGTGCTCATCCTCTATACATCACACTCACCATCAGAGGACGTGTGGCGCTCATCCTCTATACATCACACTCACCATCAGAGGACGTGTGGTGCTCATCCTCTATACATCACACTCACCATCAGAGGACGTGTGGTGCTCATCCTCTATACATCACACTCACCATCAGAGGACGTGTGGTGCTCATCCTCCATACATCACACTCACCATCAGAGGACGTGTGGTGCTCATCCTCCATACATCACACTCACCATCAGAGGACGTGTGGTGCTCATCCTCTATACATCACACTCACCATCAGAGGACGTGTGGTGCTCATCCTCCATACATCACACTCACCATCAGAGGACGTGTGGTGCTCATCCTCTATACATCACACTCACCATCAGAGGACGTGTGGTGCTCATCCTCTATACATCACACTCACCATCAGAGGACGTGTGGCGCTCATCCTCTATACATCACACTCACCATCAGAGGACGTGTGGTGCTCATCCTCTATACATCACACTCACCATCAGAGGACGTGTGGCGCTCATCCTCTATACATCACACTCACCATCAGAGGACGTGTGGCGCTCATCCTCTATACATCACACTCACCATCAGAGGACGTGTGGCGCTCATCCTCTATACATCACACTCACCATCAGAGGACGTGTGGTGCTCATCCTCTACACATCACACTCACCATCAGAGGACGTGTGGCGCTCATCCTCTATACATCACACTCACCATCAGAGGACGTGTGGCGCTCATCCTCTATACATCACACTCACCATCAGAGGACGTGTTGTCCTCATCCTCTATACATCACACTCACCATCAGAGGACGTGTGGTGCTCATCCCTCTATACATCACACTCACCATCAGAGGGACCTGTGACGCTCATTCTCTATACATCACACTCACCATCAGAGGACGTGTGGTGCTCATCCTCCATACATCACACTCACCATCAGAGGACGTGTGGCGCTCATCCTCTATACATCACACTCACCATCAGAGGACGTGTGACATTCATCCTCTATACATCACACTCACCATCAGAGGACGTGTGACACTCATCCTCTATACATCACACTCACCATCAGAGGACGTGTGGCGCTCATCCTCCATACATCACACTCACCATCAGAGGGCGTGTGGTGCTCATCCTCTATACATCACACTCACCATCAGAGGACGTGTGGCACTCATCCTCTCCACATCACACTCACCATCAGAGGACGTGTGGCGCTCATCCTCTATACATCACACTCACCATCAGAGGACGTGTGGCGCTCATCCTCCATACATCACACTCACCATCAGAGGACGTGTGGTGCTCATCCTCTATACATCACACTCACCATCAGAGGACGTGTGACACTCATCCGCTATACATCACACTCACCATCAGAGGACGTGTGACACTCATCCTCTATACATCACACTCACCATCAGAGGACGTGTGACACTCATCCGCTATACACCACACTCACCATCAGAGGACGTGTGGTGCTCATCCTCTATACATCAACACTCACCATCAGAGGACGTGTGGCGCTCATCCTCCATACATCACACTCACCATCCAGAGGACGTGTGGTGCTCATCCTCTATGCATCACACTCACCATCAGAGGACGTGTGGCGCTCATCCTCCATACATCACACTCACCATCAGAGGACGTGTGGTGCTCATCCTCTATACATCACACTCACCATCAGGGGACGTGTGGTGCTCATCCTCTATACATCACACTCACCATCAGAGGACGTGTGGTGCTCATCCTCTATGCATCACACTCACCATCAGAGGACGTGTGACGCTCATCCTCTACACATCACACTCACCATCAGAGGACGTGTGGCGCTCATCCTCTATACATCACACTCACCATCAGAGGACGTGTGGTGCTCATCCTCTATACATCACACTCACCATCAGAGGACGTGTGGCGCTCATCCTCCATACATCACACTCACCATCAGAGGACGTGTGGTGCTCATCCTCTATACATCACACTCACCATCAGAGGACGTGTGGCACTCATCCTCTATACATCACACTCACCATCAGAGGACGTGTGACACTCATCCTCTATACATCACACTCACCATCAGAGGATGTGTGACACTCATCCTCCATACATCACACTCACCATCAGAGGACGTGTGGTGCTCATCCTCTATACATCACACTCACCATCAGAGGATGTGTGGTGCTCATCCTCTATACATCACACTCACCATCAGAGGACGTGTGACACTCATCCGCTATACACCACACTCACCATCAGAGGACGTGTTGTGCTCATCCTCTATGCATCACACTCACCATCAGAGGACGTGTGGTGCTCATTCTCTATACATCACACTCACCATCAGAGGACGTGTGGTGCTCATCCTCTATACATCACACTCACCATCAGAGGACGTGTGGTGCTCATCCTCCATACATCACACTCACCATCAGAGGACGTGTGGTGCTCATCCTCTATACATCACACTCACCATCAGAGGACGTGTGACATTCATCCTCTATTCATCACACTCACCATCAGAGGATGTGTGGCGCTCATCCTCTATACATCACACTCACCATCAGAGGACGTGTGGTGCTCATCCTCTATACATCACACTCACCATCAGAGGACGTGTGACATTCATCCTCTATACATCACACTCACCATCAGAGGACGTGTGACACTCATCCTCCATACATCACACTCACCATCAGAGGACGTGTGGTGCTCATCCTCTATACATCACACTCACCATCAGAGGACGTGTGGTGCTCATCCTCTATGCATCACACTCACCATCAGAGGACGTGTGGCACTCATCCTCTATACATCACACTCACCATCAGAGGACGTGTGGCGCTCATCCTCTATACATCACACTCACCATCAGAGGACGTGTGGCGCTCATCCTCTATACATCACACTCACCATCAGAGGACGTGTGGCGCTCATCCTCCATACATCACACTCACCATCAGAGGGCGTGTAGCACTCATCCTCTATACATCACACTCACCATCAGAGGACGTGTGGCGCTCATCCTCTATACATCACACTCACCATCAGAGAACGTGTGGCACTCATCCTCTATACATCACACTCACCATCAGAGGACGTGTAGCACTCATCCTGTATACATCACACTCACCATCAGAGGACGTGTGGTGCTCATCCTCTATACATCAAGCTCACCATCAGAGGACATGTGGTGCTCATCCTCTATACATCACACTCACCATCAGAGGACGTGTGGCGCTCATCCTCCATACATCACACTCACCATCAGAGGACGTGTGGTGCTCATCCTCTATACATCACACTCACCATCAGAGGACGTGTGGTGCTCATCCTCTATACATCACAGCTCACCATCAGAGGACGTGTGGTGCTCATCCTCTATACATCACACTCACCATCAGAGGACGTGTGATACTCATCCTCTATACATCACACTCACCATCAGAGGACGTGTGGTGCTCATCCTCTATACATCACACTCACCATCAGAGGACGTGTGGTGCTCATCCTCTATACATCACACTTCACTATCAGGGGACGAGTGGCGCTCATCCTCCATACATCACACACACCATCAGAGGACGTGTGGTGCCTATCCTCTATACATCACACTTCACCATCAGAGGACGTGTGGCGCTCATCCTTATACATCACACTCACCATCAGAGGACGTGTGTGCACTCATCCTCCATACATCATTAATTCACTATCAGAGAACGTGTGGTGCTCATCCTCTATACATCACACTCACTATCAGAGGACGTGTGGTGCTCATCCTCTATATATCACACTCACCATCAGAGGACAAGTGGCCTCATCCTCTATACATCACACTCACCATCAGAGGACGTGTGGCGCTCATCCTCCATACATCACACTCACCATCAGAGGACGTGTGGTGCTCATCTCCTATACATCACACTCACCATCAGAGGACGTGTGGTGCTCATCCTCTATACATCACACTCACCATCAGAGGACGTGTGACACTCATCCTCTATACATCACACTCACCATCAGAGGACGTGTGGTGCTCATCCTCTATACATCACACTCACCATCAGAGGACGTGTGGCGCTCATCCTCCATACATCACACTCACCATCAGAGGACGTGTGGTGCTCATCCTCCATACATCACACTCACCATCAGAGGACGTGTGGTGCTCATCCTCTATACATCACACTCACCATCAGAGGACGTGTGGTGCTCATCCTCTATACATCACACTTCACCATCAGAGGACGTGTGGCGCTCATCCTCCATACATCACACTCACTATCAGAGGACGTGTGGTGCTCATCCTCTATACATCACACTCTACCATCAGAGGACGTGTGGTGCTCATCCTCTATACATCACACTCACTATCAGAGGACGTGTGGCACTCATCCTCTATACATCACACTTCACCATCAGAGGACGTGTGGTGCTCATCCTCTATACATCACACTCACCATCAGAGGACGTGTGGTGCTCATCCTCTATACATCACACTCACCATCAGAGGACGTGTGACGCTCATCCTCTATACATCACACTCACCATCAGAGGACGTGTTGTGCTCATCCTCTATACATCACACTCACCATCAGAGGACGTATGGTGCTCATCCTCTATACATCACACTCACCATCAGAGGACGTGTGGTGCTCATCCTCTATACATCACACTCACCATCAGAGGACGTGTGACACTCATCCTCTATACATCACACTCACCATCAGAGGACGTGTGGCGCTCATCCTCTATATATCACACTCACCATCAGAGGACGTGTGGTGCTCATCCTCTATACATCACACTCACCATCAGAGGACGTGTGGTGCTCATCCTCTATACATCACACTCACCATCAGAGGACGTGTGGTGCTCATCCTCTATACATCACACTCACCATCAGAGGACGTGTGGTGCTCATCCTCTATACATCACACTCACCATCAGAGGACGTGTGGCGCTCATCCTCCATACATCACACTCACCATCAGAGGACGTGTGGCACTCATCCTCTATACATCACACTCACCATCAGAGGACGTGTGGTGCTCATCCTCTATACATCACACTCACCATCAGAGGACGTGTGGCGCTCATCCTCTATACATCACACTCACCATCAGAGGACGTGTGGTACTCATCCTCTATACATCACACTCACCATCAGAGGACGTGTGGTGCTCATCCTCTATACATCACACTCACCATCAGAGGACGTGTGGTGCTCATCCTCTATACATCACACTCACCATCAGAGGACGTGTGGCGCTCATCCTCTATACATCACACTCACCATCAGAGGACGTGTGGTGCTCATCCTCTATACATCACACTCACTATCAGAGGACGTGTGGCGCTCATCCTCTATACATCACACTCACCATCAGAGGACGTGTGGCGCTCATCCTCCATACATCACACTCACCATCAGAGGACGTGTGGCGCTTATCCTCTATACATCACACTCACTATCAGAGGACGTGTGGTGCTTCATCCTCTATACATCACACTCACCATCAGAGGACGTGTGGCGCTCATCCTCATACATCACACTCACTATCAGAGGACGTGTGGCGCTCATCCTCTATACATCACACTCACCATCAGAGGACGTGTGACGCTCATCCTCTATACATCACACTCACCATCAGAGGACGTGTGGCGCTCATCCTCTATACATCACACTCACCATCAGAGGACGTGTGGTGCTCATCTCTATACATCACACCTCACCATCAGAGGACGTGTGGTGCTCATCCTCCATACATCACACTCACTATCAGAGGACGTGTGACACTCATCCTCTATACATCACACTTCACTATCAGAGGACGTGTGACACTCATCCTCTATACATCACACCATCAGAGGACGTTGGCGCTCATCCTCTATACATCACACTCACCATCAGAGGACGTGTGGTGCTCATCCTCATACATCACACTCACTATCAGAGGACGTGTGGTGCTCATCCTCCATACATCACACACTCACCATCAGAGGACGTGTGGTGCTCACCTCCATATATCACACTCACTATCAGAGGACGTGTGGTGCTCATCTCTATACATCACACTCACCATCAGAGGACGTGTGGTGCTCATCCTCTATACATCACACTCACTATCAGAGGACGTGTGGCGCTTCATCCTCTATAATATCACACTTTACTATCAGAGGACGTGTGGTGCTCATCCTCTATACATCACACTCACCATCAGAGGACGTGTGATGCTCATCCTCTATACATCACACTTCACTATCAGAGGACGTGTGGTGCTCATCCTCTATACATCACACTCACCATCAGAGGACGTGTGGTGCTCATCCTCTATAAATATCACACTTCACCATCAGAGGACGTGTGGCGCTCATCCTCTATACATCACACTCACCATCAGAGGACGTGTGGCGCTCATCCTCTATACATCACACTCACCATCAGAGGACGTGTGGTGCTCATCCTCTATACATCACACTTCACTATCAGAGGACGTGTGGTGCTCATCCTCTATACATCACACTCACTATCAGAGGACGTGTGGTGCCCATCCTCCATACATCACACTTCACCATCAGAGGACGTGTGGTGCTCATCCTCTATACATCACACTCACTATCAGAGGACGTGTGGTGCTCATCCTCTATACATCACACCATCAGAGGACGTGTGGGGCTTCATCCTCTATACATCACACTTCACCATCAGAGGACGTGTGGCGCTCATCTCCATACATCACACTTCACTATCAGAGGACGTGTGGTGCTCATCCTCTATACATCACACTTCACTATCAGAGGACGTGTGGCGCTCATCCTCTATACATCACACTCACTATCAGAGGACGTGTGACGCTCATCCTCTATACATCACACTCACTATCAGAGGACGTGTGGCGCTCATCCTCTATACATCACACTCACTATCAGAGGACGTGTGGCGCTCATCTCTCTATACATCACACTCATCAGAGGACGTGTGGCGCTCATCTTCTATACATCACACTCACCATCAGAGGACGTGTGGTGCTCATCCTCTATACATCACACTTCACTATCAGAGGACGTGTGGTGCTCATCCTCTATACATCACACTCACTATCAGAGGACGTGTGGTGCTTATCCTCCATACATCACACTCACTATCAGAGGACGTGTGGTGCTTATCCTCTATACATCACACTCACTATCAGAGGACGTGTGGTGCTCATCCCTATACATCATACCATCAGAGGACGTGTGGTGCTCATCCTCTATACATCACACTCACTATCAGAGGACGTGTGGCGCTCATCCTCTATACATCACACTTCACCATCAGAGGACGTGTGGTGCTCATCCTCTATACATCACACTCACTATCAGAGGACGTGTGGTGCTCATCCTCTATACACAAATCTATACATCACACTCACTATCAGAGGACGTGTGGTTCTCCTCATTTACATCACACTCACTATCAGAGGACGTGTGGTGCCTTATCCTATACATCACACTTCACCATCAGAGGACGTGTGGGGCTCATCCTCTATACATCACACTCACTATCAGAGGACGTGTGGTGCTCATCCTCTATACATCACACTTCACTATCAGAGGACGTGTGGTGCTCATCCTCTATACATCACACTCACCATCAGAGGACGTGTGACGCTCATCCTCTATACATCACACTCACTATCAGAGGACGTGTGGCGCTCATCCTCTATACATCACACTCACTATCAGAGGACGTGTGGCGCTCATCCTCTATACATCACACTCACCATCAGAGGACGTGTGGTGCTTCATCCTCTATACATCACACTTCACCATCAGAGGACGTGTGGCGCTCATCCTCTATACATCACACTCACTATCAGAGGACGTGTGGTGCTCATCCTCTATACATCACACTCACCATCAGAGGACGTGTGGCGCTCATCCTCTATACATCACACTTCACCATCAGAGGACGTGTGGTGCTCATCCTCTATACATCACACTTCACCATCAGAGGACGTGTGGCGCTTCATCCTCTATACATCACACTTCACTATCAGAGGACGTGTGGTGCTCCATCTCTATATCACACTTCACTATCAGAGGACGTGTGGTGCTCATCCTCTATACATCACCTATCAGAGGACGTGTGGCGCTTCATCCTCTATACATCACACTTCACTATCAGAGGACGTGTGGTGCTCATCTCTATACATCACACTCACTATCAGAGGACGTGTGGCGCTTCATCCTCTATACATCACACTTCACTATCAGAGGACGTGTGGTGCTCATCCTCTATACATCACACTTCACCTATCAGAGGACGTGTGGTGCCTCATCCTCCATACATCACACTTCACTATCAGAGGACGTGTGGTGCTTATCTCTCCATACATCACACTCACCATCAGAGGACGTGTGGTGCTTATCCTCTATACATCACACTCACTATCAGAGGACGTGTGGTGCTCATCTCTATACATCACACTCACCATCAGAGGACGTGTGGCGCTCATCTCTATACATCACACTTCACTATCAGAGGACGTGTGGCGCTCATCTCTATACATCACACTCACTATCAGAGGACGTGTGGCGCTTCATCCTCTATACATCACACTCACTATCAGAGGACGTGTGGCGCTCATCCTCTATACATCACACTCACTATCAGAGGACGTGTGGCGCTCATCTCTATACATCACACTCACTATCAGAGGACGTGTGGCGCTCATCCTCTATTCTATACATCACACTTATACTATCAGAGGACGTGTGGTGCTCATCCTCTATACATCACACTTCACTATCAGAGGACGTGTGGTGCTCATCTCCTATACATCACACTTCACTATCAGAGGACGTGTGGTGCTTCATCCTCTATACATCACACTTCACTATCAGAGGACGTGTGGTGCTCATCCTCTATACATCACACTTCACTATCAGAGGACGTGTGGCGCTTCATCTCCTCTATACATCACACTCACCATCAGAGGACGTGTGGCACTCTCATCTCTATACATCACACTCACTATCAGAGGACGTGTGGTGCTCATCCTCTATACATCACACTTCACTATCAGAGGACGTGTGGTGCTCATCCTCTATACATCACACTCACTATCAGAGGACGTGTGGTGCTCATCCTCTATACATCACACTCACTATCAGAGGACGTGTGGTGCTCATCTCTATACATCACACTTCACTATCAGAGGACGTGTGGTGCTTCATCTCTATACATCACAATTCACTATCAGAGGACGTGTGGTGCTCATCTCTATACATCACACTTCACTATCAGAGGACGTGTGGTGCTCATCTCTATACATCACACTTACTATCAGAGGACGTGTGGTGCTCATCTCTATACATCACATCACTATCAGAGGACGTGTGGTGCTTCATCTCTATACATCACACTTCACTATCAGAGGACGTGTGGTGCTCATCTCTCATACATCACACTCACTATCAGAGGACGTGTGGCGCTCATCCTCTATACATCACACTTCACTATCAGAGGACGTGTGGCGCTCATCCTCTATACATCACACTTCACTATCAGAGGACGTGTGGCGCTCATCCTCTATACATCACACTCACCACAGAGGACGTGTGGCGCCTATCCTCTATACATCACACTCCATCAGAGGACGTGTGGCGCTCATCCTCTATACATCACAATTCACTATCAGAGGACGTGTGGTGCTCATCCTCTATACATCACACTTCACCATCAGAGGACGTGTGGTGCTCATCCTCTATACATCACACTCACCATCAGAGGACGTGTGGTGCTTCATCCATCTATACACACTATCACTATCAGAGGACGTGTGGTGCTCATCTATACAAACACTTCACCATCAGAGGACGTGTGGTGCTCATCTCTATACATCACACTTCACCATCAGAGGACGTGTGGCGCTCATCCTCTATACATCACACTTCACTATCAGAGGACGTGTGGCGCTTCATCTCTATACATCACACACTATCAGAGGACGTGTGGTGCTCATCTCTATACATCACACTCACTATCAGAGGACGTGTGGTGCTCATCCTCTATACATCACACTCACCATCAGAGGACGTGTGGCGCATCCTCTATCCAACTCCTCTATACATCACACATCACCATCAGAGGACGTGTGGTGCTTCCTTATCTCTATACATCACAGTCACTATCAGAGGACGTGTGGCGCTCATCTTCTTATACATCACACTCACACTATCAGAGGACGTGTGGTGCTCATCCCTCTATACATCACACTCACCATCAGAGGACGTGTGGTGCTCATCCTCTATACATCTTTACTATCAGAGGACGTGTGGTGCTCATCTCTATACATCACACTTCACTATCAGAGGACGTGTGGCGCTTATCCTCTATACATCACACTTCACTATCAGGGGACGAGTGGCGCTCATCCTCCATACATCACACTCACTATCAGAGGACGTGTGGTGCTCATCTCTATACATCACACTTCACCATCAGAGGACGTGTGGTGCTCATCTCTATACATCACACTCACCATCAGAGGACGTGTGACACTCATCCTCCATACATCACACTCACCATCAGAGGACGTGTGGTGCTCATCCTCTATACATCACACTCACCATCAGAGGACGTGTGGTGCTCATCCTCTATACATCACACTCACCATCAGGGGACGTGTGGCGCTCATCCTCCATACATCACACTCACCATCAGAGGACGTGTGGTGCTCATCCTCTATACATCACACTCACCATCAGAGGACGTGTGGCGCTCATCCTCTATACATCACACTCACCATCAGAGGACGTGTGACACTCATCCTCCATACATCACACTCACCATCAGAGGACGTGTGGTGCTCATCCTCTATACATCACACTCACACATCAGAGGACGTGTGGTGCTCATCCTCTATACATCACATTCACCATCAGGGGACGTGTGGCGCTCATCCTCTATACATCACACTCACCATCAGAGGACGTGTGACACTCATCCTCCATACATCACACTCACCATCAGAGGACGTGTGGTGCTCATCCTCTATACATCACACTCACCATCAGAGGACGTGTGGTGCTCATCCTCTATACATCACACTCACCATCAGAGGAC
Organism: Imbricaverruca yamaguchii; assembly: GCA_034440575.1. Taxonomy (NCBI): domain Eukaryota; kingdom Metazoa; phylum Arthropoda; class Thecostraca; family Neoverrucidae; genus Imbricaverruca; species Imbricaverruca yamaguchii. The sequence continues at coordinate 620,708 of JAOTOL010001654.1, read as the reverse complement.
GTGTGGCGCTCATCCTCCATACATCACACTCACCATCAGAGGACGTGTGACACTCATCCTCTATACATCACACTCGCCATCAGAGGACGTGTGACGCTCATCCTCTATACATCACACTCACCATCAGAGGACGTGTGACGCTGATCCTCCATACATCACACTCACCATCAGAGGACGTGTGGCGCTCATCCTCTATACATCACACTCACTATCAGAGGACGTGTGGTGCTCATCCTCCATACATCACACTCACTATCAGAGGACGTGTGGCGCTCATCCCTCTATACATCACATCACCATCAGAGGATCTGTGACGCTCATCCTCTATACATCACACTCACCATCAGAGGATCTGTGACGCTCATCCTCTATACATCACACTCACCATCAGAGGACGTGTGGCGCTTCATCCTCTATACACCACACTCACCATCAGAGGACGTGTTGTGCTCATCCTCTATACATCATACTCACCATCAGAGGACGTGTTGTGCTCATCCTCTATACATCACACTCACCATCAGAGGACGTGTGACACTCATCCTCTATACACCACACTCACCATCAGAGGACGTGTTGTGCTCATCCTCTATACACCACACTCACCATCAGAGGACGTGTGGCGCTCATCCTCTATGCATCACACTCACCATCAGAGGACGTGTGGCGCTCATCCTCTATACATCACACTCACCATCAGAGGACGTGTGGTGCTTCATCCTCTATACATCAACACTCACCATCAGAGGACGTGTGGTGCTCATCCTCTATACATCACAACATCAGAGGACGTGTGGTGCTCATCCTCTATACATCACACTCACCATCAGAGGACGTGTGGCGCTCATCCTCTATACATCACAATCACCATCAGAGGACGTGTGGTGCTCATCCTCTATACATCACAAACCATCAGAAGACGTGTGGCGCTCATCGTCTAAACATCACACTCACCATCAGAGGACGTGTGGTGCTCATCCTCTATACATCACTCTCACCATCAGAGGACGTGTGGCGCTCATCCTCTATACATCACAATCACCATCAGAGGACGTGTGGTGCTCATCCTCTATACATCACACTATCAGAGGACGTGTGGCGCTCATCGTCTAAACATCACACTTCACTCATCAGAGGACGTGGGTGCTCATCCTCTATACATCACACTCACCATCAGAGGACGTGTGGCGCTCATCCTCTATACATCACACTCACCATCAGAGGACGTGTGGTCCTCATCCTCTATACATCACACTCACCATCAGAGGACGTGTGGCGCTCATCCTCTATACACCACACTCACCATCAGAGGACGTGTGGTGCTCATCCTCTATACATCACAGGCACCATCAGAGGACGTGAGGTGCTCATCCTCTATAAATCACACTCACCATCAGAGGACGTGAGGTGCTCATCCTCTATACATCACACTCACCATCAGAGGACGTGTGGTGCTCATCCTCTATACACCACACTCACCATCAGAGGACGTGTGGCGCTCATCCTCTATGCATCACACTCACCATCAGAGGACGTGTGGCGCTCATCCTCTATACATCACACTCACCATCAGAGGACGTGTGGTGCTCATCCTCTATACATCACACTCACCATCCGAGGACGTGTGGTGCTCATCCTCTATACATCACACCATCAGAGGACGTGTGGTGCTCATCCTCTATACATCACACCATCAGAGGACGTGTGGCGCTCATCGTCTAAACATCACACTCACCATCAGAGGACGTGTGGTGCTCATCTCTATACATCACACTCACCATCCAGGGATGTGTGACACTCATCCTCCATAAACCACACTCACCATCAGAGGACGTGTGGCGCTCATCGTCTAAACATCACACTCACCATCAGAGGACGTGTGGTGCTCATCCTCTATACATCACTCACCATCAGAGGACGTGTGGCGCTCATCCTCTATACATCACAATCACCATCAGAGGACGTGTGGTGCTCATCTCTATACATCACACCATCAGAGGACGTGTGGCGCTCATCGTCTAAACATCACACTCACCATCAGAGGACGTGTGGTGCTCATCCTCTATACATCACACTCACCATCAGAGGACGTGTGGCGCTCATCCTCCATACATCACACTCACCATCAGAGGATCTGTGACGCTCATCCTCTATACATCACACTCACCATCAGAGGATCTGTGACGCTCATCCTCCATACATCACACTCACCATCAGAGGACGTGTGGTGCTCATCCTCCATACATCACACTCACCATCAGAGGACGTGTGGCGCTCATCCTCCATACATCACACTTCACTATCAGAGGACGTGTGACACTCATCCTCTATACATCACACTCACCATCAGAGGACGTGTGACGCTCATCCTCTATACATCACACTCACCATCAGAGGACGTGTGACGCTGATCCTCCATACATCACACTCACCATCAGAGGACGTGTGGCGCTCATCCTCTATACATCACACTCACCATCAGAGGACGTGTGGTGTTCATCCTCCATACATCACACTCACCATCAGAGGACGTGTGGCGCTCATCCTCTATACATCACACTCACTATCAGAGGGCGTGTGACACTCATCCTCTATACATCACACCATCAGAGGACGTGTGGCGCTCATCCTCTATACATCACACTCACCATCAGAGGACGTGTGGTGCTCATCCTCCATACATCACACTCACCATCAGAGGACGTGTGGTGTTCATCCTCCATACATCACACTCACCATCAGAGGACGTGTGGTGCTCATCCTCCATACATCACACTCACCATCAGAGGACGTGTGGTGCTCATCCCTCTACACATCACACTCACCATCAGAGGACGTGTGGCGCTCATCCTCCATACATCACACTCACCATCAGAGGACGTGTGGCACTCATCCTCTATACATCACACTCACCATCAGAGGACGTGTTGTGCTCATCCTCTATACATCACACTCACCATCAGAGGACGTGTGGTGCTCATCCTCTATACATCACACTCACCATCAGAGGACGTGTGGTGCTCATCCTCTATACATCACACTCACCATCAGAGGACGTGTAGCGCTCATCCTCTATACATCACACTCACCATCAGAGGACGTGTGGTGCTCATCCTCTATACATCACACTCACTATCAGAGGGCGTGTGACACTCATCCTCTATACATCACACCATCAGAGGACGTGTGGCGCTCATCCTCTATACATCACACTCACCATCAGAGGACGTGTGGTGCTCATCCTCCATACATCACACTCACCATCAGAGGACGTGTGGTGTTCATCCTCCATACATCACACTCACCATCAGAGGACGTGTGGTGCTCTTCCTCCATACATCACACTCACCATCAGAGGACGTGTGGTGCTCATCCTCTACACATCACACTCACCATCAGAGGACGTGTGGCGCTCATCCTCCATACATCACACTCACCATCAGAGGACGTGTGGCACTCATCCTCTATACATCACACTCACCATCAGAGGACGTGTGGTGCTCATCCTCTATACATCACACTCACCATCAGAGGACGTGTGGTGCTCATCCTCTATACATCACACTCACCATCAGAGGACGTGTAGCGCTCATCCTCTATACATCACACTCACCATCAGAGGACGTGTGGCGCTCATCCTCTATACATCACACTCACTATCAGAGGGCGTGTGACACTCATCCTCTATACATCACAACATCAGAGGACGTGTGGCGCTCATCCTCTATACATCACACTCACCATCAGAGGACGTGTGGTGCTCATCCTCCATACATCACACTCACCATCAGAGGACGTGTGGTGTTCATCCTCCATACATCACACTCACCATCAGAGGACGTGTGGTGCTCATCCTCCATACATCACACTCACCATCAGAGGACGTGTGGTGCTCATCCTCTATACACCACACTCACCATCAGAGGACGTGTTGTGCTCATCCTCTATACATCATACTCACCATCAGAGGACGTGTGGCGCTCATCCTCTATGCATCACACTCACCATCAGAGGACGTGTGGCGCTCATCCTCTATACATCACACTCACCATCAGAGGACGTGTTGTGCTCATCCTCCATACATCACACTCACCATCAGAGGACGTGTGGCGCTCATCCTCTATACATCACACTCACCATCAGAGGACGTGTGGCGCTCATCCTCCATACATCACACTCACCATCAGAGGATCTGTGACGCTCATCCTCTATACATCACACTCACCATCAGAGGATCTGTGACGCTCATCCTCTATACATCACACTCACCATCAGAGGACGTGTGGCGCTCATCCTCTATACACCACACTCACCATCAGAGGACGTGTTGTGCTCATCCTCTATACATCATACTCACCATCAGAGGACGTGTTGTGCTCATCCTCTATACATCACACTCACCATCAGAGGACGTGTGACACTCATCCTCTATACACCACACTCACCATCAGAGGACGTGTGGTGCTCATCCTCTATACATCACACTCACCATCAGAGGACGTGTGGCGCTCATCCTCTATACATCACACTCACCATCAGAGGACGTGTGGCGCTCATCCTCTATGCATCACACTCACCATCAGAGGACGTGTGGCGCTCATCTCTCTATACATCACACTCACCATCAGAGGACGTGTGGTGCTCATCCTCTATACATCACACTCACCATCAGAGGACGTGTGGTGCTCATCCTCTATACATCACACCATCAGAGGACGTGTGGTGCTCATCCTCTATACATCACACTCACCATCAGAGGACGTGTGGCGCTCATCCTCTATACATCACAATCACCATCAGAGGACGTGTGGTGCTCATCCTCTATACATCACACCATCAGAGGACGTGTGGCGCTCATCGTCTAAACATCACACTCACCATCAGAGGACGTGTGGTGCTCATCCTCTATACATCACACTCACCATCCAGGGATGTGTGACACTCATCCTCCATAAACCACACTCACCATCAGAGGACGTGTGGCGCTCATCGTCTAAACATCACACTCACCATCAGAGGACGTGTGGTGCTCATCCTCTATACATCACTCTACCATCAGAGGACGTGTGGCGCTCATCCTCTATACATCACAATCACCATCAGAGGACGTGTGGTGCTCATCCTCTATACATCACACCATCAGAGGACGTGTGGCGCTCATCGTCTAAACATCACACTCACCATCAGAGGACGTGTGGTGCTCATCCTCTATACATCACACTCACCATCAGAGGACGTGTGGCGCTCATCCTCTATACATCACACTCACCATCAGAGGACGTGTGGTCCTCATCCTCTATACATCACACTCACCATCAGAGGACGTGTGGCGCTCATCCTCTATACACCACACTCACCATCAGAGGACGTGTGGTGCTCATCCTCTATACATCACAGGCACCATCAGAGGACGTGAGGTGCTCATCCTCTATACATCAAGCTCACCATCAGAGGACGTGTGGCGCTCATCCTCTATACATCACACTCACCATCAGAGGACGTGTGACACTCATCCTCCATACATCACACTCACCATCAGAGGACGTGTGGTGCTCATCCTCTATACATCACACTCACCATCAGAGGACGTGTGGTGCTCATCCTCTATACATCACACTCACCATCAGGGGACGAGTGGCGCTCATCCTCCATACATCACACTCACCATCAGAGGACGTGTGGTGCTCATCCTCTATACATCACACTCACCATCAGAGGACGTGTGGCGCTCATCCTCTATACATCACACTCACCATCAGAGGACGTGTGACACTCATCCTCCATACATCACACTCACCATCAGAGGACGTGTGGTGCTCATCCTCTATACATCACACTCACCATCAGAGGACGTGTGGTGCTCATCCTCTATACATCACACTCACCATCAGGGGACGAGTGGCGCTCATCCTCCATACATCACACTCACCATCAGAGGACGTGTGGTGCTCATCCTCTATACATCACACTCACCATCAGAGGACGTGTGGCGCTCATCCTCTATACATCACACTCACCATCAGAGGACGTGTGACACTCATCCTCCATACATCACACTCACCATCAGAGGACGTGTGGTGCTCATCCTCTATACATCACACTCACCATCAGAGGACGTGTGGTGCTCATCCTCTATACATCACATTCACCATCAGGGGACGTGTGGCGCTCATCTCTATACATCACACTCACCATCAGAGGACGTGTGACACTCATCCTCCATACATCACACTCACCATCAGAGGACGTGTGGTGCTCATCCTCTATACATCACACTCACCATCAGAGGACGTGTGGTGCTCATCCTCTATACATCACACTCACCATCAGAGGACGTGTGGCGCTCATCCTCCATACATCACACTCACCATCAGAGGACGTGTGACACTCATCCTCTATACATCACACTCGCCATCAGAGGACGTGTGACGCTCATCCTCTATACATCACACTCACCATCAGAGGACGTGTGACGCTGATCCTCCATACATCACACTCACCATCAGAGGACGTGTGGCGCTCATCCTCTATACATCACACTCACCATCAGAGGACGTGTGGTGCTCATCCTCCATACATCACACTCACCATCAGAGGACGTGTGGCGCTCATCCTCTATACATCACACTCACCATCAGAGGATCTGTGACGCTCATCCTCTATACATCACACTCACCATCAGAGGATCTGTGACGCTCATCCTCTATACATCACACTCACCATCAGAGGACGTGTGGCGCTCATCCTCTATACACCACACTCACCATCAGAGGACGTGTTGTGCTCATCCTCTATACATCATACTCACCATCAGAGGACGTGTTGTGCTCATCCTCTATACATCACACTCACCATCAGAGGACGTGTGACACTCATCCTCTATACACCACACTCACCATCAGAGGACGTGTTGTGCTCATCCTCTATACACCACACTCACCATCAGAGGACGTGTGGCGCTCATCCTCTATGCATCACACTCACCATCAGAGGACGTGTGGCGCTCATCCTCTATACATCACACTCACCATCAGAGGACGTGTGGTGCTCATCCTCTATACATCACACTCACCATCAGAGGACGTGTGGTGCTCATCCTCTATACATCACACCATCAGAGGACGTGTGGTGCTCATCCTCTATACATCACACTCACCATCAGAGGACGTGTGGCGCTCATCCTCTATACATCACAATCACCATCAGAGGACGTGTGGTGCTCATCCTCTATACATCACACCATCAGAAGACGTGTGGCGCTCATCGTCTAAACATCACACTCACCATCAGAGGACGTGTGGTGCTCATCCTCTATACATCACTCTCACCATCAGAGGACGTGTGGCGCTCATCCTCTATACATCACAATCACCATCAGAGGACGTGTGGTGCTCATCCTCTATACATCACACCATCAGAGGACGTGTGGCGCTCATCGTCTAAACATCACACTCACCATCAGAGGACGTGTGGTGCTCATCCTCTATACATCACACTCACCATCAGAGGACGTGTGGCGCTCATCCTCTATACATCACACTCACCATCAGAGGACGTGTGGTCCTCATCCTCTATAAATCACACTCACCATCAGAGGACGTGAGGTGCTCATCCTCTATACATCACACTCACCATCAGAGGACGTGTGGTGCTCATCCTCTATACATCACACTCACCATCAGAGGACGTGTGACACTCATCCTCTATACATCACACTCACCATCAGAGGACGTGTGGCGCTCATCCTCTATACATCACACTCACCATCAGAGGACGTGTGACGCTCATCCTCCATACATCACACTCACCATCAGAGGACGTGTGACGCTCATCCCTCTATACATCACACTCACCATCAGAGGACGTGTGGCGCTCATCCTCTATACATCACACTCACCATCAGAGGACGTGTGGCGCTCATCCTCCATACATCACACTCACCATCAGAGGACGTGTGGCACTCATCCTCTATACATCACACTCACCATCAGAGGACGTGTGGCGCTCATCCTCCATACATCACACTCACCATCAGAGGACGTGTGGTGCTCATCCTCTATACACCACACTCACCATCAGAGGACGTGTGGTGCTCATCCTCTATACATCACACTCACCATCAGAGGACGTGTGGTGTTCATCCTCTATACATCACACTCACCATCAGAGGACGTGTGGTGTTCATCCTCCATACATCACACTCACCATCAGAGGACGTGTGGTGCTCATCCTCTATACATCACACTCACCATCAGAGGACGTGTGGGGCTCATCCTCCATACATCACACTCACCATCAGAGGACGTGTGGTGCTCATCCTCTATACATCACACTCACCATCAGAGGACGTGTGACACTCATCCTCTATACATCACACTCACCATCAGAGGACGTGTGGTGCCCATCCTCTATACATCACACTCACCATCAGGGGACGTGTGGCGCTCATCCTCCATACATCACACTCACCATCAGAGGACGTGTGACGCTCATCCTCTATACATCACACTCACCATCAGAGGACGTGTGGTGCCCATCCTCTATACATCACACTCACCACCAGAGGACGTGTGGTGCTCATCCTCTATACATCACACTCACCATCAGAGGACGTGTGGTGCTCATCCTCTATACATCACACTCACCATCAGAGGACGTGCGTTGCTCATCCTCCACACATCACACTCACCATCAGAGGACGTGTGGTGCCCATCCTCTATACACCACACACACCATCGGAGGACGTGTGGTGCTCATCCTCCATACATCACACTCACCATCAGAGGACGTGTGACACTCATCCTCTATACACCACACACACCATCAGAGGACGTGTGGTGCTCATCCTCTATACATCACACTCACCATCAGAGGACGTGTGACACTCATCCTCTATACACCACACACACCATCAGAGGACGTGTGGTGCTCATCCTCTATACATCACACTCACCATCAGAGGACGTGTGACACTCATCCTCTATACATCACACTCACCATCAGAGGACGTGTGGTGCCCATCCTCTATACATCACACTCACCATCAGGGGACGTGTGGCGCTCATCCTCCATACATCACACTCACCATCAGAGGACGTGTGACGCTCATCCTCTATACATCACACTCACCATCAGAGGACGTGTGGTGCCCATCCTCTATACATCACACTCACCACCAGAGGACGTGTGGTGCTCATCCTCTATACATCACACTCACCATCAGAGGACGTGTGGTGCTCATCCTCTATACATCACACTCACCATCAGAGGACGTGCGTGCTCATCCTCATAATACACCACAAGACTGTGGTGCCATCCTCAACACACACACATCAGAGGACGTGTGGTGCTCATCCTCCACACATCACACTCACCATCAGAGGACGTGTGGTGCCCATCCTCTATACACCACACACACCATCAGAGGACGTGTGGTGCTCATCCTCCATACATCACACTCACCATCAGAGGACGTGTGACACTCATCCTCTATACACCACACACACCATCAGAGGACGTGTGGTGCTCATCCTCTATACATCACACTCACCATCAGAGGACGTGTGGTGCTCATCCTCTATACATCACACTCACCATCAGAGGACGTGTGGTGCTCATCCTCTATACATCACACTTACATCACACTCACCATCAGAGGACGTGTGGTGCCCATCCTCTATACACCACACTCACCATCAGAGGACGTGTGGTGCTCATCCTCTATACATCACACTCACCATCAGAGGACGTGTGGTGCTCATCCTCTATACATCACACTCACCATCAGAGGACGTGTGGTGCCCATCCTCTATACATCACACTCACCATCAGAGGACGTGTGGCGCTCATCCTCCATACATCACACTCACCATCAGAGGACGTGTGGTGCTCATCCTCTATACATCACACTCACCATCAGAGGACGTGTGGTGCTCATCCTCTATACACCACACTCACCATCAGAGGACGTGTGGTGCTCATCCTCTATACACCACACTCACCATCAGAGGACGTGTGGTGCTCATCCTCTATACATCACACTCACCATCAGAGGACGTGTGGTGTTCATCCTCTATACATCACACTCACCATCAGAGGACGTGTGGGGCTCATCCTCCATACATCACACTCACCATCAGAGGACGTGTGGCGCTCATCCTCCATACATCACACTCACCATCAGAGGACGTGTGGCACTCATCCTCTATACATCACACTCACCATCAGAGGACGTGTGGTGCCCATCCTCTATACATCACACTCACCATCAGAGGACGTGTGGCGCTCATCCTCCATACATCACACTCACCATCAGAGGACGTGTGGTGCTCATCCTCTATACATCACACTCACCATCAGAGGACGTGTGGCGCTCATCCTCTATACATCACACTCACCATCAGAGGACGTGTGGCGCTCATCCTCTATACATCACACTCACCATCAGAGGACGTGTGGCGCTCATCCCATACATCACACTCACCACCAGAGGACGGGCCACCCATACATCACCTCACCACACTCAGAGGACGTGTGGTGCTCATCCTCTATACATCACACTCACCATCAGAGGACGTGTGGCGCTCATCCTCTATACATCACACTCACCATCAGAGGACGTGTGGCGCTCATCCTCTATACATCACACTCACCATCAGAGGACGTGTGGTGCTCATCCTCCATACATCACACTCACCATCAGAGGACGTGTGGCGCTCATCCTCTATACATCACACTCACCATCAGAGGACGTGTGGTGCTCATCCTCTATACATCACACTCACCATCAGAGGACGTGTGGTGCTCATCCTCTATACATCACACTCACCATCAGAGGACGTGTGGCGCTCATCCTCTATACATCACACTCACCATCAGAGGACGTGTGGCGCTCATCCTCCATACATCACACTCACCATCAGAGGACGTGTGGTGCTCATCCTCCATACATCACACTCACCATCAGAGGACGTGTGGCACTCATCCTCTATACATCACACTCACCATCAGAGGACGTGTGGTGCTCATCCTCTATACATCACACTCACCATCAGAGGACGTGTGGTGCTCATCCTCTATACATCACACTCACCATCAGAGGACGTGTGGTGCTCATCCTCTATACATCACACTCACCATCAGAGGACGTGTGGCGCTCATCCTCTATACATCACACTCACCATCAGAGGACGTGTGGTGCTCATCCTCTATACATCACACTCACCATCAGAGGACGTGTGGTGCTCATCCTCTATACATCACACTCACCATCAGAGGACGTGTGGTGCTCATCCTCCATACATCACACTCACCATCAGAGGACGTGTGGCGCTCATCCTCTATACATCACACTCACCATCAGAGGACGTGTGCGCTCATCCTCTATACATCACACTCACCATCAGAGGACGTGTGACGCTCATCCTCTATACATCACACTCACCATCAGAGGACGTGTGGCGCTCATCCTCCATACATCACACTCACCATCAGAGGACGTGTGGTGCTCATCCTCTATACATCACACTCACCATCAGAGGACGTGTGGTGCTCATCCTCTATACATCACACTCACCATCAGAGGACGTGTGGCGCTCATCCTCTATACATCACACTCACCATCAGAGGACGTGTGGTGCTCATCCTCTATACATCACACTCACCATCAGAGGACGTGTGGTGCTCATCCTCTATACATCACACTCACCATCAGAGGACGTGTGGTGCTCATCCTCTATACATCACACTCACCATCAGAGGACGTGTGGTGCTCATCCTCTATACATCACACTCACCATCAGAGGACGTATGGTGCTCATCCTCCATACATCACACTCACCATCAGAGGACGTGTGGTGCTCATCCTCTATACACCACACTCACCATCAGAGGACGTATGGTGCTCATCCTCTATACATCACACTCACCATCAGAGGACGTGTGGCGCTCATCCTCTATACATCACACACACCATCAGAGGACGTGTGGCGCTCATCCTCCATACATCACACTCACCATCAGAGGACGTGTGGCGCTCATCCTCTATACATCACACTCACCATCAGAGGACGTGTGGTGCTCATCCTCTATACATCACACTCACCATCAGAGGACGTGTGGTGCTCATCCTCTATACATCACACTCACCATCAGAGGACGTGTGGCGCTCATCCTCTATACATCACACTCACCATCAGAGGACGTGTGGCGCTCATCCTCTATACATCACACTCACCATCAGAGGACGTGTGGTGCTCATCCTCCATACATCACACTCACCATCAGAGGACGTGTGGTGCTCATCCTCTATACATCACACTCACCATCAGAGGACGTGTGGCGCTCATCCTCTATACATCATACTCACCATCAGAGGACGTGTGGCGCTCATCCTCTATACATCACACTCACCATCAGAGGACGTGTGGGCTCATCCTCCATACATCACACTCACCATCAGAGGACGTGTGGCGCTCATCCTCTATACATCACACTCACCATCAGAGGACGTGTGGTGCTCATCCTCTATACATCACACTCACCATCAGAGGACGTGTGGTGCTCATCCTCTATACATCACACTCACCATCAGAGGACGTGTGGTGCTCATCCTCCATACATCACACTCACCATCAGAGGACGTGTGGTGCTCATCCTCTATACATCACACTCACCATCAGAGGACGTGTGACACTCATCCTCTATACATCACACTCACCATCAGAGGACGTGTGGTGCTCATCCTCTATACATCACACTCACCATCAGAGGACGTGTGGTGCTCATCCTCTATACATCACACTCACCATCAGAGGACGTGTGGTGCTCATCCTCTATACATCACACTCACCATCAGAGGACGTGTGGCGCTCATCCTCTATACATCACACTCACCATCAGAGGACGTGTGGTGCTCATCCTCTATACATCACACTCACCATCAGAGGACGTGTGGCGCTCATCCTCTATACATCACACTCACCATCAGAGGACGTGTGGTGCTCATCCTCTATACATCACACTCACCATCAGAGGACGTGTGGTGCTCATCCTCTATACATCACACTCACCATCAGAGGACGTGTGGTGCTCATCCTCTATACATCACACTCACCATCAGAGGACGTGTGGCGCTCATCCTCTATACATCACACTCACCATCAGAGGACGTGTGGTGCTCATCCTCTATACATCACACTCACCATCAGAGGACGTGTGGCGCTCATCCTCTATACATCACACTCACCATCAGAGGACGTGTGGTGCTCATCCTCTATACATCACACTCACCATCAGAGGACGTGTGGTGCTCATCCTCTATACATCACACTCACCATCAGAGGACGTGTGGCGCTCATCCTCCATACATCACACTCACCATCAGAGGACGTGTGGCGCTCATCCTCTATACATCACACTCACCATCAGAGGACGTGTGGCGCTCATCCTCTATACATCACACTCACACAGAGGACGTGTGGTGCTCATCCTCTATACATCACACTCACCATCAGAGGACGTGTGGCACTCATCCTCTATACATCACACTCACCATCAGAGGACGTGTGGTGCTCATCCTCTATACATCACACTCACCATCAGAGGACGTGTGGTGCTCATCCTCTATACATCACACTCACCATCAGAGGACGTGTGGTGCTCATCCTCCATACATCACACTCACCATCAGAGGACGTGTGGTGCTCATCCTCTATACATCACACTCACCATCAGAGGACGTGTGGCGCTCATCCTCTATACATCACACTCACCATCAGAGGACGTGTGGTGCTCATCCTCTATACATCACACTCACCATCAGAGGACGTGTGGTGCTCATCCTCTATACATCACACTCACCATCAGAGGACGTGTGACGCTCATCCTCTATACATCACACTCACCATCAGAGGACGTGTGGCGCTCATCCTCCATACATCACACTCACCATCAGAGGACGTGTGGCGCTCATCCTCTATACATCACACTCACCATCAGAGGACGTGTGGCGCTCATCCTCTATACATCACACTCACCATCAGAGGACGTGTGGTGCTCATCCTCTATACATCACACTCACCATCAGAGGACGTGTGGCGCTCATCCTCTATACATCACACTCACCATCAGAGGACGTGTGGCGCTCATCCTCTATACATCACACTCACCATCAGAGGACGTGTGGCGCTCATCCTCTATACATCACACTCACCATCAGAGGACGTGTGGTGCTCATCCTCTATACATCACACTCACCATCAGAGGACGTGTGGTGCTCATCCTCTATACATCACACTCACCATCAGAGGACGTGTGGCGCTCATCCTCTATACATCACACTCACCATCAGAGGACGTGTGGTGCTCATCCTCTATATATCACACACACCATCAGAGGACGTGTGGCGCTCATCCTCTATACGTCACACTCACCATCAGAGGACGTGTGGTGCTCATCCTCTATACATCACACTCACCATCAGAGGACGTGTGGTGCTCATCCTCTATACATCACACTCACCATCAGAGGACGTGTGGCGCTCATCCTCTATACATCACACTCACCATCAGAGGACGTGTGGCGCTCATCCTCTATACATCACACTCACCATCAGAGGACGTGTGGTGCTCATCCTCTATACATCACACTCACCATCAGAGGACGTGTGGTGCTCATCCTCTATACATCACACTCACCATCAGAGGACGTGTGGCATCATCCTCTATACATCACACTCACCATCAGAGGACGTGTGGTGCTCATCCTCTATACATCACACTCACCATCAGAGGACGTGTGGTGCTCATCCTCTATACATCACACTCACCATCAGAGGACGTGTGCTCATCATAATATTAACTCACCATCAGAGGACGTGGTGCTCATCCTCTATACATCACACTCACCATCAGAGGACGTGTGGCGCTCATCCTCTATACATCACACTCACCATCAGAGGACGTGTGACGCTCATCCTCTATACATCACACTCACCATCAGAGGACGTGTGACGCTCATCCTCTATACATCACACTCACCATCAGAGGACGTGTGGCGCTCATCCTCTATACATCACACTCACCATCAGAGGACGTGTGGCGCTCATCCTCAGCGCATGCCACCACTTCTCAACGTCGCCTGCGTCGCTCTTCCTCACAGCCGTAGAGTCTTCGTCGCCGGCGTGGCTCTTCCTCGGCGCCGTAGAGTCTTCGTCGCCGGCCGGACGCTGTTTGCCGCTAAGCTGACTGGGACGACGCCGCAGGCAGTGACCCGGGTCTCGCTTCCGGCGGCACTGGGTCGGCTGCCGACGGGCCGCGCCGTTTTGAGCGCGTCGCGTCGCCGTCGTCGCCGTGACGGCGCCGGTTGCGTCACGATCGTCGCGGTTTCTCCGCGCCGCACGCCGGGTCGGGTCACGCCGCACGCCTCGTGCGCACACCGGGTCACGCCGTGATCAGCGCGCTGGCAGCCAGCACCGGTAGTCACGCAGGCCACAGTGACCGTGCGGGCAGTGTGTTCTCATGTAGGCAGCGTGTTCTCGTGTAGGCAGTGGTTCTCATGTAGGCAGCGTGTTCTCGTGTAGGCAGTGGTTCTCATGTAGGCAGCGTGTTCTCGTGTAGGCAGTGGTGCTCATGTAGGCAGCGTGTTCTCGTGTAGGCAGTGTGTTCTCATGTAGGCAGTGGTACGCATGTAGGCAGTGTACCATGTAGGCAGTGGTACTTTGTAGATAGTAGTTCTCGTGTAGATAGTAGTTCTCGTGTAGGCAGTGTGTTCTCACGTAGGCAGTAGTTCTCACATATGCAGTGGTTCTCATGTAGGCAGCGTGTTCTCGTGTAGGCAGTGTGTTCTCACGTAGGCAGTAGTTCTCACATATGCAGTGGTTCTCATGTAGGCAACGTGTTCTCGTGTAGACAGTGGTTCTCATGTAGGGAGTGGTTCTAATGTAGGCAGTGATTCTCATGTAGGCAATGGTTCTCATGTAGGCAGCAGTTATCATGTAGGCAATGGTTCTCATGTAGGCAGGGTTCTCATAAAGTGTGTGCAGTGCGTTCTCATTTAGTCAGCATGTTCGTTCTCATATAGGCAGGTGAATGTAGTGGCGCTGGTGAAAATGACACGGATGTGGCGGTAGTCGCGCAAACAGTGACCTACTATGTAGTATGCATTGGCAGTGACGTAAGCAGTGAAGTAGTATGTGCGTAGGTAGTGACGTGGTAGCAGTGACGCAGTCACGTGTGATGTGGTAGTCACATCAGCAGCGGCACTCGCGTAGTCACGTAGTCACGTAGGCAGATAGTCACATGGTAGCAATCGCGCAGCCAGTGGTAGACATGTAGGCGGTGGTGGTCGCACAGCCAGTGGTAGACATGTAGGCGGTGGTAGTCGCACAGGCAGTGGTAGACATGTAGGCGGTGGTGGTCGCACAGCCAGTGGTAGACATGTAGGCGGTGGTGGTCGCACAGCCAGTGGTAGACATGTAGGCGGTGGTGGTCGCACAGGCAGTGGTAGACATGTAGGCGGTGGTAGTCGCACAGCCAGTGGCAGACATGTAGGCGGTGGTGGTCGCGCAGCCAGTGGTAGACATGTAGGCGGTGGTAGTCGCGCAGGCAGTGGTAGACATGTAGGCGGTGGTAGTCGCACAGGCAGTAGGCACTTCTTCGTTAGTTCTTCTTCTTCTTCTTCGGAGGTACGCAGGCAGCGGCGCTCTTTAGTCGTCAGTATATTCACATGGGTGGCTGCAGTACGCAGCAATCAAATCAGCGAGACGCCACCTATCCGTGGATCACTGCATGAACCAATTGGTCACAATTTCTATGCAGTTTATGGTGCCCATGGGTCGTGGGTCATGCGTACTGAACCTTGGATCCTGGATGAGAAATCACCGTGCTAATTTTGAGCGGAGCGAACGTGGTTCATTTTATTTACGCTGAGATAGCTCACGTTGTTGGAGCATCTACGGTCATGGGAGGAGAAGATCGAAGACTATTGTTGGGGCCCACCGCATCGGATCCGATGTTAAGGAAGTAAGAAGTTGGTGGGGCCCACGGCATGGGGTCTCATGTTGGGGAAGAGGATAGGGCCCATGTTGATTATTATTTGGCTTAAGGGCGCATCAACTGCTACTGGTTATGTAGCGCCCAAGGGTCCCATGTTGAGGAAGCAAGAAGTTAGTGGGGCCCACGGCATAGGGCCCCTTGTTGATTGATTATTTGGGCTTAAGGGCCATCAACTGCTACTGGTTTGTAGCGCCCAAGGGTCCCATGTTAAGGAAGCAAGAAGGTGGTGGGGCCCACGGCATGGGCCCATGTTGATTGATTATTTTGGCTTAAGGGCGCATCAACTGCTACTGGTTATGTAGCGCCCAAGGGTCCCATGTTGAGGAAGCAAGAAGTTAGTGGGGCCCACCGCATGGATCCTAAGTTGAGGGAGCGAGAAGCTGGTGGGGCCAAGCCGAAATTGGTGTGTCTCAGATCCCACCAAATGGGCAGGAATATCCTCCCATGGCGATAGCTGGTGTCGATTTGGCACACACCGCTTCGATTTGAACGCTCGGTTCTGCATACCGCGGACTGTACATACTCTGCCGAACACACAGCCGACCTTGCTGGCTGTCGCCCAGTTAGCTACTGCCGAATGTCACAGCTGTTAGCTGGCCAGCTGTCAGCTGCCCAGCGGAGGCTTCTTAGCTGATTATCCCGCTACAACGCACCGACTAAGATGCCATATCTCGTTGGTATTTAGAACATGGCTTGGGGCCCGATAAGTATGCGGCGTGACTGAAGATTAGGACGCAGCAGTGAGTTCAAACTGTGCCGAGTCGTGGTCCGCTTGCCGGAGATAGGTGTGCTGTTGTGTGTGTGTGTGTGTGTGTGTGTGTGTGTGTGTGTGTGTGTGTGTGTGTGTGTGTGTGTGTGTGTGTGTGTGTGTGTGTGTGTGTGTGTGTGTGTGTGTGTGTGTGTGTGTGTGTGTGGGGGGGGGCGTTGTGGTGTGCGTGTGTGTGTGTGTGTGTGTGTGTGTGTGTGTGTGTGTGTGTGTGTGTGTGTGTGTGTGTGTGTGTGTGTGTGTGTCTGTGCCTTTGGGGAGGGGTCCAGGCGTGACCCGATCCAATGAAGTGCTCAGCTGGGGTGCCGGTGGCCGCCGCGGTTGGTGCGGCGGACCCTGGTCATGGATCCACTCATGCGTTGTGTCCTCTCCATAGCGTATTTGTGTGCTTTGTATGCAGGTATGCAGTAGTCTGGCTTTCCTTCGAACACAGCCGTGAGTTCTCAACTACGCATTTCCAATAAGTTGAGGGCCTCTGCATCGATGACAAGAGCACCTCTGATCAGGAGAGTCAGACACACACGAGAGTGATATGTACTCCTGATGAGCACTTCTCCAACGTCAGCCGACACTCATCCATTGTCTCCCAGACCGAACACCAACCTGGAAAGATATATATCCTTCGAAGTTCGTCCCTGAATGTTTGGCTAGTTGGTTATCTTCATGCTTTAACCAATGAACGTCCGGTGGTAGAAATATGTTAACAAGAATGTTCAAACTTATTGACATGCCTTCAGGATGCCGAAAACACGCTAACTTTGAGGACCAGTTAAGTACTCCTGTGCGAGCAGTTTTGGAATCAGCGGTCACCACGAGATCAGCAGATGCCTTGTGCTCACTTTTCAAATCGCTTGGGTGGTTTGCGACTGACCGGTTTTGCAATATATGCTGAAAATGTTGCTGTCCTCATATGAGGACACCGGGCATTAACGGGTTATCTGGTTATGCATTGAGGACAGTTGCTCCAATATCTATGACGTCACCAGACCCAGGTGGTTGAACGCCTGACATGCACTGGCATTTCCCTCCTTCCCCCTGCTTCCTGGATCCGCCACTGCTCGTCATGTGGCTAGTTGGTCGGTAATTTGGGCTTAGAGGCGCATTGACTGCGTTGGTCATACAGTGTCTTCATGTACCTAATCAGCTCTCTGAGCCTCTCTATACCTGTTTGGTTTCTTTCAATTGAAATATTTTTCATCCCACTTGTACCAAAAAAAACTGATCGGTTTCGTTTAACGGCGGTCACCAAACTAACCACCGGCACTAATTAATTCACGCGACACTTCCTCAAAATACAGCAGTCTGGGCGAGTGTCGCCACAGTCAGTTTCTCGACATGCCCTGCGCACACCATCAATTAATCGCGATGCAGTTTCGGCAATGAAGTGACGGTTTCCACAACGCCTATGGCCTTGGAGATTGCCTACATTCATGTCGAGAAGGAATGGATTGCAATTTCAAACTACGTGTGCGAAACGGAGAATTCGTCTTGATGCACATGTTTCCGTGAATCTGTCTCAAATTATTAAATTTGGTGTAAGCTTAGTGTTGATTCAGAATGGCACGATCCGAAAAAAGAGTCTAAGGGATACCATTACCGACACAAACTGTGGCAGATTTTTGCACGGCGGGGGTGCTGTGGTATCTGGTGTTTGTTCTTCTGTCGTACATTGTAGTCATCTGCTCGCTGCACCTTCAGGCGGATCCAGAAATGTTGATCGGAGGCACTTTCGTTCTGGAGGGGCGCCATTTATCCGGAGAGGATGCCTTTTCTACTCCGAGGGGCGTCATCGGCTTAAAAAAGATCGTTGAGCGTGGGGGCGCATGCCCCGAGTGCCTCAGCCTCCTGATCCACCAGTGTGAACTTTCCAGGTTCAGATCGCTGCTGACGCCCGTGATCTGCCTCACTGGAGGTGCCTTTCAGTTCTGCAAAGGAAAAACTGCCAATAACGTGGTGTAATTGGCGTGGGTACTGCAACATTACGTGTCATCTCGACCGGAAATAAAGTCGGCGGGAGCAGCATGGTGGTGCTTCGGTCCAAGAACAGTCGTTGTTCCCACCTTGCCCAAATTCTGAACTGCAAACTTGCGAAGAGGGACGAACATATAACTTGGACTTAGAGACTTGCAAACATGATGTCAACCTGGTATGGCAATACACTGCTGGGAGACGGTGGAGCTACTTCGACATGGCATAGCTCACGATGATGTAGGCATCCACGCATGTCACCGAAAACTATAGAACCGTAACCTGTAACCGTAAACTATAGCCGTAACCTGCAACCGAAAGCTATAGTAATTATTCGTGTGTGCGATTTTTCTGGTGATTAAGTTGTCTGGGTTTATGAGCATCGGTCGGCTCACGGACAATCTCCAATGTCGTTCGCTGTTCACTACTTGTCGAGTTTGTAATTCTCCACTGATGTCGGCAGACACGTCATGTTATGGTCGTGAGGCAGATGCAAGAGAGGACGCTAGGGGAAGATTCCCCAGTAGCCTACCCCCCACCTCAACCCAATGAATAGGTGGCGCCCCTTCGGCAGAGAACGCGTCCCCTCGGGCAGGCTCACGTGGACACCCTCACCACTCAACGTATTCTCCAGTGCCTTCAGCACGTTCTGGTGCATCGCCTCCTCCTTCCTCGCACAGCGAACATATTCCGCGCGAGGCAGCCCCGAAGAAATTGTTCCCCCGAATAATTCCTGGATCCGCTTCCCGGCATGGTTACAGCCTGTGTTGCCCTGGCACCCTTGGGTTGCCGTGGTAACCTTGGGTTGCCGTGGTAACGTTGGGTTGCCGTGGCAACGTCGCCGCCCTCTGAAGTAGTCAACCATGTGAGCACAGCGACAGCAAAAAGCGTGTAGTGGTGTGGGTAATATGGTCCAACTT